>CM029379.1:3470568-3980568 GCA_017165825.1 Hepsetus odoe
CACACACACACATATATATATATATATATATATATATATATATATATGTGTATGTATATATATATGTCAAGTAGGATTTTATTGTCATTTCAGCCATATACACAGTACACAGTGAAACGAAATAACGTTCCTCCAGGACCCTGGTGCTACACACAAGACAAGACACAACACAAGACACAAGACAACATAAGACACAACACGGGGCAACAAGTGCGGACAAGACAGACAAGACAGACAACAACAGACGGCACGACAGACAGTACATTCATCCGTGGAAGGCTGCAGTGTTGTGGAACAAAGCAGCCCAGGCACATTATGGTGTAGCAGTGTGGTGGAGCGGTGTTACTGTATTTAAAGTGCAAGAGTGCAACACGAGATAAATAAATAAATACAGAATGAAAAGTGGAGGAAGTGGTGGGTGAAGTGGTGGGTTTAAGAGGTTTGTATTATTGGTGGGTTTTTAAGAGTCCATGATATTGGTGGATCCAGAGTTCAACAGTCTGATGGCCAGGGGGAAGAAACTATTTCCCATCCTGGAAGTGGAGGCCCATATGCTGCGGAACCTTTTCCCGGATGGCAGGAGGGAGAAGAGAGTGTGGGAAGGGTGGGAGGGATCATCCACAATGCTGGTTGCTTTGCGGATGCAGCGAGCGGTGAAAATGTCCTGTACAGAGGGTAGAGAGACCCCGATGATCTTCTCAGCTGTTCTCACTACCCGTTGTAGGGACTTGCGGTCTAAGACGTTGCAATTCCCGTACCAGGCAGTAATGCAGCCGCTCAGGATGCTCTCGATGGTTCCTCTGTAGAAGATGGTGAGGATGGAAGGTGGGAGATGGGCTTTTCTCAGTCTGCGCAGGAAGTAGAGGCGCTGCTGGGCTTTCTTTGTGATGGAGCTGGTGTTGAGGGACCACGTGAGGTTGTCGGTGATGTGAACACCAAGAAACTTGGTGCTCTGGACCAACTCCACAGGTGAGGTGTTGATGATAAGTGGAGTGTGGTCCCGACGTGATCTCCTGAAGTCAACAACCATCTCTTTGGTCTTGTCGACGTTCAGAGACAGGTTGTTGGTTCTGCACCAGTCCGTCAGCTCTTGTATCTCCTCTCTGTAAGCTGCCTCGTCTCCACCGCTGATCAGACCCACCACGGTTGTATCATCAGCGAATTTGATGATGTGGTTCGAGCTGTGCTTGGCTGCACAGTCGTGGGTCATCAGTGTGAACAGCAGTGGGCTGAGCACACAGCCCTGGGGGGCTCCTGTGCTCAGTGTGATGGTGTTGGAGGTGCTGCTACTGATCCTGACTGACTGGGGTCTCCCAGTCAGGAAGTCCAGGATCCAGTTACAGAGGGAGGTGTTCAGGCCCAGCAGCCTCAGCTTCTCACTCAGGTGCTGAGGGATGATGGTGTTGAATGCTGAACTGTAGTCAATGAACAGCATTCTGACGTAACTGTCCTTTCTGTCAAGGTGAGAAAGGGCCAGATGGAGGGTGGTGGAGATTGCATCGTCCGTTGAACGGTTGGGACGATACGCAAACTGCAGGGGGTCTAGTGAGGAGGGGATCTGGGACTTGATGTGCCTCATGACCAGCTTCTCGAAGCACTTCATGATGATGGGTGTGAGTGCGACGGGACGATAGTCGTTGAGGCAGGAGATGGATGGTTTCTTAGGCACTGGAATGATGCTGGTGGTCTTGAAGCACCTTGGAACAACAGTGGTGCTCAGAGAGGTGTTGAAGATGTCAGTGAGAACAACTGCCAGCTGTTCTGCACATCCTCTGAGCACACAACCTTGAATATTGTCTGGACCGGCAGCTTTCCGTGGGTTGACTTTAATGTATATATATATATACACAAATATCCATTTATATTTATATGGATAACTGGGGCAACACTGGCCCACTAGGATCTAAACCTCAGGATGGTTTGTGGGAAGTTTGTGGGTCCAAATCCTGGACCAGTAGGTTGCCCTTAGGTATCCTTGAGCAAGGTACCGTCCCCATCACTACTCCACGGACAATGGACACAACCTCCAAAATAAAACTAAAAATAATACATTTTAGGAAATGAATATAAAAAGAAGAGGCCTAACATACTACTTGCTGCAACTAATAGTAGTGACACTGTTAAGTTCAGCACTAACGTTTGTGAGATCCGCTCTGTAGAGCCTGCGGAAGCGCCTCCTCCTCCAGTACAGCAGGGGGCGCTGACGGGCTTCAGGAACTCTACAGGAGAAGGAGAATCCCTGAGACATGGCAGCCCCCTGATCACCGAGGAGAACACGGGTTCAGTTCTTCTCTTCTGTCTCCGAGACAAACACAGCTACGGAGACACTCTGCTGTGGACAGGATGTTTTTTAAAAGCGCCCTGAGAGCGACGGCGGCGGTGGCTTTCCGTTCATGGAGCGCCTTTCCGCAAACGACACTCCCATGGAGTAATATAATCAGGAGTGAGACATTATCACTGCTTTATTACACATGTATAACGCGCTTGTTGTTCATTTATACCTGTCGAAATAGTACACTTACGTCAAGAAAAGAGCTTCCCTCAGTGAGCGGACGCACGGCTGCATTTTCATAATACGCTGTTCACCAAATTACGGGGTTGAATTTGACTTTGTGAAAACATTCCCGGGCTGTAAGGGTTGTAAAAAATACACAAAAACAATTTTGTTTATCTTTATGAGCGTTTCCCTTAAACGGACTACAAAATTTGTCGCGCCAATGACGTCACCGCCTAGAATCGCATGCAGTGCCGGCCAACAGCCTATGGGTATTGTAGTTCAAACAAATATATCTACATACGTGTGTATGTATTAAAATATAAACACATATATTTAGATTTTAATATATTTTTTATGAATACAATAAAAAATTAATGTATTTATAATAAGTGTGATGTCAGTAGGCTATTGAAAATGTCTAATCTTTAAAGGCTTTTAGAAACCTGTTAACATGGTCTGGTCATAGGCAAGCATACAAGCATCTGACAGACCTTATCCATCACCTCTGTGATTTTCACAGTTACTGTGTTCACTCTGATAGTGGTTGCAGAAATAACTTTAACAAAAGTCTATCCTCTTCTGTTATTTATTTACTTGTACGATTATATTTATTTATTTTGACGAAAATGAAAAGCTGTTCAAAATCTGCTCTGCACCTTCACCCCACGCCCTTTAGAGGGCGCTATAACACAATTCTGAGATTAAAGAGAAACGTGTAGTAGTTTACTCTGAGAAATCTACTTGTGGGCCCTGAGTCTTGGTTAAAATGCCAAGACCCTTCCCAGGAGTCATAGCAGCATTTAGATCTATTTTACACCATAAAGTTTTGCCGAAACCCGTTTCCCAGTGCTGGTTCCAGTGGAAGCCTGCTATACAGTTGAGATGTGTTTCTGCTCCAACACACTGCTCATTTTAGGGAGATGAAGCTCCTGGGAGTTGTGCAGGGTTGGGGTGGTCCAGACCAGTGGACTTCTCTATATTCAGTAGTGTTCAGTGGATATATAGTCATGAATCAGTAGAGCTGTTTGATTAGTGTGGTCTGTATTGTTTCTTGATTATTTAACACAATTGCACACAGACTTTGGAGACATCATGCGTTTATTGATTTTATTTTTTAAATCTTTTCTTGTTATTTGAAACGAAAATTCAGAAAAAAGCTAAGAAAACTATATTTACACACACACATCCAAAAAAATACGAATTGTTGCAGGTTATTTACATCTACTGTAATCTCTTAAAGGTCAGAAAAACCAGCTCTAATCGCTGGATGTAAAAATCATTGTTGAAACTAAAATTTAAATGAGTTTTTGCTTCTGAGAGATGTCCCTCAGTGAACGCTGGTTAAAGGTCTGGTGGGTCAGGAGTTTAGTTGTGAGACGGGGGGAGTGTGCAATCACTTAAAAATGGAGGTGTGAGAAGGATGTGGGCTACCAAGTCATTTCCACCAACAACCCTTTGATGACCTGTTTTTCCTCTGTTTCATTTCTCAGAGGGTTTTGTCAGCTTTAGTTTAAAGTAAAGGCCTTTTCTTATTATTTCTGTTGACCTTGTTCACCGCTGGCCTACTTCCCTTGGCATTATTATTTGAGCTGCTTACCATTACCAAGGTTACGGGGAAGGATGGGGCGAGAAACCTCAGAAATTTGGTCAAAACTTGGAAATAGATGTCTTTTTACAAGCATCGTATGAAAAACTAAGCATGTGAGACCTGATGGTTGGAGTTTATGCTGTTCTGTGGTTAATTTCAGGTAATGAAAACATTGCGAGCCAGTCCGTCAGGCAATATGCTCGAGCTGTGCGAAAAAAGCCAGGTAGGCATGTGATCTAGGTTTATGGGATATTGTATCACATTGGCTGACTGTGAATTTTAATGCAGAAATTTGTTAACTCTTTCAACAGAATTTCAGAGTCAGCTTCAAGACCTGCCACCATCGATGCTGAAGCATGAATATGCTTGTGTTCCTCTTGCTCACACGTACGGTTCCCTCATTGATTCTAAACATTACCAAGGCAGATACAGTACTGTGTTGCATCACCCCTCAATTCTTTATATTTTGCTTCCAAACCGCCAAATTCCTCGACTTCCTTGTAGGTTCTTAATGTATTGAGGAACAGTTCTTCAGGCTTTGCTGAAGGACAGCATTTTTGGCTCTCATTTTCAGATACCTGAGCAGTTTCAGAGGCAGAAGCAGTGTGGGGTCAGCGCCACAGAGGACGGAAAAATCATAAGGCAGCCAAAGGGCTTTGGAATGTCCTTCAAGAAGCCTGGAGAACAGTTCCTTAAGGAAATGACAAGAACACTCATCCAAAAAGTTCTATAGTCTTATTTTCCTGCAAAATATAAAGAAATAAGGTGTGGCTGAAGACTTTAGTACAGTAATGTATATCCCCATCTAAATGTTTTAATAGATTTTACCACCGCATCAGATTCAAAAGCCTCTTCTTCAGTTACGAGGCTCGATCAAGTGAACAGGGATTCAAATCTAGAGGATCCCACTTTAGTGTCTTATTCAAATCTTGTTGTGTCATGTGTTCTCAGAGTCGATGATGTGGTCAAGAAGCTTCTTTCACTGGAACTTGCAAGCCATGTATGTTCCTTTAATTTGAACGATCATGTCATTCTCATAGGTTTGAATCTCGTAGTCAGTTGTGGTAATGATCTGAATCTTGTGCTCTTTCGAGCCCTTTTACAAATGTCCTAATGACCTCTGCCTCCATAAAAATAATTCTGCTCATTTATTGTCACATGCATTATGGATCCATGACCAGAGTGAAAAACTCCACCTGAAGAAGCAACAGCTGATTGCAAAAGTCCGCAGGGATGAACTTGACCGCAGCTCTGCAGAAGTTAAGGGTAAGTTCCTCTTTTTTCCCCCAATTGAGATCAAAGTTGCTTTAACCACTTTACAGTCTCAGTAATGTGACTCAGTCTTCATTGTAATGGACTTTTTCTTGACTGTTTCGACAGTGGCCATTTTGACAGCACAAATACGCAACTTTCAGGAGCACTTGCAGAAGCACCCAAAGGTATGAAACAAGATGAGTGTGATCTTTCCAGTGTACCAGTGTGTTCTGCATTCATTTAATGGTGTGAGAACACCCTTCACAGTCCGTCATATCACACCCTCAAAGAGAGACAGGATATCCTGTGTACACACTGATCAGAGTAAATATGTATCGCCACATAAATAGGGGGGTTTATATTGAATATAAATAAATGAGCGACTCTGAAGCCGTGTCGTCACTTGTATTGTTCTGCATGTTGTCATAGGACAAAGCTAACAAAAGGTGGATGCTGATGAGCATCGACCGCAGGAATAAAATCCTAAAAGTCCTCAGAAGAACCCACTATGAAGCATTCGAGAAGGTCTGCCAAGAGCTCGGCATCACTTACTCCTTCCCTCCAGAGTACTACAGGCGGGCCACCCGACGCTGGCTGGCTAAGAAGGCCCTATGTATCAAGGTAGCTTCAGAATTACTCAAGAGCTTCTCAGAGATACAACTGATATGAAATTTGAATAGAAAATAAAATAAAGATTTATATTACTCTATAATAAGCCATTCAATGACCGATATAGTAAGGATGCACAGTTGTGGCATCTGTAGGCCTGCAGGTTTGCAGGTGCCAAAAAAAAATTAAATTCATACCACTTCTGCCTGAATTGGGGGAAAAAACTACTTCTATAAAAGCTTTAAAAAAGAGGTAGTGTGTGAAAAATGAAAGAAATTTCAGGTAACATCCCTTAAAACATGCTCTTCCAGAGACATAAATGCATAATTAATTGATATGAAATATTGGTTAAATCTGCAAAGATG
Source organism: Hepsetus odoe (assembly GCA_017165825.1). Classification (NCBI taxonomy): domain Eukaryota; kingdom Metazoa; phylum Chordata; class Actinopteri; order Characiformes; family Hepsetidae; genus Hepsetus; species Hepsetus odoe. The sequence continues at coordinate 3,476,882 of CM029379.1, forward strand.
CCCATATTAGATTTTCAAGTGAATATCTGCCGATACCAACATGATTCTCATATCATGGTGCATCCATATCAATTACATTCTGTTTACTGTTTAAATTGGATTCTTTTAATGTTCATACTTCTGTACTGCATGTAAATCTACATCTATTCTTCTTCTCTCTCCATCTAAGGTCTACAAAGAGGTCCAGAAACAGAAATCAGAGCAGAGAAATAAAATGAAGCAGTCTCTTCCATCTCAGGAGAAGACTGAAGTGTCAAGCACTGCCCCTACAGATACTAAAGAGACTGTCCAGTAAATGCCAACAGGGCTGATGATGTGGTTGAACAACCTAACGGAACAGTTGGTTACACAACGCTCTGGTTGCTTTTACATGTATCAATCTGTATAATAGGCTTGGATTTTTGTTCTTAATTTGAAGTCCCACATCCTTCAAAACTGTATGGGCTGTCAATCTGTCAGCGAGGCCTAATAAATTTGTTGTGCTGTCTCACCTTTTCTCAGAAGGCACTGTTATTTGACACATTTTACTGAATTCTATTTATTTAATGCTATCAATTTATCACATCAAACTGAAAGCTAATGAGGCAAAGATAAGCGGCAAGAGCAGCTTGATGCATTTGTGGTTGTGGTTAGAAGATCAAGCCTGTGCTCAATTCCAAGTCCTGTTTTATTACAAGTGCATGACGATCGTCAGTGTGTCAGGCCAAAGTGCTTGTACTTTATCTGAAGTTTGTGTACTTTTAGTTTTTAAATTATGAGTTTAGTCACATTTCCTATTGCGTTGAGCAATTCTGGACCTTTCTGGCGATCAAGCATGTGTGCGGGTTGTGGGGTGCATCGGAAACATTGCAGGCGTGTTGCAGTATGCGGTAGTGTGTCACAACTTCCTTTTGAGCTCACAGATCTTCAGATCAAGAGGTGCAGAAGAGAGGAGAAGGTAAGCCGTTGCTGGTAGATGTTTTATGTTTAATATGGAATAATCTTACTTAAAACCTTCTGCGTTGTCTTTACGTCTCTAACTTTGGTCAGCAGTCTTCCCCGGCTGTGAAACTAGCTTAATCAGCCATTCGTCATGTGATATTTTAATGGGAAGCAAGCCCACGTAGTGTGAGAATCATTCACATGGCTTTAGAAAGCAGCACGATTTACTGTATGAAGACTGGACATTGTTTTTACCTGGGGGTTTATTACTACAGCATTTTTTATAGACTATCGTTTTGTGGAGACTGAACCTTCCACTGTAGTTAACCTGGTGGATGTTTATCTGCACAGTGCACGGGTGAAAGATGTAGACGCTGTATTTTGGGATATTTTGAGCAGGAAAAAAAAGGGAGATTCTAAAAAGCATCCCAGATGTGAGGAACCATCAATATCTTTTGCTTTAATCATGTTCAGTTCCAATTTAATGAACTTGTGTAGAGATTTAGCTTTCATAGACATATTTGTACTTTAACAAAAGGATTTATGGAAATAATCTGATGGTTCTGTCAAGATTTTCTAATGTGGGAACATTTTCAGGGCCTCTACGATTGATTGCCATGTCAAACCCAGTGACTCATCAGCCAGCAGCAGGCTCCTATGGGACCAACGTACAGACAGGAGACTGGAGCACAGGCCTGTGCTCCTGCTGCAGTGATCTGCTGGTCTGTGAGTACCAGTAACACATTCAAAGTGCACCAAACCTCAATCTGGTCCTGGTTTAACGCTGCCATATGTCTGATGTTCACACCTCTTGCTGGTGACTTCCTTTAAAGAGAGAAAAGAATAATTTTACTGATTTTTCAAAATTTCTGCAAATTAGTTTCTTGAGATATAAACAATTACAGCATTTTTTACAGTTGCTTACAGTGTAAATATAGGAATTAATTTAATATGCAGTATGACCAGTGATCACATGTGTCTTCTAAGCTGGTTCTGTTACACTCATAATGGTAAAACATTTAAAAAGTGTTATTTTTGTTTTACATTCTCTTCATATACCGTAGTGCCTTGCATCTGTTTTAAACATAAGGTTTAAATGAAACACAGTAAAATATCTCAAGCCTTAGACAAAAATTCGTAACAATATTGTGCGTTTTTATTAGTGATGTAGCTTTGAAAGGCAATAAATGCACACCAGTTTAACTCAGTTAGATCCTCTCAAACGAAGTGTTTGATATCAACCTTTGTTTAAATCTTAAATGTGCACAAATAAGAAAAGAGTTGCTCTATAAATTCACAATTGAATACATTTAGAGACTCTCCATTAAAGAGCTCATCCTCACTCGGTTTGTTCACACAATCCAGGCGGCCTTGGCTTTATTTGCCCGATCGCATTAGGATGCTACACAGCCAACAAGTATGGTGAGAATGCATGCTTGGCGTGTGTCCCTGGAGGCATGGCTGCTATGAGGACACACATGAGACTGACCTATGGCATCCAAGTGAGTTACATGATCTTGTTCTGTCTGCAAATTATTCTCACAAATGTGTCAATATGTAACATTCATTCACTCTTGAGAATCGCTGCAGTCAATAACTGATCTTTCTTACAGGGTACAATATGCAACGACGCCTTGATGACCTGTTGCTGCGGAATATTTGAGACATGTCGAATGGCCAGAGAAATTCGTATAAGGAATGGAGAAGCATAATCACGTGTTACTCCCGTAACACTACGTTGTAGCAAATTACCCGGTCACTTTTTTCCCATTTTTGTAAAGATGAAGTAAAATTATGTGGATCAGATCAGATCCATGCGGTAGATCAAACGGCAGAAATGTAACTTTATAACCATAAACAATAAACAATTATTATGCAATAAATTTTTTGTCTGTAACTTACTCTAATCACTTGATCCATCAACAGTAAATAGAGCTTTTTAACAAAGTAGTGAAAAGTGAGGCCTATGGTTGCAGGTTGGATTGCAGAGTGAGCTTTCACCCTGTCAGAGCTGGGATAGGCTCCAGCACCCCCCACACCCCTAATTAGGAAAAAGCGGCCAAGAAAATGAGTGAGTGAGAGTGTTTAGTGTGGTAGTTTTTGTTTTTGAAGCAGTTAGAAGAATTTACAAAACAATCCATTTAGATTCATTATCATGAATTCGTGGGGGCAGCGGTATCCTAGTGTTTAGGGACTAGGCCCTGTGATCAAAAGGTCGTGGGTTCGAATCCGGTAGGTTTGCCTGAGGTACCCTTGAGCGAGGTACCCTTGAGAAAGGTACCATCACTGCTCCCTGGGTGCTGGATGTTCAGCTGCCCCCTGCCATACTGTTTGATGGGCTAAATGCAGGGAAGCATTTTGTTGGGGTTCACTGTAATGTGCTGTCCCTTCTTACTATAGCAGGAAATAGAAACTACATAAGATCATCTGTATCACCAAATAACAGAAAATGCAACAGTGCAATAAATACAAACAAAACTACAGACCTAGAGACAGAGTGAATGAGTCAGTGCTGAATCAGTGGTTCGTGGCAGGAAGTCTGCAGTAAAGGTGCCACAGTGGGGTGTTGCAATAAAATGCATGTTCTGTATATCTAAGATAATAATGTGATTATTGTTGGTAGGAAAGATAGTAAGCAGCCATGTAGCAAAAGTGTTTAAAAGGTAGTTGGACAACAGTATGCGTTAACAGTAAACTGGAAGAGAGGGGCTGACCATTGGAAATGAGAGAAACTGACAGTGAGGAGCAACAATCAGTTTCTTAAATGGTCTAATCAGGGTAGAAACTGTCCCGAAACTTGTGAGTGATCTGATGCCCTGGAGTCGTTTACCGCAAGGCAGGAAAGAGAAATGTCCTACAGCTGGATGACTGATTTCCAGAGGCAGCATATGGTGTAAATGTCCTGGATGATCTCTTTACAGAGCTTTAATACTAAATACTAATCCTAAATACTATGTAGAGAAGCTTTTACTAAATAGGCTGAATGTTTTCTAATGCTTAACACTAAATAAAATACTAATTCTAAAATCTTTGTAAAGCTTTAGTGGTAAATACTGATGCTAAATACTTTGTTTAATTTCAGTGTTGCTGGTGTTATATTGCACCACTAAATACCAATAATACATCCTTTGTAGCGTCTGAACAACACATACTTATACTAAATAGAGCTACTTAATACTTTGTAACTCTTAACAATTAAACACTGATTAAATACTTTGTAAGGGTTTATTAATGGTAATTATAGAGCCTGTTTCTAATGGGTAAAATATTAATGCTTAATACTAAAGTTTTATTTCATACTTTCCTACTAATACTAAATACTTTGTTGAGTGTTAATACTTAACACTAATATTAAATGCTAATCAGGAAAACTGTATAATTTAAGAGTAAATACACTTTAATTTCCTTATTTTTAGTTTTACCACTAAATAGTAATGCTTAATGAAAAAGTGAAAGTGACAACCCTTGTCATTGCAAGGTCACGGCACAGCACACATGAACCACAACGAAATTGGACCTCTGCATTTAACCCATACACACACGTGCAGCAGTGGGCAGCTATTGAAAGCGCCCGGGGAGCAGTGATGGGGACGGTACCTTGCTCAAAGGTACCTCAGGGCAACCCACTAGGATGGGAATCGAACCCACAATCTTCCGATGCGGGGCCAACTCCCTAACCACTAGGCCACCGCTGCCCCTAATGCTCAATGTTTTGTAAATATCTGTTATTAAATACTACTTACTTTATTAAAACACTAATAGAAAATACTTTGTTAAGTTTTAATAGTAAATACTAATGCTCTAGAGTTTCACAACTTTTAGAGTATTTTTGGAGTATTAATGCTCAATACTAATGCTAAATGTTGTGTAAACCATTTTTTGAGCTTTAATACTCAAGGTAGGGCTTGTGTTTAGGGTGTCCACAGACTCTGTCGCTGCTGAAACGGTAAATAAAGCAGTTTTTAATAAATATTGAGGTTTGTGAGTTTGAGATGTATACAATAAACCCTGAGAAAGCTGTCGGTGCGCATGCGCACCGCACCCCGCAGTATGAGACGCTCTGATTGGTCGTTGTTCGTCGTGACCTGGCAACCGAGTGGGAGCTTAGAGACGCCTGGCTGTCTTCGGCTAATTCTCTGAGCGAAAAATCCCACAGTTTTACACCTTTACATTAAGCGTTATTGGGCTCCGAGAAGATGTCGACGAGGACGCTGCCTCTTCTCTTCATCAACCTGGGCGGAGAAATGCTGTACATCCTGGACCAGCGGCTCCGAGCGCAGAACATCCCGAGCGATAAAGCCAGGAAAGGTGAGGAGAGAGCGGGCTGGGCCCAGACTAACAGCCCGAATCAGGGCTAACACTGAACAAAACATACTAACCTGGGCCCAGACTAACAGCCCGAATCAGGGCTAACACTGAACAAACATACTAACCTGGGCCCAGACTAACAGCCCAAATCAGGTTTAGTTACTACATATCAAAGACAAAAAAGAAATACTATACTAAACACTAAAGACCAAATATTTAGCATTATATCTGGGTGTCAAACTTAAAGCATATTTCATTGCTCAATACTAATGCTAGAACTTAGACCTAATACTATACTAAATCCTAAACCCTTAATACTAATGCTAGAACGTAGACCTAATACTATACTAAATCCTAAACCCTTAATACTAATGCTAGAACGTAGACCTAATACTGTACTAAATCCTAAACCCTTAATACTAACACTAGAACTTAGACCTAATACTGTACTAAATCCTAAACCCTTAATACTAATGCTAGAACCTAGACCTAATACTATACTAAATCCTAAACCCTCAATACTAATGCTAGAACCTAGACCTAATACTGTACTAAATCCTAAACGCTTAATACTAATGCTAGAACCTAGACCTAATACTATACTAAATCCTAAACCCTCAATACTAATGCTAGAACTTAGACCTAATACTATACTAGAACTTAGACCAAATACTATTATAAACCCTTAATACTAATACTAGGTCTTAGACCAAATACTTTACTAAACCCTTAATACTAGATCTTAGACCACATTTTATGCTAAGCCCTAAAACAAAAATACTAATACTAGAACTGAGACCAAGTACTATACTAGACTTTTAATACTAATATTATACTAAAGCCTAAATACCATATATCATATATCTGGGCCAAAACTAACAGTAAAGTCCAGGGCTAAATACTAAAACTAATACTAATAGTAGGACTTAGAGCAAATACTATACTAAGTATTAAAGAGTAAATACTAAAACAAAATCCTGGTTGTGGGACTCAAACTAAAAGCATGTTCCATTGCCTGATATTAATATTAATACTAGTACTTATTCCAAATACTATACTAAACACTAAAGCCTAAATACTAATACTAAAATGCAAAAACAAAATCTTATCTCTGGGGACAAAACCAGCAGCACATTTCAGGGCTAAATACTAAAGCTAATACTAATATTAGGACATCCTAAATCTGGGGTTTAAAATACACAATATACACAACATTCATATTTAACACTAATCACTAAATACTAATGCTGAATACTTTGTTGAGCTTTAATACTACTAACTATTATTTAAATTAAATACTAATAATGCATACTAAATCAATACTAAATACTAACATTAAATACTAGTATTTAGTATTGTTTTAGTATGCATTATTAGTATTTTAAGTAAATTTCACACTAAAGTATGATACTAATGCTAAGTACCAACATTAAACACTAAACTAAATGCTAATGTTATATTCTAATACTAAAAATAATAGTTATTTCTTTGTAGAATTTTAATTCTATTAATCCCAAATAATAAAATTAAAACTAAATCATACATCTGGGGCTGAAACGTACATCATTTTCCAGTTTTAAAAGCTGTAAAGGCTTCCTGTTTTTAGTATTGTTGCATGTTATGTCATTGTGCTGCCTCACTTGGCTAGAACTGACCGTCCCGGCTCCACAAACCTGAACTAACGTGTGAGACTAAACATCTGAACCTGACTAAATAAACAAGGCTGGAATTGGCCGACCAGCTCCCTTTCCCAAAGCTGACAGCCTGTCTGTCTTCCTTCAATGTGTTCGATCTTTTTAGCCACTGTAACAGGATGGAAAGAGGAGGACAGAAAAAGAGGTATGCCTGTTTTACTGACGCCTATAGAGAAAAGTAGAAATGCTGCAAGAGGCTCAAAGCTGAGTGAGGAATCACTTGCTGAGTAGATTCTGGGCTCTTTCGGTAACCTTTTTTCTGTCCTGATCGTTTTTAGGACAGCAGACATTTGTGTAGGCCACTTGAGCAATAGTGATTCACCCATTCTAACATAACTGACCCAGTGAACTAGTTAAAGAGGCAAGACATAAAGAGATCTCAGAAGTTTGGGCTCATGTTTGGATGAAAAAGATAAGTAATATGCTGCTTTTTCCCCCCCCAAAAAGAAGGTATTAGAAATACTTTAAATGTCACTGGTTTAAAAATGTATAAATCACTGGTTTATAGCCTGTAGTGAAACATTATTTAGCCAAACTATTAGTTGTGAAGAGGACAGACTTGTTCTCTGCATTTATCCCATCCAAAGACACACCGGTAGTGAGCACACACACCCAGTAGGCACCCAGGGAGAAGTGTTGGGGGACAGTACCTTGCTCAGAACAACAAAATGGTCAGGGACTGGGACCCTCGACCATCCGATTATGGGATAAAGTCCCGACTGGGAGCCACTGGAGGTTTCAGTTCTTTGGTGGGGGGGGGGGTAATTCTCATTAAACTGCACTTACAAAGCATACTATCACATGGCACCTCAAAACCAGGACGATACTATTCTTTAGTATTTATAATACTTTCTTGTCATATATTACTTATTTTTGAATCCGATCGCAGTCCCAAACTTCCGAGCCATGAATCACTCATCTGCATAACATAAGCGTTTTTCAGCTCTGTAGTTTGCATTCTGCTTGCTTGCGCACCACCATTACTCCCAGATACTGGTTATGGACTGTGTTTCTGTGTTGTGTGTCGTGACAGTCATGAATGACATCATTACCACTATGTTCAACAAGAAATTCCTGGAGGAGCTGTTCAAGCCCCAAGAACTTTACTCCAAGAAGGCGCTGAGGACGGTGTTTGATCGACTTGCACACGCCTCAATTATGAGACTTAACCAAGCGAGTATGGACAAGGTAACTGAAACACCTCTGATTCCACAAAACCAGCAGAATGAATCTCAGCAGGTTGGAGAGAACACAAAGATTAAATTTAAACTGGGAAGTGACATTTTAGGTGTATTTTACACTCTCAGTTATGATGCACCGATGGAAAGACTTACCTTTCTTTTTTATTTGAGATAAATATGGCTTAATCATTTCTGCATAAATTAAGGCCATTTGAATGAATTCAGTACTGTTCTGTTTTTTGAGAATATTAAGAACATATTAAGCTAAGAGCATATTAATACATACACTGTCCAGTTTACCTTCTGCTGCTTTTTTCCTCCAGTCTTTTAATGGATATGTTAAACATATTGTTCAACTTAAAAAAACAATTTAACAATTTTCCACTTAACCCATATCAGCCACGGCATGTATGATGTCCAAAGTTTTCTTTCTTGGTTTAGGACTGGAGCTATGAGGCTTGTATTGCTGATTGCACAACAGAAGTCAATAGTAAACCAAATAATCACCTTAAAAACAAAAACTGCTCAAACTGCTTAACAGACGTGTTGAGCTGATATAGGAAGGAGTATGACTTATGACTTTATGTGAAACAGGAAACCTTAAACCTCCCCATGTAACCAGACATAACAGACCATCATTTTAGACAACTGCAGCGCTAGGCAGGACCGAGTTCTTGGGTTATTTATGATGCTGTCTCTTCAGCGTTTGGCCATTCTGTCCATTTCATATCTTTATATTCAGAGCTTCAGTCATCATTCTGACATATTCTGTGCCGTGTTTCTTCTGGGTTTAAAAGGATTTTTTTTTTTTTACTTGAGTATTCAGAGTACATGCAGAGTAGAGTCTAATATACCTTTTTTAGCACAGCTGTTTTCTTGTTTTTTGTTTTTTTTTTTGCATAAAAATGATACAAAAAGAAAATTAAAAAATCACAAAATTTAAGTTTTTTTTATTAAATTGTTGTCACAATCGCATGCTCGTTAAACTGTTTTCACAGATTCACTTGCAGGTATTTGGTTAAAGGTTATTTTGTGTGTTATGTTTTTTTTAAACCCTGATACTAGTAAAATTTATAAACTATATCTATTTTAAACTATATAGCTATATCATTTCCATATGGTCTGGTGGTTCAAATTATCAACAAGATTTACATGTAATGCACTTGCAGCATGGAGCAAATGTGAAAGTGATTCCAGAGGTTCTCTAAGGGTTAAAACCCCATGATGCATCAGGGCATCAACAATGAGTGCAAAGTGCAAAGACCACACCTAAGGCTTTTTTTCATTTAATAATTTAATTACGGCACCACTCCATACCTGTCACATTCATGAACTATGCATTTATTATATTTTCTGTGTTTTCATAAACAAGGCATGGCACTGATTTGCGAGGACACTTGCACGTGTTCTATAGAAACATCAGATGAAGGGAGGAAGTGTAGTTATTCGAGCTGATTTCTTGGACCTTGTGCTGCTTGTGCTTTAATTGGATACTTATACAGAAGCACGAATGCTTCAAAATAAAAAACTGAATGCCATTAAATAAAATATATTTGGAGTCAATAACTACGTTTGCATACCCGGTTTGTTTGTCTTTGCCGGTTCCTTCGTTTAAAGCAGTTGTTTCTCCTCTCTCAGTGGTCCTCTTGACTTACTTGAAACTGTTTTGCTGTCTTTTCTTTCCTATTGATGTGTTTCCAAGTGTCAGCCATGTGTCATGTGTCAGCCATGTTGCTTAACAGGGAGAAGACAGTGAATGCCATCTCGGTGGCCTAGTGGTTAGGGCATTAACCGCATGATTGGAGGATTGGCGGTTCGAACCCCTTCCCAACAGGTTGCCCTGAGGTACCCTTGAGCAAGGTGCCAACCGCGTCACTGCTCCCTGGGCAGCTTTGAATAGCTGCCCACTGCTGCACGGTGTTTGAGTGTGCATGGGTTAAATGCAGAGGTCCAATTTCGTTGTGGTTCATTGTCTGCTGTGTTTTGACCTCGCAATGTTGTCACTTTCACTTTTCACTTTCACTTTAAGAGAGTCTAAAATGTGTGAAAAGATCATAAATGTATAACGCTGAAGTGAGGAGGAACAGCTATGTACAGAGCAGATCAATGTATGTTACCTAAACGTGGGCAGAGTCTAATGCAGAGGCTGCAACTGATGCCAAACTTAAGCGTATGATTCATGTTCCTAAATCAGATTTAGCTCTATTCCGAGTAACACCGAGGCAAATGATGGGCTAACTTAGTGTAAACTGTCCTCAAGGAGCCATGTGTCTGTCTGCGGGGAATTTACAAAATGCTGACAAACGCTTGCCTCTCAGAAAAGTAGTTTTCTGATTGATCTGAAATCAAAAAACTAAAGAACACACAAACGTTTATAGGGTTATCTGTAGTTCCTTTATTCTTGAAGACCTGAGCACTGCTTAATAAGTTTAATTGCATTTAAAAATGCTTTAGCTGGAGGTGGCAGGGATGGATATGCTGAGGGTGAATAGAGGGACAGCTGAATTGGTTTGGACATGTGACGAGGAGCTTAATGGGAGAAGGATGTTGAGGAGAGGTTTGTGAGGAAAAGAGGAAGGACAAAGAGGAGGTGTATGGATGTGGTGAGGGAGGACATGCAAGTGGTTGGTGTGAAAGAAGTAGATGAAGAGGACAGGAGCAAATGAAGATGGATGATCTGTTGTAACAACTCCCTAAGGGACCTGATTGGATAAATGCATACCCAATAGTTGCTGTACATCAATGTATAATATTGATTCTTACTTTCATTGTAATATTAGATTTTACTCATTTATTCCTAAACATCTCATTTATGTGGAACCTACACGTTGGATGGAGTTAAGTTTCAGCTCATTTCAGCTGTTAAGACACTGGTTAATATTTTGAAGGCAGAAGGCATGTGATACAATGGCTTAGGAAAGTTTAGAATGATCAAACCTCTGCCATTTCTTTATCTTGGAACAGAATTTCATCACAGCACCACCATCACTACTTCTGCATTGTGAAACCAAATCAAGAAAACAAGTACAGTTTTCGTTGGACCGGATAGCTCGAAAAAGCTCATATTCATTTGAAAATCACATTAACATAGCCCAGTCTAGCAAGCAGCACTGATCATTTGTTCTTCGCGGTTGTTTATTCATTACAGTTTGAGAGGAATTTTTTTAAGATGGAAAAAATAAGATGTTCTCTGCCTCCAAAACTACAATCTGCCTGCTATCAGACTCTTAGTAGAACGGGACGTGTCCACTCTGGTCCGTGGAATGAGAGCGAGTAAAAATGACAGAAGTTTAGATGTTTAGGAGAAGGTTATTTAATCATATAGCAGGGTCCTTGTCTTGGGCCTGGTGGGCCAGTGTCCAGCACAGTTGGGTAATTCCCTGCTTAAACACACTCTCTGAACCTGCCGATTACCAGGTGTGTGGTGGTGGTGGTCTAGTGGTGGGTACTTGTCTATGGACCTATGGCTCAAGAGGTCCCAGGTTCAAATCCCACCTCTAGCACTACCCCCACTGGGTCCCTGAGCAAGACCCTTAACCCTGAGTGTCTCCAGGGGGACTGTCCCTGTAATCAGGACATGGAAGTCGCTCTGGATAAGAGCGTCTGCTATATGCCGTAAATGAGATCAACAAAATTTTGCGGGACACTGGGCAGCGGTGGCCTAGTGGTTAGGGAGTCGGCCCCAGGATCAGAAGATGGTTGCCCTTAGGTACCCTTGAGCAAGGTACCGTCCCCATCACTGCTCCCTGGGTGCTTCAGCTCCCCATCAGCTGCCCCTGCCGCATGCGTTTGTGTGGTTTAAAGGCAGAGGTGTAATTTTGTTGCGCTTCACTTTGTGGTGCCGTGTACTCACAATGACAAGAACATTCACTTTCTCTTCAACTTTCACTTTCTGGGACCCCAGTCAGACATAATTTATTTAAACTTACACTTATTTAAACCTTAATACTCTAATATACAATCATATACAAGCATGAGATGATTTTTTCCAGAATTTATATTTCGATAAGTTAAATTGCATAGAACATAATCACCTTAACGGAAGTTTTTGAAACAAGCAAAGGTATTGAAACAATGTTACAAACAAGAGGAAAAGCGGCCTGTAACGAAGCTTACGGTTTTCCGTGGTGACACTCAATCACTTTTGCAACTACGCTTGGCCTGTTGAGAAACTGCTTCTCTTTTTTAGGATCCTCTGATTGGTGAAAAGGCAAAAACAGCTTTGTTTGTTTAGGTAGAAGAGGAACAATCATGGTTGCATTGGTTTGATTTAAAAAAAGCTTGAATCGAATCATGCTTTTTGGTGTTCAAATTAAACACATTTCTGTGTATTGTAAAAGGTTTTAGTCTTACTGTCAGCCTGTTGCTCAATTTTGACACCCCAGTTAAGTCATTCAGATTCTCTGAACTGAAGTCACTGCAGTGTATCGATCGGTTTTGTTTCCTCTGAATTTAAGCAACATCATTTTTATTTGTTTCTAATTTGAAGCTTTACAGCTCCCTCTGGTGTGTGATTATCTCCATGAAATGAGGTTAGTGAAAGTGAAGTGGAGTTTCAACTTCATTATTAACCTTTTTGCTTTGTGCTCTTTCTCAGCTTTATGACTTGATGACCATGGCGTTCAAGTATCAAGTTCTGTTATGTCCTCGTCCTAAAGATATGCTTCTTGTGACTTTCAACCATATGGATGCAATCAAGGACTTTGTAAGGGATACCCCCAGTATTCTCAGCCAAGTGGATGAAACATACAGACAGCTCATAGAGGTAGAGCACCTCTCTGGCATAACTGTGTTGCAGACCTTTTGTTGGTGCAGGTATATTTTTTTAACCATCTGAAAATTACAACTTTCCCATCTCCTGTAAAGTTGGGCTTTTAAGAAAATTAGTTTTTATTTTGCAATTAATTGTTCATTATTAACAGACCTGGTGTGAATCGTGTTTGCCGTGATCAAAATCATACAATGTTTATTTCATGTCCTTAAATGTGTTTTTTTTTTTTCTTTTTTCAGATATATACTCCTTTATCAGGTGGAGAATTTCAGCTAATTAGACAAACATTACTCATCTTCTTTCAGGACATGCACATTAGAGTAAGGCCATCTTCTGATATTCATTTTACAAATGCTCAGAGAAAGAGAGAGAGTTCTAAAGTGATCCATTTCTTTGCTGATTCCTTCATTTAAAGCTGTAGACAAAGTTGTTTCTCCTCACTCAGTGGTCCTCTTGACTTACTTGAAACAGTTTTGCTGTCCTTTCGTTCCTATTGATGTGTTTCTACTGACCCAAGGCTATCAGCCATGTTGCTTAACAGGGAGAAGACAGTTAATGCCATCTCTAATAGAGTCTAAAATGTGTGAAAAGATCATAAATGTAAAACAATTTAAAAAAGTGGATAAGATGTAAAAGCCTAATGCATAAACTGACTAAAGGTTAAACTGACTGCCTTTCATAGGTGTCCATATTTCTGAAGGACAAAGTGCAAAACTCCAATGGACGCTTTGTACTCCCAACATCAGGACCTGTTCCATATGGGACTCACACCCCAGGACTAATCCGGTATTTTTTTCAATCACTTCGAAAACGTTTTCCGTGTAGATACGTTTTACACACAAACCGCCAGTCTTTCGTGAAATCTTGAGAAACATTGATGAAGCTCGCTGTGATTATTTGTTGGGTTGATCTGAGCTGTCGGTCAGGCTTTTGCTGAAGCTGCTTCAGACAGGAAGCTTTTGTAGATAATTCCATTAGCAAATGGAAGCTGGACCTATAGCTCAGCTATTTTTAAATGTAACCAGGGCTCTTCTGGTGTGTCCTGGTTTGTAAAAGGATCAAGTAAATTTAGAACTATTGGTAGTAAACAGATTAAGCCTCATCGCTTTTAAATAATAATGTTTATTTTTATCAATTTACAAAATGCCAAGTGCGCGAACAAAAGAAAAATCTAAATCAAATCAATATTTGGTGTTACTACCTTTTGCCTTCAAACCAGCATCAGTTCTTCTAGGTACACTTGCACAAAGTCAGGGATTCTGTAGGATTATAGCCGGTGTCTGATCAACCAGTTTTACCAAACAGGTGCTGATGATCATCAACGTCACACGGAGGAGAAACACAGTCATGTTTGGAACGACCGACCAGCCGAGTTCCTTCTAAAACTGTGTGCAAGTGTACCTAGAAGAACTGTTGCTGTTTTGAAGGCAAAGGGTGGTCACACAAAATACTGATTTGATTTAGATTCTCTTTTGTTCATTCACTGCATTTTGTTGATTGATGAAAATAAATGATGAACACTTCCATTTTTGAAAGCATTCTTCGTTTACAGCATTTCACACCTGCCCACCTTGCACAGTACTGTATATATTTTATGTTCTCTGAGATAGAACAGATTTCATCTCACGTCATTATAATATGCTAAACTTAATTAAAACACAAATTGCAATATCTTGGGCTGTTTTTGTTCTGCTTGTAAGTTGGTAATTAATGCTTCCAAAATTTCCAATTTTCTTTTTATGGATTTGTGTCTCCTTAATTTACCTTGGAAACATGTCTTTGTTTGTTTGTGGTCTACAGAACGTTTAGCTGTAATGGCGAGGAGGTGAAGAGGGCTCAGTTTCGCGATGGAGGAAACTACACCGCTGCTCTCCGCGAGGGTTCTTTCGAGTTATTTGGGGACAGAGTTATTAAACTGGGCACAAACATGTGAGTATTACTCAGCATTAATGTGATTTAGATTTTTTTTTTCTTTCAGATTATGTCCGATGTTTGGAAATAGTAACTCATAATCACTTTACAGAAGTCTTTTTAGCAGGAAGTGTGTAGGAAAGTGATCTGCTAACAAAGTCTCACAGTGAGAGTGAGCTCTAAATTTGTCCCAACAGGTATAGTGTGAGCCGTCCTGTGGAGACACACATGTCAGGAACTTCAAAAAATTCTTCCCAGCATACAAAGGTAAGGTAAGCAGGTAAAAACAGAATTTGTGTCTAATCCCTGATCTGTTTCCTTTCATTCATTGTGTTCTAAATCTGTCCTTAACGAAAGGTCAACACAATACCAAACCCGTTGGCAAAGGAGGAGCTTAATCTGCTGGCTAGACTGATGGGTGGTTTGGAGGTGCAAAAAACCTGCAACGTTGACTCTGGTTTCCGTGTGAACCTCTTTGCTACAGACGAGGAAGAAGAGTATGTTTTTATTGTAATGGCTTTTGTAGTGTTTTGAGCAAAACATAGAAATGTGCAAATGTTAAATACATGCACTCATACAATGATGCAGGTTTATCAAAGATTTTCTTTTACTTACTGGAAAGGTCATTTTCACCCCCAGGGAAGCTTTGATATCAAGACCAGAGGAGCTCTCTTATGAAGTTATTAATATCCAAGCAACAAAGGTAAGGTCAGAGCCTGCCTACACACTCAGAAAGCCCTGTTTTTATTGTATTCTTTTTCTGATCATTGTACTTAATAGCAAAGTAATCCCAGATAGTAATCCCGTCTAAAGGATTACAAGTGGCGCGTATAAAGTAGATCAGTCAAGATAGATGACCGTTGACTTTCTCCCTACGTCACTGGTCTCCTGTCTGGTCTTTTAGGACAAACAGGCCAATGCAGAATTGGCGAAGATCATTGGAGAGTTCACGGAGGCTGGAGAGCCTGCTCCAAGCTCCAGCAGCAAGGGGGATGACCTGCTGGCCATGATGGACGGCCTGTGAAAGGGAGGAAATCTACATTTGACTGCAGTTAAGCAGGTTCTGCACTGCTTGATGTTTCACAGTGTCTCACGCCGAGAGTTGAAAGACCTACCATGTCACACAACAGCAACAACCGGATGCTAATACATCGGTATCTGCTGTGTTGGTAGAGTTGACCAGAATCAGACACTGTCCTTGCTTTGAGCTCTCCAATGTCTGGGATTCTTTCTGAGTATTCTGAATATTCACAGTGCAATTCTGTTATATAGCTTTATGTATGTTCACTTCACAAGCCACTTTACAACACTTACGGTTTAGGCAACAAATACCATTAAATGTCAGGCTTGATATGAAAATATAACCTGGTGTGCTTGTAAGGGTTGGTCAAGAATGTGTTAAAGAAGGAGAAAGGGACCTCTATATATGTATTCTGTGTAGAAAATTGACTGTCGGGGGTAGTGGGTAGTCTATTAAAGGACTTTTTCAGAAAATACTAAAACATCAAATTGTAGCAAAACAATTCGAGAAAACCATCTGCTGTTTAATCAGAAGCTAATAAGTAGCTGTTTTCCCTCAAAAATACTAAGATACATAATTCTCTCTTTCTGTAGCTATATTACACAAACACAGTACTGTGCAAAAGTCTCGAGCCCCTCATTTCTTCATATTTTGCTTCCAAATATGCAGACTATCTCGTATGTTAAATGTGTTGTTGAGGAACAGTTCTCCAGGTTTCCTGAAGGATGAAGTTTTTGGTTCTCATTTTCAGTCCATTTTCAGTACAGTTCCTGTACCTGAACAGTTTCAGAGACAGAAGCAGTGTGAAATCATCTCCACAGAGAACGGAAAACAAAAGGCAGTTGACGTCCAACGAAGAGCTCTGGAACATCCTTCAAGAAGCCTGGAAAACTGTTCCTGAAGGTGACTTAAAGAAACGACCAAGTTTGCCTAAGAGAGTTCAGGAGGAAGAATAACGATGGTTGTACCAAATATTGAATTTAAAGTTGGTTAGAATGCAACAAACTTTGTGTTGGAGACTAATTACATGTTTGTTTGCACATGTTGCAGCAATTTTCCTGCTGAAATATACAGAAATGATGGGTGGCTCAGTACATGTGTATATCCGCACGACATTTATTAGGTGGTTGTGACTGAGTTTTTAATGATCCCATGTCAGTTTCTTCCACACCTCAGAACCTGATCAAAATCATAGGCTGCTGTACCAGTTCCTATTCCTACTCCATCCCACTGTACACACCATAGAGTGCAGTTCCACAGCTCACTGCTGGGGCGCTTTTCACCCCTCCAACCTGCATTTCGGGGATTAACATGCACTACAACACTACTCTAAAGCTGTATGTGTAGTGGTGTTCAATCTCTATGTGCGCAACACCATCCTAAGAAAGCCTAGTTTATCTATTAGAAGAGTTGTCTGGGTTCTTTTGCACATATAGATGTCCCAGAAGACGAATCCTGATCATGGAATTCACTGAAGTCCAGGAGAGCATCTGAACAGAGGTTAAACCACAAAATATATTTAGGGAAAAGAAATTTTAGAGTCCGGCAGAAACCTAAGTGCACTTGTCCTGTTTGTTTGAAACAAATCAAATTCATTTCATGTTCGGTTTGTTTTTAATAGTGCAGTTTGCAGTATGAAGGGTCCCCCCCCCCCCCCCCTTGAAAATCACCCATGTCCAGAAGAGCAGAGATTTTGGATGTGTGGGGATTTACATCATCTGTTACAAAAAATACCAACGGTAATGCAATATATTTGGTGGAACAAAGTGTGCATTTTCCCATAAATATTTTAAGTAATTTATTAATGAAAGTTATGGTGCATAATGAGGTTTGATTGTGTTTCTGTTGTATTTGGTTTCAATATTACTACCCAATGAAGTATAAAATGAAAGAGTTCAGTTAGAAATAAACATTGAAAGAAAACTGTGTGCACTTTTCACTAGAGGGCGCCACTGGGTTGTACCCTAAAAATGAGATCCACCGGATGTCTTGAAGCTCATGCATTTTTTGTTTTCTTCATGTGCGAACAGTAGAAATGGAGTGTAAGGGTGATGACATCACTGCCGATATGATGTTTGTGCAAATGTGCAAGCAATTTTAAAAGAATGGCCCTGTTTTTGGTAAAATCCAATTGCATTGCAATCGTTTGAAAACATTTACTTCCACTTCCACACAAAGCATGGAGCTGGGCCTGTCCTCCGGAGCTGGGTGATTTAGGCCTGGCTGCTGAAAAATCTTTAACGGATGGGTTCAAAGAGTCAATGGACTCAGTCCACTTCACAGAATCTGGACTGGATCAGTAGAACGGACCACAGCTGCCCTATGACTTGCTTAACCTAATGACCTTTCCCTCTAATCATTTCCAATAATCTGTGATGATCATCTGGTTGCAGTCTGTGTGGGTTTCCTCCCGCACTGCAAAGACACTCACATCATGTGGATTAGAGATGCTGATTTGTGATTGTGTTTCTGCTCTGCAACCGAGTGGCGATCTGTCCTGGGTGCTTCACCTCTTTTTGCCCTAAGAGCACTGGGATAGGCTCCATCAACCCACAGCCTTAGTTAGGACAAGTAGTTAACTGGATAAATAAATGGATTCCCTTTTGTGTGAAGAGTAGGTTTTCTTCCCAAGTCTGCATGTTTTTCCTGTTTCTTTCCAAAGTCCAAAGTCATGCGTGTCAGGCAGATGGGAGATGCTAAATTGGCTGAGTGTGTGTGTCTGTCCTGCAATGGACTGGAAAAATGTCCAGGCTTTTTCTCTACTTTTTGACCTATGAGCACTGGGATAGACCTCAGCATCCCCATCACTCTGGTTAGGATACACAGTTCAGCGGATGGACGTACCTGCAGATGTATGGATGGTGAAATTATTATAGATCTGAATTTATTTTGAAATATGAAATGAGGTTTTCTGTATCAATATCTGGTACTGGAATGATGCAAATTATAGTGTTGATGGATTTGGGCTTTTTTAACATTTGCTTCAAAGTTTGCTAAGCAGTATGTGAGCAAGGTGGGAAAAGCAGCTTATTATAATTGTCACATCTTACAGCGGGACATGATGACTGTATGATTTCATATTTCATAATATTTTTTACACATTTTAGACACCCACTTGACTTTGGAGTCTCCCAGATCTACTTTTTTATACTTATTTGTATTCAGGAAAGTTACTCTATTACTGAAGTGGAACGTTTGTGAGCTGTGAACATCAGCTGCGGTTTGCTGATTACTTTGATGAGTGGTTTTTGTGCAGGGTCAAGGATTATGGCCATCTTTAATTTCTTCTTGTCATCTCAAGGCCTGAGTAACAGACACAATCTGCTGCTGCTGCAGTGCACACAAATCGTTGGCTAACCACACCAGCTAGTCATCATGTCCTACTGCCCACCGTCTCCCGTTCACCCACGCTGCTCAGACAGTTGGTCTTATGATGACTTTTTCTAAAAAGCAATTCTGAAAACCCTGCGATTCATTTATATAGTTGTGGGAGAGGGATCCTGCTCCCACACATTAGCAAATGAATTGCTTTTACATTCATATCTGAAGTGGGAAAGAGCTCTAGCTCGACACCAACTGTTTTTACAGATTTTATGTTAATTCATTCAAATTAATAACAAAATCCTAAACCATTCAAAACTGCATGCAGAGCAGATCATTAGAATTGGCTGATTTAACTCTGGACATTTTTAATTTATTTTTTAATACTTTGTTGTCATTTACATTGAAGTTCTTAAGCAACTGACCAATAGAAATCATCCAGAATTCATTTAAAAATCTACCATTTAATATTAACATCGCTTCTTTCAACCCCCTCTAAACTTTGTTTTGAAATAAAATGTTTTGCATGTAAGGTTTTGTGCAAAAATCTTGGCCTCATTTATTTATATTTTGCATCTCGAAGGTGCAAAAATACTTAATTTAATGCTTTTTCAAACTCTGTTATCTTTAGCATGCAGAATAGATTTAAAAAAAGAAATGGGAACACATGTTTTAGTGTCTTAAGTACCTAAAGATACAAGGTTCTAGATAAAGGATTTCCAACCACTCCGTGTTCAGCATCAGCAGTAAACGAATCACCTGAACATCTGGAATCATCTGCACCTGTTTCTTCACTGCTTCATGTTTTATATCTGCAGAGTTGCAGACCACATCTCCTCTCATCACATCTTTGCAAATTGTCTAAAGCCATTTATGTCACAAATCCCGAGTTTAGTATGCAAACGGTAGTCGATGCTTTAGGAGCGGATTAGCAGATAGCACAGGTTCTAGATTTCTCCTCGATGCCTCCTGCAATGGCATGGAGGTGTAATGCTCCAGGAGGATCACCTGGTTCACTGTAATGAAGGACTGAGCCAAAGCAGGTTTTGGATGGGAGCTATTAGTTACGTCAGTACACTATGAGGTCTGGGAATGCCTGACACACTTTTTACTGGATCACTGAAATCACATTAACTGGATTAATGTTAATTCAGTTTGTTCAAACTTTAGTGGGTTTGTTCTTTTAAAAACACTAATGCCTGGCTAAACAGCTTTCAACTACAGTACACACTGCGTGTGTGATCCTCATTTAAATATGAATGCTTTAGTTACACGATATTCATATTTAAATGTGAGCGGGGATGTGCATTTGTGTATAAGTGTTGTGCATGCACTTCATTTAAATATGAATACTGTAGTAACCCAAATCGCTGCTAGCAGGAGGCAGAGCTGGAGGTGTCAGAGTTAAAGATGTTGAGATGGGTGTGAAGAGGATGGACAGGATTAGAAATGAGTAAATTAGAGGGACAGCTCAGGTTAGACATTTTGAAGAGAAAGTTAGAGAAGCAAAGTTGCGTTAGTTTGGACGTGTCCAGAGGAGAGACGAGGATTATTTCGGGAAGAGGATGTTAAAGATGGAGCTGCCAGGAAAGAGGAGAAGAGGGAGACCTAAGTGGAGGTTTATGGACGTGGTGAGAGAGAACATGCAGGTAGTAGGACTGAAGGAGGAAGATGCGGAGGACGGGAAGAAATGGAGACAGTTGATCCACTGTGGTGACCCCTAAACGAGAGCAACCAAAAGACAAAGAAGAAGGAGTAACCCAATGTTCGTGTGTGTGTGTGTTTTCAGAAGGGCTGTAACTACAGTGTCCATCATTTCTAACCAGAAGAGCAGAAGCGATGCTGCTGCTGCACTTCCATGTTTCTATTGACTTCAAAGGTTCAGTTTTGCCATTCAGCTCATCTGCATCCACTTTCGATGGAGCACAAACCAACTTTTACAATCACCATGGTGACTGTAACCAGGTGACACAGAGACAGCCTGCAATGGCGTCAAAGAGAAAAGAGAACAGCCCGGGCACGTTTCAGAGCTCCACACCGCCGCTTCCGGTCACGCACACTCATAATAGCTGTTGAGAAAAAAAAGCTGTCAAAACAAGCAGAGGCAATAAAAGGGAAAGACAGACACACTAGCATAAGCCCAGAGTGCTTCTCTACACACTCCTGTGATGCTTTCTGTCATTACAAACACTGGTGTGACTCCATTTTCCCAAAACCTCTCAGTATTTTAAAAACATATCTGCGCTGTATATGCTGCATATGCACACTATAAAGTTTTCCTGCTATGCATTCTTTTTATACTTTTCCTCTCTACTTACATCACCCAGGGGTCGCCTACTCTCAGAGTATGAATCAGTTTGTTTCCACCCTGAAAACTGTGGGCTGGCCCAACACAAGCCACAGGCTGATAAAAGCGTTTCATGTGGCTAAAGGCAAACGCCTTGCTGAGTCAAGGCATGAGGGTGAAAAAGAGCTGCGACCCTTTAAGAGCATGACTTTTACTTGACAAGCCACTCCTCACCGGCCCACTGCTCTGAACTGGAAGCAGCAGGCGTGGGTGGGCTTCGGTGGGACACTAAAATAGGAGACCTCAAAGGTCTTGTGTACAAAGGAAGCGTGGTCGTAATGTTTGGCTCAGTAAAGCAGACCTTAATTTTAGACGTCTGCCTGTAGAGTGACTTTATGGCCAATGAATGTGACAGGAACCTCCTACAGGTGTTGGTCTTTTTTTTTAATCAATTCTAACAAATAAAGGACTTATCAGTAAAAAACAAGACTCACATTTTGTAAATACAAAGTAGTGTATTTGGTAGTACATTTACTGAATAACATTTTCTTTTTTCCTTTTAACTTTTTAGCAACACAACAGAATGCAGACCATCATGGCAACAATCAATCAATCAATTAAATAAATGCATACAGACATGCATGAATTACAAATAATAAACTAATGTATGTATATATATATATAATTTTTTTATATGTGTATTTGTTATTTAAAATTGTTTGATATAAAGCTCTTTCCCAATAAAAGTAGTTAGTATTTATTTTTTATTTGCTAAAATAAAATCATTTAACTTTAGCTGCGGTGTGGTTAATGTGAAATGATTCTATCCCCCTAGCCACGCTTTCCATCCCCCTTCATCAGTTCTGATGATTAATCCAATCGTATACAGTGGGAGGAACACATCTAGTGTGTGGATCCAGTTCATATGTGTACTCATTGCTTAGAAAATTCAAGGGAAACATTCCATTCATAAATACACTTAATTACACTTAAATACACCTGTCATGGCATCCACATGTGTGGAAAGACTTTTCACAAGATTTTGCAGTTAATTTTTGTGCATTTAGACATTAGAGCACTTACATCGCAACTACATCGCAACTAATTCCCCAAGGTGATCAGTTGGGTTGAGTTCTTTGCAGGCCAAACCACGTCCTCATGGAGCTTGTTTTGTGTAAGTCATAATGTTATGGGGCCATGAAAAGCGTGTAATTGTCAAAAAATTCTTTATATGATGTATATCTATATATATACTGCAACCCAGAGGCCAAACCCATAGAATAAGCTCAAGCTCTTTATTCCTCCTCCTCCAAACCTTACTGTTGGAGCCGTGCATTTCAATGGGACATGTTGTGGTATTTATCAAGCAGATTTAACAGACACCAGTATATCATACACTGCTCCAGAGTCCAGCGGTGGTGCACTTTACACCAGTACAATGCGCTGAGTGGCTGAGAGCCTACATGTAGTGGCTCTGTCTTAGAAACCCAGTTACAGAAGCCCCTAAAACTCAATTCTCATGTTGCTTTCAGAGGCAGTTTTGAACTTTACTGTGAGTAATGCAACAGCTTGTACGTGTTATGTGCCTCAGGGAACCTGCTATGCGAGTTTCTGTTGTCTGCTACTTGGTGTATGAGCCGTTGCTGCTCCGAGACGCATATATCTCACCATAACTGCACATAGAGTTCACCAGGGCAGATGTAATTTCTTGAATTGTCAGTTCAAGAAATTAGGCTTTGTGCTTGCATTTATATGTCTGAATATCCATGAACTTTCAGCCATATTGACAAGAAACAAATGTGCAACACAAAAGTATGCGGGTTCATAATTTTCATATGAAAATATATTTCAAAATGATGAAGATATAGTAAATTAGGTTTTCCATAATGCTGCAAAAATACAAGTGCTCTGTACAACGTGCACCAGGTATCACTAGAAATGACCCTGCGGCTGGTATGGAGGAATTTTAATTAACTTAGGAATTAAGTTAAAGGTGAAGGATTTCAAAAGTTTACAGGAATATCATTATTCATTCAAAGACCCGTCATCCATGTCAGTACAAGTTTCAATTATATACACGTGGAAAGCTGATGGAACCACAACTAATCTGCTCTGGACAGGCACGTCCTGCAAGATTTCTCTCAGACTAATGATAAGGAAGGTAAGAGAGAAGCCAGCAAGCACTCCAAACAAGTTGCAGGATGAGCTGAGAGCAGCAAGAACACAGAGCACAAAAAGAATAAAGTGCAAAGAGGTTTGTGTCTGAAATGCCCACAAGCTTTGAGATAAATCTGGAATATTTTGGAAAATGACTTTTGATTATTATCTCATGGCCAAGAAAGGCTTTTTCAGCAAAACATATGTTGGACATCAGTACATATGAATCCTTCAGTCAGCTCAAAGTGTGGCAGCGGTGGCCTAGTGGTTAGGGAGTTGGCCCCAGGATCAGAAGGTCATGGTTCGAGTTCCAGACCAGTAGGTTGCCCTGAGGTACCTGTTACTGCTTCCTGGGTGCTTTCGACAGCTGCCCCCTGTTGTGTGTGGGTGAAATGCAGAGATGTAATTTTGTTGCCTTTCACAATGACAAGAATAGTCACTTTCACTTTTTCAAGTGTTTGACATGAGGCAGTGAAGAAACAGGTGCAGATGATTCTAGATGATCAGGTTATTAATTTACTGCTGATGCTGGATGCTGAGTGGTTGGTACCCCTTTAAAATAGGCCTCGTGTATATGCACGATGCTTTGTTTTATATTAATTGCTCAATATGCCAGAATTAGGTTTGATTGCCATTAAATGTTTTTTTGCATCGACCAGCAAAATATAAAGAAAAGAGGCTTTGGCACAGAACTGTACTGTATTCACATTTATAAGTACAAATCCATGAATGTACATTTTAAACAGAAATATGTAATATTTTAAATAAATACACTTTTTCATTTTACACTATGTGTATTGGGCTTTTATTTCCACTCACAGACAAAAGGCCATTTACACATGGGCGGGCTCTAGCGTTTTATTGGCTGAATCGGACGAGGATTGACATTTATTGGTCAGGTCGTGCATAAGGGGCGGGCCTTCGCGTCTCATAGGCAACGCGAAATGTCACTCACGGTGCGTGCGTCATTTCCGTTGTCAGGTGGTGCTGCTATGGAAAGATGTGATCAGTCCGACGGGACGGGCTTGTTGATGAGCGGTGGTGGCGGCGCTCTGCTTCGCTAAAACAAACCCCGAAACGCCGTTTTCTGTCTCCGAATACGCCCGGAGCGGTGGCGGAGGGTTTATGCGTCGCTCCTGAGTGCAAAAGGCGGGCAGGGATGTGGTTGTTTTTGTAGACGGCGGAGGATTCCCCCCGGTTTCAGCTCGAGGTGAGTGAGTTGTTAAATGGCCCGTTGAGGGGCGTCCAAAAAAGACCACAAACACCTATCTGGGCTTACTTTGCTGATGAAAACTGGGTCGTTTTACTTCTTTTGGCTCCCATTATCTCGTTGGAGGCACGTTTGCGGCGGATAAAAGCCCCTGCTGAAAGCACAAGGGCCGGGTAGCTAACTAGCCCGCCGCTCAGCTGTTTGTTTTGGAGCGTCACCAAACTGTCCTAAAGTAACGAGACGCAGGCCTGCTTCGTCCTAATATTTACTTGGTCGAAACTCATCCCTCTATCATCCCCCGCCCGATTACTGACGTGTGTCCGAATTTAACACCACGAGAATCACACTCAATACGATGGGCGTCTAAATCTACTGCCAGTCACCCCTCGTTGTGGGACAGTGATGGATGTAAATGCAGTAAAACATCAGCAGAGTGGCTGCAATATTGTCCACCTCTCATTTTCTTAAGTTTAAGCCACGGCTGTTCTCTAGCACAGCATTAACTCTCTTAGACAAGGTTTCTTTAAGTGTGAGCAGTTCTCAGGCTGCTTAAAGGACAGTCCTCTTTCTGGGATGCTGGCTGTCAAGGTGATCCCACAGGTCGAGCCTCTGAAAGTGAGACATTGAAAAGCCTGTTTTACAACAGTGCATCCTTGGAAGCAAAATAAGAAGAAACGAAGGGCATTGCGTGATGCATTTCCCCTTTTTAAAGGGCTGATTTTGCTTTACTAAGCCATTGACTCATAACAGATGGTTCATCATTTAATAAAAGTTGCAGAAAAAGAAATGACAAATGAACAGTGGAAGTGATTTTGTATGTATTTCACTGTCAGCCACCCCTTCCGATCCCCCTGCAGCCACGGGATGGCCGAACACGCTATACACATTTCCGCTTTATACCTTTTCATCGGTAGTTTGGTTCAATTTCTTTGCATAGGGATTGTGCACAAGCAAACAATCAGAAAAGGCAATTTGGTTTTCTACACGTTCCCATTTCATTTCTCTGCATGGTGTCTGTTCTCGGGCCAGGGTGATCAGCCCTGCTGCAGAAACGCATGGACTAGGTGTCGTCCTGTCAAGTGAAAATCTGTTGATGCATCTCAGAGGGGTGACGACCATGTCTGTCTCTTGTGTCTGTCGCGTTGTCAACAGTCTGCAGTTCGAAGACAAAATGAATCGCTGTTGAAAGTGAGAATTTATGTACACCAGCAGCCAAATGAACTCCTACTCCCTCCAGACGAGCCGTGTGTTCAGTTTCAGAATGGCATCAAAGGCTTATTTTTATCCCACAGTGGTACAAAACATGAATCTTGGCGATGCCCAATGCTCCCAAGTACCTGATTATGCTCTATGTGAACGCTAAGGGGTCTAAATTTGAAACGCGTGAGAGGCTTGTTCTATTTTCTGCCTGCTTCCTCATGCTGTGTATTTATAGAAAACCTCAGAAGGTGGACGTATTCAAAAACCTGCCTGTTGTTCGGTTGGTGATGAATGTAGGATTGACCCGAGGTTGGATTCGATCAGTCAGAGTATTGCCAATTGCATTGGGTGTACTTTTTTTTGCAGACTGATCATTGCTTGGTTTGGCATCAAGATATTGTCTGATATGTCATAAGGTGAGTGAGAGGTTTGGAGCTTGAATCATAGTGTTGGGCATGTACTTCCTTCTTCCAGGAACCATTGAGTTTCATCAAATTAGAGGAACCAGACACTCAAGGTTCCTCCGCTGTATCTGGTTTTAAGTGTTGTAGTTAAGTATACTTAAATCCCAAGACGGCATTTATAAATGATTATGAAGTTTGTCCTATTTAAAAATTGCGATATTGTTAACAATAGGAGATCTGGGATTTCCTTTGTGAGCCGTATTCGATTTGACAGATTAAGATTAGGTTTGACCGATTAAGATTAGAAGCAGGAGGCTTAATAAAACAGAACAGAGTGAATTTGAAACCATGGAGCCATGCTCTATTTTTGGAGACCTGATCTTCATTTTGGTTCGCATTTATTCGTCTTTATGGAGACCCATCTGTTGTGCGTGCAGGTCCTTTGCCGGTTTTGAATGTGCTGGTGCCCAATGCATCCCCAATCGCGTCCAAAAGGTCAGATTAGGAGACTTCACACCAGCAGCTGTTAATGCAAACGGAACCGTGATGGGCGACGGCCTGCCATTCATTCAGGGGTGGTGCTGCTGGCAAATCTTCTGATGGCTCTGAAGAGGTGGGGAGGGGTTATCTCTTACTGACACCAGCACCATCCCCCACATACATGTCGCTTTTTCCTCCCTGTGACTCACTTTTTGCTGCCAGTCTACTGGAAGTCATCAGTTGTGGTGGATGTTTTCTTTCAGATCTGAAATGTGCTGAGTTGGTTTCCCTGTATGAGGGCTCTGGTTACTACAGTATCATGTGTGTGTTTATATTGTTTCTCAAAGTTCTCTTCAGTTGTTTATCCACCTGTGGTATGTCAGAGCTCACGAAACCCCTTTCACTTTCTGACATTTGATCTTAATCTGTTTTCGGCTCGTTTCAGATCTACAGAATGTCCAAGCGCCGTGCTTCTGAGAGAGGTGCAGGGGAGTCCTCTGGTCGAGCCAGCAAGCTCCTTTGTGCTGGGATCTCTGGCAACAATGCGAAGAGAGCTGGTCCCTTTGTCTTAGGTAAGACATTTTAAGTGTGATCGTATCTGTAGGTGCGCTCAGTCCTCTGCCGCTGGGCTAAAAATGCTACAAATGTGGACAAACTGTACCTTTTGGTCTGACACCAACCCCCTCTAATTACAAGGGCCCCGACTGGGAAACTCTCCTGTGCAGAGCATAGTGCAGTGTTTGGCCAGGAGAGATGGAACGGATGATTTTTATCAGCTAAAAGTAAGTACAGGCCTTCATTAGTATGAGTTCTCTCAGCACGATGATAGAGAACCAAAGCCCCAGTATCTAAGTCAATGTGAACCTTTGACCTTCCTTTACAGGTCATCTCCATATTGCTCATTTATGACCTTATATAAGCGATTTTGCCTAATCTAGAGATCTGACCAGTAATGGCAATTTTCTTACTTCATGAGGGGCTATTAGATAACAAGATGGTTTTTAATATACGCACCCAACCTGAGGTTTTAAGTTAACTTCATTCTCCTGCAGAGATCTTGATGTTTGTCTTAGCTTTATCTGTCTGCTGAGTGAAGGTTGAGGGAGCTCTTATTTCTCCCACTTTAGGCTTTTATCAGGTCATCTGGGTTGCCTCAAGACCAAGAATTGACCTACTTTGTCACTCCTAGAAAGATAAGGATGTTGAGAAGCTCAAGATCCATTAAAGCATAGTCTGTCAGGGTCATGCCCTCTAAGATTTAGTCTCTTCTTTAGATTCTGACCCTAGAGGAGCGGATGGATGCGGCCGGGGAGACGCAGGAGGAGAGACAAGGCAAGATGCTGCTGCACACCGAATATTCGCTGTTGTCTCTGCTTCACAACCAGGATGGAGTGGTGCATCATCATGGCCTCTTTCAGGTAGAAGCAATGCAAACGTCTCCAAAAAACACATGTTCTAGGGGCGTCTTGGGCTGTTCCACGGTCTGATATTATAACCTCGCTGACAGTGATACCTGATCATGAGCTGTCTGTACATTTTTCTCTCTTAAGGTTTTCTGGGATTGTATTATTCACATTCTGCAGCACTCTTATTCGCCTCCTCCTGTGTAATTATTAAAATTTATTTTTTACAATTTTATTATTATTATTTTTTTTAGAGTAAACATTTTTTCTACAAGAACATTTTACTGCACAGCACTCAAAGTGACTCATCAGTTAGTTTAGTTTCTGAAGCAGGCATTCTTCTCCCACTCTCTCATCTGCCTCGCTGATGTCGCTGCTGCTCCTCCTCCTCTTCTCCCAACAGAGCAGAGCTTGCAATTGCAAAGCTGAGCTGTGGGCACCATTCATTCAAGCATGCACTATTGATTGGGTTATTAAAGCTCCTCCCTGGAGGGGGCTGTAAACCATGGATCACTTTGTAAGCCAGCAGAGGCACAGTCATTCCACATCCCAGCCACATGCTAACCCAGTGCAAACAGTCCGGTCATAATGAGAGATGACTGAAGCTTATCATTCATGCTTTTGAGTATTTTTGCATTCCCAGGAAAAGTTACATGTGTTTGGAGTACCTTGTGCACTATTTAAGACTGAAAAGTGTTGAGCCTTAAGCACTCAAAGTTGGTCTTTATTTAGTTATAAACTAAGATGTTTAGATATTGTCTATATTGTTGTATATACGACTACTACTCTACATACTACTTTCTAAAATATTTTTTTTATTTTCTCGCTTTTAACTCTCCTTTGTAACCTCTGGTCCTCAGGATCGTTCCTATGAGATTGTAGAGGACATGGAGGCCAATAAAGTGCGCAAGATGAAGAAGCGGATCTGTCTGGTGCTCGACTGCCTGTGTGCTCATGACTTTAGCGATAAGACCGTGGACCTCATCAACCTGCAGCACTACGTCATCAAGGAGAAGAGGCTGAGCGAGCGCGAGGCCATCGTCATCTTTTACGACGTGGTGCGAGTGGTGGAGGCGCTGCATAAGGTGAGGAGAGGCTTGTGGACGACCAGCTTCTACCGAGTGTGGTGGGACTCATAAATACCACGACTTGTTAATGCACACTAAAATGCTGCCCGCATTTAAGTGCCGCCTGTGTTTCCCTCTGCAGAAGAACATAGTGCACCGAGACTTGAAGCTTGGAAACATGGTGCTTAACAAAAGGTAGGTCCTGTTTTCCTTTGCCTTTCTATCAGCTGTGCTGGAAGAGCTCAGAAAGTTGAAGGCTGTCTGACTTGAGTTTAGCTTTCAGTCAGCACAAGGGCAGGTGCTTATTCACGAAGAGGAGCTTGGCCTTGTTGACCTGCCTCAGGCTCTGGGGGATAGGAGTGTGATTCAGCTCTGTGGTTGGAGTTTGGGAAGCTAGGGGGGGAGCCTTTTCCAGTGAAAATGAGGCAGCATGGAACGTGCCCTTGCTTTGTTCCCTGGAAGGGAACACATGGAGGCAGGGGCATTTTTGGCCAACTAATCACATTCCGAAGTCTGTACGAGTCGTGCACATGGGACTCTTTGCATTTTGGACAGATTGTCTTTCTTCTTTTTACATAACTCCTCTTTACTAGGTGAATTATGTATTCGATTCTGAGTAGAAAGTTCAGTGATTTTTTTTTTTTTTATGCCTTGCTTAAATCGGTGTGGTGAATAATTGAAATTCCCAAGTTGCTGGTGCTCACATTTGCAAGCATGTGTTGCACGCGTCTGGGTTACAGGCACACGAGGCTCACGCTAATGCTTCGTCTAATCTGGGAACTCACCCTCCCGCAACATGTGAGCTCGACAGCGTGCTCTCTGCAGCCGAGAGAGTTTAACTGTCGCACAACTTAACCCCAACTTAACTCAGTTTACTGAACCTTTGGCTCCTAGTCTATGAGCCAGTGGTGGCCTAGTGGTTCGGGAGTTGGTCAGGGGATTGGAAAAGTCATGGGTTCAAATCCCAGACCGATAGGTTACCCTGAGGTACCCTCGAGCAAAGTGCCTTCCCAATCACTGCTCCCCAGGTGCTTTAAAATAGCTGCCCCCTGCTGCACGTGTGTGTATGGTTTAAATGCAGAGACTGTCTGTCTTTGTGCCTCACTGTCTGCTGCGTTTCACAATAAGTTGTCACTTTCACTTTCACTCCTCTTCCACTACCAACATGCATAGGACATATTTCAGATTTGTCTTTGGTTTAGTGCATGAGCTGACCTGCTGTGTGTTTGTGTTGAGTAAAACAAAGGCACGCAGTATGTGGGGTCTTTATTTTCATGGAGGATTTTGAATTCTTTCCCCAGAATTGCTATCAGAAAGAACACGATATTTATTAAAGGCACCGCTGTTTCATGCAGAATCCTTGTTTGCAAAATGAAAGCAGTGTCTTTTTAGCAGAAGCCAAATAAATGGAACCAGTAGACAAAGCGCACGAAAATAATAAAATATACAGTATGAGACACTCTGAACTCATGTCTAGTCCTCTTCGGTGTTGAAAAGGAGAGCTCTGGTCTGACTGGCTCAGCAGAGCAGGAGAGTAGAACGATCTGTCCCAGCTGGAGACAATACGGAGCACTGCCAAAGGATCCATAGCTAAGAGCTGAGTCACACATGCAGACGCGTCACGCTGGCAGGGCTCTCGCGGCACTATTTTTCCAAATACCTTTCCTGTCCTTTCATCTTTTCAACACATTTCTTCTGCTCCTCTTAAAACGTGGGCTTCTGGGCATCTAGGAACGGAGATTAACAACTTTGTTGATTTCGGTAAAGCTCTGGACCTGGTTGAGGACTGCATGCAGGCAGATCTGTAACAGGTTCTTGTGCATCGTGTAATACCCATATTGCCTGCAATATTCAGTTGAAAAAATGACTCAGGAGAGACCTGGCCAAGTCATGACGTTAAACTGACCTAGTAGAAATTCTTTTGCTTCAGTAAATGAGATGGTTTAGACTAGCATGCATGTAGGGTTTTGGTCAAGCTTACTTTCAATTGTGGATTTAAATTATGGGAGATGAATACATTTCTCTGGGAAGTGAGCAAAATCAGATCTGTGATTGAATGTAAGGGAAAGCAGTCTGGACCGTGTGTGTGTGTGTGGTGTCCATATTGTACTGTGAGAGGGATGGCGCTCCACCCATTCACACCTCTCTGATGCCCTGCTGGGTTTGTACACTTTCTCAGCCACTGGGGTTCCTTTTATAAAAAAAAAAAGTGAAAGTGCCCAGGGAGCAGTGATGGGGATGGTACCTTGCTCAAGGGTACCTCAGGGCAGCCTGCTAGTGAGGGAATTGAACCCTCAATCTTCCAATCCGGGGCAACTCCCCCTAACCTAGGCCACTGCTGCCCCATTAGTCCTACAAGATAGGGAGCACAGTATTTGTGCTTTTATCACTCTCCAGGAAGCACATCAACAACCAAGGTGTGTGTGTGTGTGTGTGTGTGTGTGTGTGTGTGTGTGTTCATGAAAACATTGCAGAAAAGCTCTTGCATTCTCTACCTTTAAACGTCCTTTTTGTTTTGGCCAGAGTTGCTTAAACTGAGGAACTCCTCTTTTCGTGTAATGTGATAAAGTCCTGTGTTGCTCTCAGACTGAGACTGCTTCGTCAGGTTTTCAGCCTTAAGGCTTCCCCTTTTCATTTGAACCTTTTAGCTTTTCCCATTAGCACGGCTATTTCTGGCTGCAGGGAGAGGCGGGGACTCTTCCGGTTTCCCCTCGTGTGCGGGAAGTGGAGATGAAGTGTTGTGGATTAGCATCCTGAGGGACCCTCGTGAGATGAGCGTGCGGGTTGCGTCAGCAGGAAGGGCCGCCGTGATTCACAGCGAAAGATTTCATCAAGCCTTCTCAATAAAAAGAGGACACTTTTTGATACTGGAATTTAAGCTGGCTCACTAAATCAAACCCCCCAAAAAAACTCAACAGATGGCTTCTCGTGTTGTGTTGTGACCGGCCTGCCTTCGGTCAAACGGTAAACTCTCCATGGCTTAAGGAACAGTCCTAATTGTAGCATCCATCGTGTGAGTCATGGCCAGAATGTGAAAGTGAGAGAGATTTGGAGAAGCAGTGGAAAAGAGGATGTGAGTGAGAGAATGGTTTCATGAATAAGGCTTAGGTGATGAGCCACCACAGCTGTGTTTTTGGCAAAGCTGTCCCCGTTGGAGGTCTGTTCCATAGCAACACCGTCTGCGAACAGTTTGCTCCATGTACACTGACTTTTTGTGTGTCTTTTTTGCGAATGTGCACACGCGCCTAGCAATGAAAATAGCTCCAACTCCTCTGTACTGTGAAATTTTAGTCATCCATGCGCTTGTGCTAAGCCACAGGTTGACTCACTTGTTTGTCCAAGTGCAGCCGCTGTGTGTACTGTCATGTTCAGTTCTGTTCTCAGTAAAGGCAGGGCATCGCCACTCTGCACTTCATGGCTCTTTGCCACCCACAGCAGTTAAGTTGTGATGACATGGATGGAAATTTCTGACATGTTCAAGCAGGTATCAGCAGAGCTCACCCAACAGTGGGGGTGCAGTTGTAGGATGATGTTGGGTTTTTATGATCTATGTAAAATGATATCCCCCTCCTATTGTTTTCCTTCTTGTGGCCAATAAATAGACTTGTTTTAGATCTAAATGTGCCACCTCTCATGGTTGCTGGGATTTTTGTTGAACACAATTTGAAAGCATGCAGTTTTTACACCGGAAGGATTTAAGTTCAGGTATCTTCTGCAGCACTGTGCAAGCTTGAGCCTCTCAGTTCTTCTTTCACTTCCAAAGAAGCAAAGTTTTTGTTTTCATTTTCAGTGCCGTCCCTGTACCTGAGCAGTTTCAGAAGATTTAAAAAAAAAAAAAAATTTTTTTTTTGGTTAATCCACACATTGGGCAGAGGTGGCCTAGTGTTTAGGGGATAGCACCCAGGATTGCAGGGTCTTAGGATTGAATCCCAAACCAGTAGGTTGCTCTGAAGTGCTCTTGAGCAATGTACTGTCCCCATCAATTCTCCCCGGTCACTGGGTATGGCTGCCCCCCTGCTGCTGGTGGGTTTCTATGCAGAGGATGGGTTTTGTTGGGAAATAGTCACTTTCATTTCACAGTGATCTGCGTATGAACTTTAAAGCGGAACAAAGCATCTAACTTAAGACATGAAGAAACGGATGATTCCAGATGATCAGGCTGGTAATGTTGAACACTGAGTGGTTGGAGTTTGACAGAAAATAGAATACTTTTTTGACCCTAGTTTTCAAATCCCAATCAGAATATAAAACGAAGGGTGGCTCAGCAATGGCGGTGCTTCTGAATGGGGGTTAATAAGTGATTCTGCATTCCGGCACATCTCTTAAGCCTCGTGTCTGTGGGGAAAAATAGCCTATTTGAGCAAAATGTAAAGGGTGAAAATGACTTTAAATAATGGCGTTTATAGTGTGATTGAAATACTGGGGGGGGGGGGAATAAACAAAAAAATTGGTTTTTCTAAATTGTTCAGCCCTGGTCTTTTACAACATATTCATTTTTCTGCCAGTTATTTAGACCTTTTTTCTCTCTTCCTTCTAGACATGAGTTTTAAGCGTGTGTGTGTGTGTGTGTGTGTGTGTGTGTGTGTGTGTGTTCCAGAACTCATCGGATCACTATCACCAACTTCTGCCTGGGTAAGCATTTGGTGAGTGAAGAAGATCTACTGAAGGACCAGAGAGGCAGCCCGGCCTACATTAGCCCAGACGTCCTGAGCGGTGAGCTGTTTTGTGTGTGTGTGTGTGTGTGTATGTGTGCACTAGAGGCTGTGACTATGACTCACACTCCATGTCACCACTGTAATCAAAACTCATTAACTCAACCACCCACACTGCCCTAATCACGACAGCAGTCAGAAACAGCAGGAATGACTGAAGGGTGGGTTTGCTCAGGTAGATCGTTACCTGTGTAATGTGCCGCAGGTCTGCCAGCATCTGAGTCAGTCCACCCAACCCCCCCCCCTTATTACATTTTTGAAAGAAAAGAATTGACATGATTTCTGATAAGTCTGCATTGTAGTATTTGTTAACTTTCTGTTTAGAACAGTTCGTCACTGTTGATCCGTCACAGTGGCTGTCGTGTTTTTGCTTCCCAGGTAGATTTAAAAGCCAGTTAGTCTTTCGGTATGTGTGGATGAACTGGATTGGCTGAGTGTTTGTTTGCCCTCCATTCAGATAAAAACAAAGAGAACTGGACGTAGATCAGCAAGAACGTGACAATAGAACAATGAAGCACTGCCTGAATGAGTCATCAGTCTGAGTCACACTGAGGGGAAACTACTCCTCCTTCCTCTCTCTCGCTCTGCTTTGTTTTCCTATCTTCCTTTTTTATTTCGAATGGTTCACTCTACTTTCAATTTTGTGTTTTCTATTTTACTATTAAAGGCTGAAGAGAAACACAGATTCTAAATTCACTTTAATGGGCTTTGATTTGCACAGTGACCCGCAAGCTTTTTTTTTTTTCTCGTTTTAATTTGCTGTTTGTGCCAAGAACAATGTCGCAGTGACTGTTGAAACGGTTGACTGCAGGCGAAATATATTACAGCGTCTTACATTATCTCGTTTTTGCTGGGATTTTTGTGCAGTGAACTTATTATTCTTCTTTTTCTGAACCGCAGTGATCATTGTTTGAGAGAGAGAGCACGATCTCAGAGATGTGGCTAAAGAAGGAACATGGAGATATTTTTCAGCCTTTAAGCAATCAATGAATGATTAATCCATTGCACTATCCAACAATGTGTTCTTGAGACATGGAGTCCACAGGAAACTCCACCACATGCATAAAATATGCGTAATAAGGCACATTTAAGAGCCATTAACGTTAATTGTAGAAATATGATCGTTAATTCTGCATTTAACCGATTATTCAAACGGTAATGAAAATTCAGATTTTTCCAAGATCGGGTCAAAGCCATTGATTGAAATCTGGATTTTTAGCTCAGTTCTCCGTTTTTACCCATACTCTGATGGGTTTGGGTTTTATTTATCTGCACCTGAATGGAAATTTCCCAGCAGTAAAGTCTTATTTCAACTAAGGACCACATTTTGTGTGATTTGATGACATATAAACTGCCAAATAAAGATGAACTAGAAACAGGGGCTCCCATGTTAAGTGTAAATTTTTTCACAGGCCTCGCCGTTGTATGTTGTTGAGTTTGGTAAGCAACAGGAAAGGTGTACGTTATGTATTTAAAAAGAAATCTGATGACTATATGATTCACGTGGACTTTTATTATCTGATAACTGAAGTGTTTATGAACCCGCCGAACTGGTTATTGCCAATCTGACATCGGATTATATGCATGTAAACAAGCTCACTTTATGAAGTGTTACATCATTTTGGGCTCTCGACAAAAAGCTGCCTATTTGACCCAGCACTACTCTAAGGCTCGAAGTATCCACAAATATTGTAATTGTTATATAATGAACTATAAATGTATTTGTGTTTGGTGTAGTGTGTGTGCCTGCAGGCCGGAGGATTTAGAGTGACAACGTTTGATGCTCTGTTGCAGGTCGGCCATACCGTGGGAAACCCAGTGATATGTGGGCTCTTGGTGTTGTACTGTTCACCATGCTCTACGGCCAGTTTCCTTTCTACGACAGCATACCTCAAGAGCTATTCCGCAAAATAAAAGCTGCAGAGTACTCCATCCCAGAGTAAGAATTTTACCCTTCTGTTATAAACGTGATGTTCTGCATCAACTCAGTTATGCATTTTGAAAAGCATGACCTTGTTTTCTGATATTCTGGTGTGTTGTGCGCCCACCCCCCCCCCCCCTCTGCAGGGATGGCCGTGTGTCTGAGAGCACCGTGTGTTTAATTCGTAAGCTGTTAGTGCTGGATCCCCAACAGAGGCTGACGGCAGCAGAGGTGCTGGAGTCTCTTAGTGGCATCATCGCCTCCTGGTGAGTCGCTGTTTCCATTTCTTTTTTCATCGTCTTTCTGCAACGCCTCCTCTGATTGCGCTGTTTCACTGGAATTCCAGAACACGTTTTTCTCTCTTAAGGCACCGACAATAAAGGTTACTGTTCATATATTCATCATGGATCTCCTTCTGAATCTCACCTTTCCTTTGCAGGCAATCTGTCTCATCAGTGAGTGGCCCTCTGCAAGTGGTACCAGACATAGACGACCAACTCAACCAACCAGAGCATCTACAGGAGGTCAGTGCGTCTTACGCTTCTGTTCGGCTTAACAAAACACAGATTAAGGTGATTTTGGTATTATTTTACTAAACCATGTAGATGTTTTAATCGTTAAGCTCATGAAGCATGGTTGGGAAGCAGTTTGGAATCACTTCAAAGAAATCCGTCAGTGCAAACCAGCTTAAAGACTCGTGATGCTTGTGGAACCTTCATATTAACAGTGACGGTATTGCTAGTTCTGAAGCACATAATTGCCTCTAACCGTTTTAGTTCACCAATCAAAAACTCAAAATGTTTGTGAATCAGATCAGTTACGGCCAGATTCCAGCGTAGACATCGAACAGGGGTTCTGTCGTCTGTGTGAGTGAATCCTGCTCTCTTTAACTGCGTTCCTCAGGTGAAAGTGACGGAGGAGTCGTCTCAGTATGAGTTTGAGAACTACATGCGCCAGCAGCTGCTACTGGCCGAGGAGAAGAACACTATCCACGAGGCCAAGAGCTTCCTGAGCAAGAGGCCCTTCGGTAATGTGCCGCCGGTTAGGCGCCTGGGCCACGACGCTCAGCCCGTCAGCCCGCTGGACGCTGCCATACTGGCCCAACGCTTCCTCAGGAAGTAGAACCGTGGCAATGCCTGCAGCCAGGAGCAGGTCACTGTGAGCAGGGTGCCCCATGGAGACGGCCCTGTGTGTGCCTGTGTGTTTGTTTCTAAGAGCGTTTGGGTGTGGAGATGGGTATCACCTTTTTATCCCATCTGCTCTTCTCACTGGCCGAGGCAGTGGACTCTGGCTCGAGCAGCACACAAACTGTGGGGCCCGGTCCCCTGACATACACCCCTCGCTCTCTGACAGACATTATCAGCAATACCCGAACTGAATCATGTAGCAAATGGGCACACGCACGCGCGCACACACTCACTCACTCATACATATTCTTCTCACTCTTCTATTCTCTCAGCACTTTCCATGTTAACATCTCAGATTACCTGACCTCCATCTCTTCATCTGAACCCCTGCCCCTCTCGTTCCCCTTTGGCCAGACTCATCCTTGTTGCTCCCGTCTGCAGTTCCATAGGTCCACACCTGCAAATCTACCTCTTACAGTCTCTGTTTCTGTCTCAGTCCGTGCAGAACTATGCTCTCGATTCTTTTAAAAACAAGTATCCATATATGGGGGTAGTGCCACAAGAACAGGCTTTATAGCATTATTTTGTGTAATTTTTTTTTTTTTTTTTTTTTTCCTGGCGGGTCAAAACCAGCGATTAGTTTTGCCTCACAATCTGAATAAGCTTCTACTTCCCCTCTCCTGTCAGAAAAGTAGCATTTTACCTACCCACACACACACACACACACACACACACACACACACACACACACACACAATGTTGATTTGCCCAGTCTTGCCAGCTGTAACCTCAGATTTGAAGTCATTC
Organism: Hepsetus odoe; assembly: GCA_017165825.1. Lineage (NCBI taxonomy): Eukaryota > Metazoa > Chordata > Actinopteri > Characiformes > Hepsetidae > Hepsetus > Hepsetus odoe. The sequence goes on from CM029379.1 coordinate 3,514,785, forward strand.
ATTGGACAAGGTCTCTGTATTCCTTCTTCCCTTGATTGGGCATTCACCGGCAGCTAGGGTTACACAGCTGAAAATCTATATGCCAAGAATGGGATGTTCACTTCTTTATATCCTGCAGTCCAGTGAGGTACGATACGTTCTCCCTGATCCTCTCAAAAAGCCCAAGCAGGCCCAGGAGTGTCATTTTTATTTACCGTAAAACCCCAAATGGACATTTGTCTCGTACTGATATCCATCAACCACCAAATATGTCTTCTGGTGCTGTTCTTAGTGTGTCTGCTTCCAGTGCCCGTAGTGCGGCGGCCTGGGTTGAGTTGAGGTCAGCAGGAAGCCGAACGGCTTAGACTGTAGTCATGCAGAAGCGTAAGCTCCTTTAAGCCCTGTAAGCACCTCCCTTAAGCTCTCCAGCGGTGACCCAGGCCAACCTCGCAGCCTGCTCGGCCTTCTGAAACCAGCCTCATGAACTGCGTATCCTGCAGCGGGTTCACGCTTCTGTCAGCGCAGAGATCTGTGCTGCCTGTTAGGCCAAGGCACAGGGGAACGGCCACTAAGAACTAAACCCGGGACGCGAACCCAAAGTAGTCAGCGTTGGACGGTAATGTCTAACCAGTCCTAATTCTCTTCCACCTTCCATTTTTCTTGATGTATAAAGCATAAAGAATAATCCTCCATGCAGTGCTCACCTCTGTATGTGTTTCGTTGTGGATTAGAATGTGGCAGGATGTATTTATGATCTTAGACTGTTTTTTTCCAATCCCATCTAAGCTACTTGTATAAATCATAGCCACTGAATATCTTGCCTTAGATTGAGAGATGAGCAGTGAATATGTAACTTCAAGCTTGGACATATCTTAGTAAACAGGTGTTTGTCCCGCATTAGCCTGTGGACCTGTGACTGGTTTTGAGAAGTCCTGGCTGGTTCCACTTTTTTTTTTTTTTTTTTTTTTTTTTTTTTTTTAAGGATAATCCAGTACTGTACAGGTCTATGAGCTTCTCACCTTCTCATGATGTTCTTCCTGCTGTTGGCTCTTCAAAGCTAAAGCAGTCCTGCAGGCAGCATGAGTGAACCTTTCTTTTCGGTTTGTTCTTCCTTTCCACGGGTGTTTTAATTTTTTTTTTTTTTTTATTTATTCACTGTGTATAATTGCTCTTGCTCTTCTTTTATTTTGAACTCCCCCCGTCCTCTTAAGGTGTGAAGTATCATGAGATCATTGCCTGAATCCGACTCTAAAGCGCCGCTGTGATCTTTCCTTTTCCCCCCGTAATCCCCAGTGAAGGTTTTTCTTCGTTTTTGTCTTTTCTTTCAAAATCTTGAGTGACCGTTGCCACAATCCCGATGGTAAATTAAGCTACTTTAATAACGAGACTGACTTTGCATAGCTCTATTTTTAAGGAAACTAAATTATAGCACACATTAAAATGACATTTAGAGAAGATGTAGAGTTTATCCTGCAAGTTTAATAGAACACCGCACTCCGGCCAGTGTGTAGATACCATCTCGATAGCAAATTGTGTCCTTAGTGAAAGAGGAGGGGGGGGTGAAATAAATAAAGTTGCCCTCTTGCAGTTGCACCAGTGCTTCAACACAAGATGAGTACTTGTCAAAGTGATTTTGCCTGCCACCATGGAAAGCATTAGTCTTCTCCCACCTCAATGTGAATTATTTTGGGTATAAAGCAGTATTGTAGTAGATGGCATGCATGCGAGGGAGAATTAACAGAGGGGCGAATGCAGGTACCCGATCTCTCTTTCCAAACGAGTGCCCCGTCATCCGTTTGCAGCAGGGCAAAGTAGTGACCCCGGCACCATTTCCTCATAAATCCACAGGATTAAAATGTGACTGTTGCTGGTGTGGTTGTATAGGTATGGTACCCTAATTTACAGGAAGTCACTGTTGCTGTCCAATGCCCCCCCCCCCAATTTAAGTGTCTGTGCTCCCCACATAGACCGTTTTTTCATAGCACCCTTGGCATCAGATGGCCAAGCTGTATTTGCAGCATGAGACGTGTTGTTGACCGATGTTTCTACATTAAAAACGTTCGTAATGCATGACTGAGTGCCATGAGATCTCTTCAGTGAGCAGATCAGATCATCTGTATGGCTGTGGATGGCTTTCAAAAGTGAAGTTCATAGTCCAAATACACTAAAAAAAAAAAAAAAAAAAAAAAAAAAGGATGACATCTTGGGTAAAGTGGGAGAGCAATTTTTTTTTTTTTTTGCTTTGGAAATGATTTTTCTTTTCTCATCCTCATCATAAACATTTGCTTATTTTACTAACTGGAAATCTAAATTGGTGTAGAACGAGTTGATGGTAAAATTAGTTAAAAGCCTAAAAGTCTGGTGTTGTAAGCTGCTTGGTTGGATAGATATCAAAGAAGAAACTGGGAAAATGTACAGAGATAAAAGCAAATTTGTATAAAAAAAAAAACCATATTTTTGTACTTCATAAGATCTCTACATGCATGTCAGCAATAAACTTTGATATGGAAAATCCTAATCTGTGTGTTTATTTGGATGAACAATTTGGTGCTGCTTCACTTTTTTCATTGGTGTTAATACCGTTTTATTTACGTGAGTCTTCTTGAGATGATCCTACAAGTTTGACACCCCTTTAAGTCATTCCTCACTTTTCTCCAGTCTTGATCGGGGGGGCGTAGGTGTACGGCCTTATCCAGAGATACTCTCATCTGGAATCTGACTCCTTAAAGTTTTCCCAAAACCACATGTGTTTTTCTTGGTCCTGTGTGTCTTGTTATAAACCATCTCCCCGTTCTTGAGAAAAGGTTTTCATCCAAGATTTCTGTTTTCACATTCGCTGGAAGATGCTGCCGCCTTCCTGTAAAATATTGAAATCTGTTTCTGTAGAAGCTTGAGCAACTTGCCAAAATCCTGATGGTTAAGCTACGTTAATAATGAGACAAAACAACTCCTCCCTCTTCCTGTTCGAGAAGGACGGTTGTCCACCACCTGTACAGTGGACACTTTATGCATTTCTGGAAAGGAAGCGCCTCACGGCCAAGTCCATTAATTACTAAGAGGGTTTCCTGAACTCCACAACAGCTAGTCCACCATCTGAGCTGACGGACTTCGACCAAACTGACCACCGTCAGCTTCCTCTCCTCATCTCAACTTCAGATCAGCTACATCAGACTGGATCATCTGCAGGAGCTACTGCCGCTAAGATTAACAAAAGCTCCGCCCACTTAAACAGAGCCACCACTACTGGCTAATTGGACTTCCAATTACAGACTCTAATGGACTCTTTCATAGCAAATCTGTTACTTTATAAAATCCACTTCCACTTTCACTTTCTTTTCTTTCTTGATTATCCGGTGTCGACCGGAGGAGGATGGGTTCCTCTTTTCAGTCTTGGTTCCTCCCAAGGTTCCTTCCTCCAGTTAAAGGGAGTTTTTCCTCGGTCACCCTTGGTTTACTCACTTTGGACTCGAACCTGGATTCTGTAAAGCTGCTTTGGGAACAACGGTTGTAAAAAGCGCTTTAATAAATCAAACGGACTTCTTGACTTTGGATCCCTCTATATTTAAGCAAACTAGATTATAGCTCACAGTTCCACTGTTTCATAAACCCAGAACCCTTGATCTCCTTCATATCATCCTTTGAGTCCTTGGTTATCTGACTCTCTTATTTGGGCCATCCATGTGAAGGAACTTTTTGTGGTCCCAGATCTTCCGTGTGAGAGGAATCGAAGCTGCTGTGATCTTGAGCACTTCAGTACTCTGATCTTATGACTGGGTTTCCACTTTGCAATACACCATCATCTGTGAGGCCTGATGTTCACGAGTGTATTTTTCTGTGTTGCTGAAGGTCAGAACACCAGCATACTACCCAGAAATTTCATTCTTATAGTACTGAACTGAAGGACTCATCACTTCTTCTCATTTAGGGTTTAAGGAGGGGATGCCTGCCCTCTAGTGGAGTAATTATGACAGTACAATTCTACTGGGCCTAATATGGTGACTTTACAGAGGAAAACTGGTGATTTTATAGATGCACCAATATGCCACTATAGTGGTATATACGAGTTTATTAATGGACCTTTACAGTGTCCTCTATTCGTAATGGCACTAAATAAAAAATAATTACTGCACTGGTTTAATTAAAAAAGAGTGAACGAAAAGAAAATGTCTTTTGCCGCTTAGGGCCCAAACTCCTAATAAAAGCATTCGGCAGAAAGTATTAAACTTGTAAAAATCACCAAATAAATAAAACTGACTTGATTTGACTACAGTTTAATCTTTCGGAGATTACTCTTCATAATAATGGAGCAGCGGTGACCTAGTGTTTAGGGACTAGGCCCAAGGATCATGGGTTCAAATCTCAAACCAGTAGGTAACCCTAAGTTACCCTTAAGCAAGGTACTGTGCCCATCACTGCTCCCTGGGTGCTCGGTTTGTGGGTGAAAAGCAGAGGAAGCATGTCGTTGTGTCTCACTGCCTGCTGTTTCACAACGACGAGTAGTCACCTTCACTAATATTAAAACACATTAAACTATAATTAATTGATGGTGTTATTATGGGATGCACTAAACGCCTCAGATGGGACACTTCTCATAAATACTTAGCTAAGACGCATGCCTCCACATTCACTGGTCACAACTTCTGTTTGAGCTTGATGGAGGGATAGATGGACAGTATCTTCATTATACAGACAACTGGAAAAGAAACAAACACTATGAAAGATAAGGTATAAGAATAATAAAGAAAAAGAAGAAAAATAAGGCGTTATGGCACATAAAACACTTGTAACTGAAGACAAAGCATTTAGTGACTTAATAAACGATGCCTATCCGTTAAAGGTACCAAACCTACAAGGCTGAAGGGGGGTTTGGGGGCAGGGGCGCTGCACTGTATTAGCCTTCATGGGAGGTTGAAGGGAATTTATGGTCATCATTAGAAAACGTTCCAGTGTGAGTGGCCCCTGAACCCCCTTTTCCTGATTTATTCACTTGAGGAGCCCAAGCTTTTGTCCGGTTTGCCTTTCCCGGTAACGCAGCTCTGGGGTGAACTAATAATTACAGCAGTAAATTATTTCTTTAACAGCATCTACTGAGTCTTACAGGCAAGAACTCCTACATCCTACTTTCCAACAGTGTCTAACCTCAGTGTTTAAGGCTTTCTTAGAGGCCTGCATGTAGGAGGAAACTACAGGCACCACACTAGGGGCAGCAGTGACCTAGTGGTTAGGGACTGGCCCTCAAGATCGGAAGGTTTTGGGTTCAAATCCCAGACCAGTAGGTCTCCATCTCTGCTCCCCGGGTGCTGGATATAGCTGAACGTAGCTGTTTGCATGTGTGACAGTCTCTTCTCCTCAATTATCCCATCAAGTCCACTTGAGCTTCAACATTTTGGTCTTAAACACCACTAAGAACAGACCTCTGAGGAACTTCTCAGCTCTGGCATTGGTGAAACATCCGTTTCTAACAATGTTCTCAGTTTTGAAAGTGAAAGTGACTATTTTTGTCGCCGCGAAACACAGCACACATTGAGCCACAACGAAATTCAGCCACTCTAAAATTGGTATTTTCTGAATATAATGAATGTTTTTTTCAAATTAATGTCATTTTTATATTATTTCGTTATCGGTTCACTAAAATCCAGTTATAAATTGTTTTTGCGATTAAAATAATTTCCTCTAACATCTTCAGAATTGTAAAAAATAAAAACAGATGCCTGAAAATAATGTTTTATATCAAAATGTACTTTTTAAAATGTTTTAATACAGAATATACATCTCTAATCAGCTGGCAGATTCATCGGGATATTTCTGGTATAAGATCAGTATCCCGTTCACCTGTACCGTCTCACCTGTACAATGCCCTCATTCCCAGCACATTCTGAGAGTCAGTACTTTTCTCCAACACTCCAATCACACTCCTGACAAATAAACGTTATTCAGTGTTACTTTATTAATGATCAATATGTGTTAATGCACAATGTCCAAGAAAAACCCCAGAAAATGGCCGGTAGCCAATATAGCAAAGCAGCTGCACCTTCACTTCCACCAGAACAGACATACGATCATCAAACACACATTCCTGATTATTGGGACGCTCCCCCTGGAGACACAAAGGATTAAAGTTTTTGCTCAGGAACCCCACAGTGGTGGTGCTGGAGGTGGGTTTCGAATCTGCAACCTTTTGATTTGTACTTAAGTATCCTACCATTAGACCACCAACACCTCAATCACGTTCAGCTTAGCTCCAGCTCCAGTTCATCTTAAAAATATACCTGCAGTGGAACATGCTGGAATTATGCTCTCTTATTAAGGGTCCTGAAGGTCTACCCTTGCATGGGCCACCCTAGTGCCTCCCCAATACATTTTTTGAGTGTAAAATGTTAATTTGCACATTGGAACAGGGGTTGGCGCTGTCCCCTCACAGCGAGGAGTTTATGGGTTCAGTTGCCGTGGCCTGTCAGTGTGGAGTGGGCAGGTTTAGCCTCTTTCTTGCCTGTATTTCTGTGCTCTGGTTTCCTCCTTTCAGCTTCAGTCAGTCACTCCTTCAGTAAGACATGCCTGTCAGGTGGACTGATGCTGAAATTCCCAACCAGATGTGATCTTGACGGCTTTTCTCCTTGCAGATTGGCCATCTTTCACCCTGTGAGCACTGAGAAAGGCTCCAGCACCACCCACCAGCCTGATTAGGATTAGTGGCTGGATGGGCGGATGGATGGGTGGATTTATAATAAATTATGGTTCAATACAGCTGTACATTCCAATAGTCCAAAAATGAAGTGCAGATGAAAGAATACTCAGGATGAAACTAATTGCTCAACACATACATGTGATCTTTAACTTTCCACCATTGTCAGTTTGGAGTTGATGCTCGGGTGTTTCTACACTCCTGGAGGTCCCAGAACTAATTTCATGCTTCCAAACTACACGAGCTTAATGTCCAAACCACTACCCTCACTGTCGCCTCCACATTAAAGACGCAGACCAGCAATCTGTTAGTCATCTGATGCGCTGTCATTAAACTGGAGACATTTGGAAGGAAATGCTTTGTTGTGGGGAGAGGATCTGTTGTAAGCTGCCCACATGGTAGTTTCCAGTCCCCTGGCACACAGTCTGAGCTTGGTTGGGATTTGCTCCTTACAGTCCTTTATGGATGAGCAGGAGAAAGAAATGCAGTTCTGCACAAAAAATCACACGAGTAAAGTCATTTATCTGAAAAAGAAGTTGATGTTGGTGTTTGTACACTCTTCATTATTGTAGATAATTGTAGATGTAAGTAGATAAATAGTTAATAATGTGGTATTATAGCTGCATAACCTCTTATCTCCAAGTTGGTAAGTTAAAAGGATGATAACCCAAAGGAAGATTGTTCTGAACGGATAAATTGATATACAATTATATTCGGACCATTTCTATTAGTTTATTCATCATGAAACTTAAATGGCAGCTGCTTTTCAAACTGTGTAAAAGATACTATTAATGACTTTCTGTTTTATTCACATATCTAGCATTGCTTGGGTCTCTTGAACCGAAGTACAACATCTAATGTGACTTTAAGGCCATGTTTCCATGCAGAGAACCAGTAACTGGTCTTAAATGGGCAGAATCTGATTAAGACAAAGGATCTAACTTAAGACATGAAGCAGTGAAGAAACAGGTGCAGATCCTTCCAGATGATCAGGTGATTTATTTACTGCTGATGCTGGATGCTGATTACTTGGAACCCCTTTATCTAGAACCTTATATCTTTAGCCACTAAAGCATTTGTTCCCGTTTCTCTCAAAAGAATAATCTGGATATGGCTGCCCACTGCTGCATGGTGTGTGTGGTTAAAAGCAGAGGTTGCATTTTATTATAACCTGTGCTGTGTTGCTAAATGGCAAATGATCACTTTCACTTTCACTTCATCATACAATACAGCAGGGGGCAGCCATGCATCCCACACCGTGTATGGACCAAAATCATTCAGCATTAGCGTAGTGTTACCTGCAAATCTTCTCACCTGGTTTTTCTTTCACCCTAATCTCGAAAAGCTGATAAGTTCAAATCTCTGTGATGAAGCGAAAGTGATGATTTGTCATTGTGAAACACCACAAAATGCAACCTCTGCTTTTGACCCAGACATACTGTACAGCAGGGGGCAGCCTTATGCCAGGGAGCAGTGATGGGGACTGTACCTTGCAGAAGGCTACCTCCTGGTCTGGATTTTGAACTTAGACTTTTCAATCCTGCGGCATAGTACCTAACCACTAGGCCTCCACTGCCCCATGAAGGCTCCTGAGGCCAGTTATTTCATTTGTTGTTCATGGGACACGTCATACATGGGCCATCATTGCAAGCACAATGCGACTCCTGAGGCTAAAAGGATAAAGCAAAAACAAAGACTAGCGCTACAACCCCCCCCCCACCTCACTAGGCCTCATTATCCTGTGGTCCTGTCTTTGTCATGTGGCATTAAGCTCCTGATTGGTCAATTTGGAAAAAGTAATTCCAAGCAATTACTAAGGTGAGAAGGAATGTGAGGGGGTGAAAAGCAACCCTTGACAGAATGACTTCTAGGATTATTGTGAATCACCTTACACCACCCCCCACCTCCCATTATCTGAAACACATTTAGCGCTGATGGATTTCAGCTGCTGTGACTCCACCTCCTGGATACCACAGGATTTAAGATTCCTTCACCCTCCACAGGAGAAGTGATCATCTGCTTTTGAAAAATGTTTATCCTCAGCCATAAGATGAGGCCTGGAAAGAAAGAATAACCACTGAACTCTTCACGGAATAAGGTCTTAGCCCATTTGGACAGATTGTGCAACCTATTTTTAGCCGAAGCAAATTTCTAAACTCTGGACTCGCCCACTCGTTTGTCCTGTCAGGCAATGTTTGCATTCTTCTATTGACTTGCTTTTTATGTTAACCACAGTGTTTATGTGCTGCACACCAAGTCTGATTGCAAAATAGCCTACTTGAGCAACCGATCATTTTTTATTTCTACAGATTTTTGATCCTATATCAGTTACCCAAAGTCTGTAGCAAAAAATGTCCAGTTTAATTGAGGCCATTTGGAAAAACGTCCTCCTGCAATGTTGAATACGCTGAGATTTTGATTGAAAGCTATTTATCTCCTCTGGTCCTCCAGAGAGGTCATCTTTGTCGTCCTTTTTGTTTCCAGCACTGGCATTATTCTCCATTTAACCCTAAGGCTCCACTGAATTTATTATCTAGAGGCTCAGATCAAGACTTGGACCAATTGAAACCTCTTGCTTTGATGGAGTCCATGCTGAGTTGTCCTCTGCATCCAGGCTTTGCCTTTCCCTGACCTTGTGTGCATAAAATATGACCATGCTCTACTCTCTACAGAGTCCCACATCCTGATTTATCTCTCCTGCTGGGGCCCACACTATCAGGCCTACACAGCATTTGGTGTGTGTCTATGTTCCTGTCTCCCTCCATGGAGGACATGCTTGTGAGTCATTTGCTCATTAGTTCATACCATCCAGCAAAGCAAAACTACCCTTTTAACCAAATGCTCTATGGATCTTGATAGTTCAGATTCAAAAACCTCTCTCAGCATTTCCACGCCTTTCTTCTGAACGTCATGCATATGTACATCAGATCTCCAGATAGTCTTCTTCTTCTTTTTTCGGCTGCTCATGTTAGGGGTTGCCACAACGGATCAATCATCTTAATTTCTTCCTATCTTGCCCCTTAAAGCCAACCACCTGCATGTCCAGTTTCATTCATAAACCTCCTCCTTGTCCTTCCTCTTCTCCTTGGGCCAAGCAGCTCCATCTTTTACATCCTTCTCCCAATATAATCCTCATTTCTCCTCTGTACACATCCAAACCAAAAAAATCTTGTCTCTCTAGCTTTGTCTCCAAAACGCCTAACCTGAGCTGTCCCTCTAATATACTCATTTCTAATCCTGTCCTTGTCACACCCAATGAAAATCTCAACATCTTTAACTCTGACACCTCCAACTCCACCTCCTGTCTTTCCATCAGTGCCACCATCTCCAGCCCATATAGCCTAGCTGGTGTCATTACTATCCTGTAAACCTTTCCTTTCACTCTTGCTGATACCCGTCTGTCACAAATCCCGAGATAACTGGCATAATTTCTGCCTGAAGCACAGCAGCACTGTTTGAGCTTGCCAATTTTTCCACCTGAGCCCCTCCATAGCCTGAGAGCTCCTGTTACTGCAACAGAGCACTGAATGCAATATCGCCTGCAGTTTGTACTCCAGCCTCCTCCTAAGCGTGTTGTCGTAAAGCATTGGCATTATATATTGTCTTTCAGGCATGTGGCACTCTGAACTGCAGGTATAAGCTTCACATCCTCTGGGCTTTAGATCTTGCTCAGCTCACAGTGTCTGTGTATCTGGGAAAAAGTAATATGAAGCAGGAGAGAGTCTCTCTAAAGCTGCTAAATGTGAACATCTGGCTTGGGGGAAACAGAGTGACCCTTTCAATAGGGGCCATTGTCTCCACTGTCAACACTAAGGGGTTGCAGCTCTAAGAGGGGTCATGTGTAGGAGAATGGAAAGCAAGTATGTGTGCACGTGCATTCATTTTTAAGCCAATGTCTTCAGGAAACCCGCAAATTTCCAGTTGCTCTGATGTCTGACTCTGCATGTATCTCGGAGAAAGGTTAATTTTCTGACAAACTTTGCAGGAAGTTAAAATCAATGTCACCGTGGATACATTTTAGAAATGTATATAGAGAGAAAAGAAACAAAGCTAGAATGCTAGGGCTGGAACTCCAAAGACCTCCAAAGTTATTAAAAGAAAAAGTGTGAGATGCAGAAGTCGCATGAACGTCTCTTCACCTAAAACCGAGAAGGTTTTTTACACCATTGTAGATGAATCTATCTTGTGAACAGGATGTTAAACCTTGCGTATGTAAACTGCTGACGTAAAGGCTGTGGAATGGCGCCTGTAGCTTTAAATGATCTCCCAGTAGAGTGTAGATTTTTCAGGAAGAGTAGGACTGAATCTGAAATGGTGTTTATTAAAACCCCTTAGGAGTAAACTGGAGTTATCAGTGGTCTCTTAGAGACTCTCAGACCCATTCCATCATCTCCTTGGAGCTTTTTCAAACCATTTATTGCTTCCATTTGAAGAGAAAATGTAGAAATTTAGAAGGTTTCATTGGTAAACATCACAAATCCTCTGTATCTGAAACAGCAGGCAAGCCCTATTTATTTAACTGCAGATATTATATACTTAACATGATGGTGGTTGAATGGTAGGATACCTGCTTAGCGACCAAGAACTCACGGATTTGAATCCCACTTCCAAAACCACTGGGTTCCTGAGCAAAACCCTGAACCCCAATTTATTCCAGGGGGACTTTCCCTGTAATCAGGAATTGGAAGTCGCTCTGGATAAGAGTGAAAGTGAAAGTGAAAAGTGGAAGTGACAACCCTTGTCATTGCGAGGTCACAGCACAGCACACAGTGAACCACAACGAAATTGGACCTCTGCATTTAACCCATGCAAACACCGTGCAGCAGTGGGCAGCTATTGAAAGTGCCCGGGGAGCAGTGACGGGGACGGTACCTTGCTCAAGGGTACCTCAGGGCAACCTATTGGTGGGGAATCGAACCCACAATCTTCCAATGCAGGGGCAACTTCCTAGCCACTAGGCCACCGCTGCCAAATAGTGCTAAGTAGTGGAAATGTTACTGAAATATCTTCAGCTCTGGCTTTTGATGCTAACTATGTCAATTCATGAAAGACTGAAACTATAAATAACTGTAGATATCATGTCATATCCATTTCAAGCAACTTCTGATACAACAGATTTCAGTTTACTGATCTAATCCGGTTTATCATGGTCACATTCACATTTGGGCTTTTGTGCAGAAATCCAGTTTTCAAAAAGTGAAAATCAGAGAATGTCAGCACTATTGGGAGAAATGTGTGTGTGTAGTGTGTACGACTCTAACAGCTGTGCTCTCTCATGCAGGCAGCAGTGTGTGGAGAGAGCCAGAGGTAACACAGTTCCCAGTTTCCAAAGTGAACTCTTTTGGGGAAAAATGGCAGAAAACACTCAGTTTCGCGGCTCCGAAACTGTAAAACTTTGAAAAATAAAACTTTGGCAAAGCAAGAAAATGCAATTCCTTCCAAACTGAGGACGGACCTTGACCGTCAAATGGAAAATGATGGTGATGTAATCTCTGCGCTTTTGAACAGGGTTCAAACCTGCCTATACTGTGAACATGCACGTCTTCTCCATGTAGGCTGGAGGACTGCCAGCTGAAAATGATGCATTCTGATGGTTACAGCTCTGAGGCTTTAAACTTAATCTAAGGATTTTGGGACTTTAAAGTAGTTACTGTCAGAACATAATCTTTCATTTCTTGAGAACCCAAATGCTCTTTGCATTGTATCGTGATTTATATAATGAATGAATCAATTGAAAAGATCAAAAATAACTTGGACTAAGATTGTTGTGTTAGTTTAGTAAATGAATGGCTTGTGTCTCTTTTCAAAAGTCATGATATTGTCAAAAAGTTACTACTATTTTTTTGAAACAACATCATTAATCAAACTTTGATGTATGTATATTATTATTATAACATATTGGAAGGGGGATGTTGAAGATGGAGCTGCCAGGAAAGAGGAAAAGAGAAAGACCAAAGAGGAGGTTTATGAACGTGGTGAGAGAGGACATGCACGTGGTTAGTTTGAAGGAGGAAGATGCAGAGGACAGGAAGAAATGGAGATGGTTGATCCGCTGTGGAAACCCCAAAATGGGAGCAGCCGAAAGAAAAAGAAGAAGACTGTTAATCAAACTTTCCTTGATTTCTGGGGTCGACGATTTATAGAACTTCATCATCATTGGGACTTCAGGTAAAGATGAGTAAAAATGCATATAAAATGTGATTAATAATCTTAGATAGACGTGTTCCAGAAACGTCTCACAGTAATTGTTGCTGTGACAATATAACAGCAGTGAGGTTTCCACCATCATGCCCTGTTAGAAAAGGTCCAGGGGCCTCTCTTCTTCACTTCATCCAGCAAATTTCCAATGGGTTTCAGGTCAGGGGACTGGGGTGGCCATGTTGAAAACTTTGCTGGACAAAGTTTTGTGTGGGTTTGGCTCTGGATCAGTGTTCTGCTGGAAAGATCTAAGCTTGATTCAGTTTCGGCTTTTTGGTATAGATGCCAGATTGGCATTCAAATCTGCTATTTGATGAGCTTTATAATGTTTTTTATCTCAACAAGGTTCACAGGGTCTTTAGAAGAAAACCAATCCCAAAGCATCACAGATCCTCCACCATATTTAACAGTGTGAATAGTCTTTTTTTTTGCCAGGGTGCTCTACTTTGAATGGCAGATTATCTCCAGAAATCCTACTTCCTGTCTAAATTCCAGCTTGTGAACTCCAGCTGGTAACTTTTGTGGTTAGATAAAAGAAAAGGCTTCCTTTTGATTTGCGTTTTGATTTTGGCTTGGAAGTGAAGTCTAAGGTCTTTCTGAGAACCTGGTGAATCCGGCAAGCATGGTAACCATGGTAAGGCTCTCATAATTTCTCCTCACCATGTGGGAAAAATAATAACACATCCTCCTACACAACTGCACTTCAGTTCTGGTTGTTATAAACTTATATACAGTGGATGAAGAAATGATTATTCTTTTTTAGTCACAGCTGTGGGAAACCCACTTTCGTCTCTTTGCAGTAGTGTGTTTTTAGCATGCTGATAAAAGACTATTTGGGCCATCTTTATACCCCACTGAAACAGGAAGTCATGGATGGCCATGCAAAGTTCCAGAGCAATGTAATGCATATGACACCATGGTGCAATTGCATTTTGTTCATCTCCATTGGTACCAACTGTTTTGACATATGGGGCAGCGGTGGCCTAGTGTTTAGGTACTGGTCTCCAGGATCAGAAGGTCATGGGTTTGAACCCCAGACCAGTACGCTGCCGTGAGGTACACTTGAGCAAGGTACTGTCCCCATCACTGCTCCCTGGGTGCTTTAAATAGCTGCCAGGTGTGTGTGTGTATGGGTGATTCTCGCTTTGAGTAGCTGCCCCCTGCTATACGGTGTGTGTGTGGGTGAAATGCAGCGGAAGCATGTCATCATTTTTCACTTCACATGGTTAAAAAAATATTTTTATGACGATCTTTAATTTTCTTTCTGCTTCATTGTTTACTGGCTTCAGATGACAGTTCTTCTTATTATACGATTGGGATAAAACTACAAAGAGCATTTTTCTTAAGCTTTAGATGTTTACCAAAAGCTGCAGTAATTACAGAGTCGACTGTATGGAATGAAAACTGCAGAAAGAATGCAGACTGTTAAAAAGTATGTTGCGTGAAGCAAATCTCAGGGACCCAGACGTGTAGAAAATGGTTTTCTGTGTGTACTCTATGCCCACCATGCCAAGTTTATGTGAACAATATTGCTGGAGAACTACTTACAACCGTAGAACATCTGTTTCTTCATTAAGCTTTGGATCAACTGTTCTCCAACTCACTCTCTCTCTCTCTCTCTCTCTCTCTCTCTCTCTCTCTCTCTCTCTCTCTATCTCTCTCTCTCCCAAGTCATGAAAGTTCCCACTCTTCAAACAGGCTTTGGTCTGGGCAGTTGGAGCTTGTCTCACTGTATGTGCAGTAAACAGACTCTTTAATGAAAGAGCCACATGTTAAAGTGCCTCTTAATCTCTGAGAGCTCATCAGTATGGGTCCCATCAAAGTACAGGATGAGTGATAGGAACTGAGCGGGGATCATGATTGGTCTTGTTTTTTTTTTTTTCAGATATTTTCAGGACTCACAGAGAGATTTAAAGTCTTTATGAAATAAATTTTACAAAACCTGAAAGGGGAATCTATTAAACTGCTTCTTATTTTGATGTTGGGGTTAAAGTTAGTGTTAAGCTTAAAGTCTTGTTCCAAACGTTTTTGTCTTGGCCATCCATGCCACCTTTGCTTGCTCACTAGTTGTCTTTCCTTTGACCAGTTTTGAAATGTGCTACCCACTGCATACTGAGAAGACTGAAGATGTGCTGACCCAGTTACCTAGTCGTCACCGTTTGGTCTCATTGACATCACTCAGATCTTTACGCTTGCCTAATTTAATACTTTTAATGCACATCATCAGTTTGGTTTCTGCCTAAAACATCCCTTGACAGGTGTCGGGAGGATAATCAGTGTTATTTACCTCACCTGTCAGTGGTTATTTAATATTTTTATGGCTGATTGGTGTATAATTAAAGTAAGTACAGTGGTTTATACTGTATTTATGAACACACATTCTCATTTTGTATAAAAACAAGTTTTGTGTTTGTGTTTGTGTGTGTGTGTGTGTGTGTGTGTCTGTGTGTGTGTTTCTCTGCAACTCAATCCACTTCTTAAAAACCCTCCAAAATGTTTTCTAAGCAAAGGATGATGAATGTTTTGCCCAATCAAACTAGGCATTGGTGTTTGAAAGGTTTGTTGCCTTTTTGGCCCCACGACTGTGAAGGTGACTCCCAGGTTCCTGGAATAGTGAAAGAGAAAGAAACAGAGAGAGACAGAGAGAAATTTGGAGAGTCATTCCAGCCTAGTAAGGAATAACAGCTTGTGACGCTCTGTGGCAAACACTGCTATTTTTACTGATCCCTCTCTGCCGCTGTTCTTTCCCAACAGAGAGAAAAGATCTGCTACGTGCTCATTATGGTCTTCCGTGGGCTCTGCTGGAAAGCGGTCTATGTGCGGGTTTGGCTGGACGTGGCAGTGTGATGGACAGCCTCACTGGGTGCAATTGTCCCTGTCCCAGCTTCGCCACAATGAAGCCTTGGGTGGAGTGCTGGTGGCCATGTCTGTTGCCTGTTTTGCTGCAGTGTTTTGGATGGAGGTGTCGCCGCATCCGTAGCCAGCCACTAAAGGAGATGGTTATGGATGGGCTCAACCGGGCACACAGCTATATGAGTCTCTGTGTGCATTCCAGTGGCTTGGCACATGAAGTTGTAGTTGTTCTGTTGGCTTCGTGAGCCAGGCTTGCAGGGCATGGGGTGAAAACAGCCCATTACAAGGGAAAAAAGATGCTGAGATTTGCATGGGGGGTGACAAGGATGGACAGCATTAGGAACAAGTGCATTAGAGGGCACTTGAGGATGGGGCTGCCATGGAAGAAAGAGGAAGGAAAACAAGGAGGTTTTTGGAATCGGTGAGAGAGGACGTTTAGGTGGTCGGAGTGAAAGAGGAAGATGCAGAGGACCGGGAGACATGGAGACGGATGAACCGCTGTGGCGACCTCTAATGGGAGCTGCTGAAAGAATATTCAGTCATGTCAGTCAGTCATTTTCTGCTGCTTTGTCCCAAACGGGGTCACGGGGGGGTGCTGGAGTCCATCCCAGCTCACACACGGGGCGAAGGACGTGGGACACACCCTGGACAGGTCGCCAGCCCATCACAGAAGAATATTCAGGTTTAATTTAAATAAACTTTAAATAAACTCATTAGAAAAGGCTAGAAATAAAAGAAAGTTGCAATGTTTTGATCTCACATTCCGGTCAGGATAAAAGTTTCTTATTTCAGAAACTCAGCACGTAGTTTGATTAAGGCAACATCTGATGTTGGAATAATGTCTACTGAAAAGCACCAGACATTGAAAACACATTTAGTAATGCAAACAGAGGATCTCATTCTCATCACTGCTAAACAATGTTCCTTTTATGTTAAAAGAGGGACTGGCAACCCATCCAGGCTTTAACTCCACCTTTCACCATATAAGTGTTTTGATAGGCTCCAGCAACCCCGGTTAGGATAAGCGGCTCAGAAGATGGATGGATGGATGTTTTGGCCCGACTCAACACTATTCAAGTATCTGTAATTCTGTAATATAAGACTCGTTTTCAGCATCTGCTTTTCAGCTGATCTTTAGAGAATGACATCAGTTTGAATGTTTAGTTCATCCTTTGCCAAGGAGTGCATGCATCCAGCCCAATGACATCTCATTCTTTTGGGGGCATTAAATAATCACCAGAAAATGTGCAATATTTTGACAAAACAGAGTCCAACTGCTGTGATGATGTGCAGATAACAGTCTGTCCCAGTTCAGTCTGAAAGCACCAGTGTCCCATTGTAAAGACCGTCCCTCTGGGGTCATTTTAATACCAATCTGGCCTGATTCATTGACAACATGCCAATGAGATGATGCTTAGGGGCCTGTGCAGTAAGTACTGGGCGGATATGTTTATTCACATGCATCTAATATGTCCTTTCTCTCTGTATGGTCCCTTTAACACAGCCCTTCTTTTATTTCTGCGTCTGTGATAAAACCTTAATTCTGAATCGTTTTGCATGGAGAAGATCTGCCACTACATGACTTGCCAGCCAACTTGTGTTAATACATAAATGCATCTTTCCATTTCAGCATTCGGGGAAAGCACCCCAACTGGGCAGAAAGCCAGAAAACACCACATCCCACTGGAATAAGACCTTGATGGAGGTTGACTATGGAACAAAGGTTTGCTTTCTTTCTGCATATGACAGTGAAATCCACAGTGTTTTGTCTTACTCACCACAGCAGGACTGCAGTGAAATGAGATATGCCTGCATTAAGTTAGATGTGACATTACAAAGATAACCCTCATCACTGTCCTCCAATAACCTTGTATCTCCCAGAAAGCTTGCATTTAGTACCGTTAATGACACAAGTCTTTTTGAAGGAGTTTTGAACCATGAATATTGGTCCATTCATCATAAAAATCAGCATTTAATTACACAATATTTCAAAATGTACAAATGTTTAAAAATGAAGGTACAGGCCTTTTGTCCCAAAAGCAGTGATATGCAGTATACTTTCATGTGGGTGGGTTGGGGGAGGGGGAGCTATATATGAGTATCTTGGAGTTTGGCTTATTCTAATATTTACAAAGGGATGTGACTGCTTCAAAAAAGGCAGCTTTTTCCAATGTTTCCTGAGTTGCATATATTTGAACTATGCAGAGGAAACTATATCTTCAGAGTAGGTCTGGAAGTGTCACAGACTGTTCAAATTAAGAAGTCTAAAATAACAACAGTAAGGGATCTGTTTAAAATCCATAATATTAGCTTGATACCATCTCTTCCTGTCTTAATTAAATGCAGCTACCAAAAACGGGGCCTTTCTGGACAGTGTGGGGCTCAGAGTTTTTTTTTTGCAATATTATATTTGGACAAGGCAGGCGGGGTGCTCAGTGGCGTGGAAGCTGAAACAATCAGTTTGAAATACAGTGTTTGAATAATGGATAAGTTGGAGTGGATGTGCAAACTATTTGTCAGCACATGAAGAAGGAATAGCAGAAGTGGAATCCAGTATAACGCTTCTCTGGGGGGAAGAATGGAAACACCACCTCTGAATGCACCCCTCACCCCCCTTCGTGATGGCTAGAACAATAATAATTTAACCGTCCCATCTGTTGAAATGCTTCTGTGACTTGGCGCCACCTTGAACTTGGGTTTTTTTTCTGCCAGGGGCTGCTGGAAAGCAGTCGGGGTGTAAAAGGAGCTTCTATTCTGTAATAAACAGCACGTACAGAGCCTTTTCCTTCTTACCTGACTGCATACACATACTTCATGCAGGACCACACAGAGCAGCTTGCCAATGAAGCTTTCTAGCCAGTCGACTGAATCCAGCAAAGCCATAAAACTCAGAGAAAAGCATCTGCAGAGACACAGCACTGCTTACTCATCCTTTTAATGTCAAAGAGGAGGATTTACACTTAGATATAAAGTCTGGAACTAACCATCCACAACATAGCGACCTGTATGGACAAAGCAATAGAGATACGCTAGGATGAAGAAGTTCTCCCCATGTCTCCATGGGTTTCCTCCCAGAGCTCCTGTTTCTTTCCACAGTCGAGACATCAGTGGACTGCAGATGCAGAATTGACCCCCCTTGGTGTAACTAAAATTGCCCAGCAATGGACTGGTGACATGTCCAGGGGGGTTCTCTGCCCCTATTCTGTAATAAACAGCACATATAGAGTCTTTCCTTCTAACCTGACTGCGTGGTCCACACTTTATGCAGGACCATACCGATCACAAGGGGTGGCCTAGTGTTTAGTGTCTTGGGCATTTAGGGACTAGGTCCCTGGATCGGAAGGACCCGGACCAGTAGGCTAGCCTGTGGTACCAGTTTGAGATCCTGTGCTCAGGGAGCAGTGATGGAGACGGTACCTTGCTCAAGTAATAAATCAGGGCAACCTACTGGTATGGGACTTGAACACATAACCTTCCAGTCAGGGGGCCTAGTCCCAAACCACTAGGCCACCGCTGTTCTAATAGATAAAATTAATAGGAACATAAGTGAAATTGTATTTGGCTTAACAAAGTATCATTCTAATCCACCCCAGAAATAATCCACTAGATTAGACAGGATTTTTGTTTCTTTTTGCTTTCTCGCTCCCTTTCTGTGAGGGTTAAGGGAGGGTGGTACTATACAGGCTCATATCTTTATATGTAAACCCCACATTTCTGCAGTATCAGTGGGCTCTGTTGGTTTTGAGGATGTGTGTTCTAAACCTGGAACCATTCCAAAGTCAATAAAGCTTTGGCAGGTGGGAGGAAGCTTTCTCTTTGGTTCCCTCCATGACAAAGTGTCAGCTGTGTTTACACTTCCTCTCTTAAAGCGGCAACACACCCAGGCATGTTTTTGATGCTTTCTAACCTTCCAGCCATCCTTTATAATTATTTTTTTTTACCAGGATAATGTCCAGATTACCTGTGTGACCTGTGGAAATGTTGATGTTAAGTAGATCCATGAAGGTCACAACTCTGAAAGAACTATTTAACTTCTAAATCACATCTTTAGGATCAGGCTGGACAGTGGGAAGGTCCTATAAATGGTTTGTGCAGAGCATGAAAATATGACTTTGCCTGAGGGTGTGCAATATATTTCCCATGTGGAGCGAGAGGAATGGTATAGTTGTGAAATGTGTGCGTCATGGACGGAACAGGGCAGCAAAGCTCTCTGGGTCATTGAGTTTGAGGGTCAGTGATGCATGAGGGAGGCTGTCGAGCTTCTAGTTGACCGAGAAAGTTTTTACTGCTGAGAAACCACAACTGCTCAGGATTTCACAGGTATTTGGATACAAACGTTCTTGTTTTGGGCATGAATTTTTATGATCATTTTTTGAAGAAACAGTTTCACTAGTGTTTTTTAGGCAACTTTAGTGTCCCTCCATTGTATCATTGTAAAACCCTCTTTTCATAAAGTTGTATTTTTAGTTTGCTGAATAAATATTAGTCACTTTAATGTAAGTCGCCACTGCTGGGAGTTTATTCAATTTTTTCTTACCTCACATCATGTTTCTGTTAGATAAAAAAGAGAGATGATTCTGTATATATAATGAATTATTTTCATGCAAAGGTGTTTTTTTCCCTTATCATGAAGTCTTCACATAAAGTAAAAAGCATGTGGTGTTGGGTGTGAAAACGGAAAGAAACAAAAGCAATCCAAGCTGTCATGCTAATTATCTAACCTATAATATAATATTATATATATATATATATATATTATATATATATATATATATATATATATATAAAACTGTGGTTTAAACACTTAAATTCAAAGCTTAAAATATTAATACTTTCGCCAGTAATGTTTGGTTTGAAGATACATGTGTAAAAGTCTTGAGTTTCTCATTTCTCTATATTTTACTTCCAAACATCCAGACATTCTTATATTTTAATGTGTTTTTAAGGAACGGTTCTCCAGATCTTCCTGAAGAACAGTGTTTTGTCTCTCATTTTGAGTCCAGTCTCTGTACCTGAGCAGTTCTCAGATCTTCCTGAAGGACAGTGTTGTTGTCTCTCATGTTCAGTCCAGTCTCTGTACCTGAGCAGTTTGATAGTTCTGTGTTGGTTAATCCACACAGTGATCTACGTCTGAACCTTCAAGCAGAACAAAGCGTCTCACTTAAGACATGAAGCAGTGAAGAAACAGGCGCAGATGAATCCAGATGATCAGGTAATTCGTTTACTGCTGATGCTGTCTGCTGAGTGGGAGGAAGCCCTTTATCTAGAACCTTGTATCTTGTAAAAGCCACTTAAATACATGATGAATCACTAGCGTTTACTTTAGACTGATGTGCTTTAGGCTTGCGGAATAGTGTATCTCAGTGATGTGTAACAGTGTCGTGTGACTGGAGCAAGCCAGAGGGTTCCTGAAACGGCTGAGAAACATCACGCTCCTGCATGTTTCTCTTAAACCACAGCTGCACTGCAGGAATGCAGTGTGTAAGAAGAGATCGTTCCTATGGCTCACCCCATGGATCTAAAAAGGCTGCACTGACTAGCGTGACTGATCAAGTTCCACTGGGTCTTTTGTTCATGCAAACTTATCACCAGTGCATTTTGGTTGCAGTCCATTGAGTTTAATGAGCCGTCTGGTGGCTGAAGCAGAGTGCTGAACCTTCAAATCCTACCAATTTGTCACGGTGCCCAAAATTCCAATGACTGATCTTCATCCATGCTTGAACCTCATGCACTTCAGGATGTCTGTGTTTAACAGTGTGACTGCATTGAACAGCCATATGCAGACAAACATTTCTTCCACCACAGGTTCAGATGCTGCCTGGATGGAGGATTTAATGAAAACAACTTTTCTACTCTTTAAATGTTCAAAAGGCTTTATACAATTAATTACCATATAATTTACAATATGCTTTCTTACAATGTATTTTCCATCAGTGATCACAATCCAGTTGGCAAGTTTTTGTAAACAAGAATAAAAAGAGCTAAGGATTTATGACATGTTTGAGTTTCTTTCAAACTCCAAGTCAGCAGAGTAAACACCATTACATAGCCAAAGCAGAGCTCACATGATGCAGATAGATTGGTTTTTAATAGAGCTGGACTTTTGAATTCATCTTGGCTGAGAATGACTTGAGAATGCAGCTCAGTTCCAACAGTATTAAATAGTGGATCCCAAATGTCCTAATGTACACAAAGCAGTGCTGTGGAGCTCCTGCATGTGAAGAAACATTTCTGAAGAGTGTAGCCCATCCATGAATTTAGGGAACTCTGTAGTATTTAAACGTTTGTTTTGTTCATCTAACACACCTGACCTAACCTTAAGGAGCATCTGAGCAAAGCGTTTTTGGATCTGAACTATCCAGAGTGGTAGATCTTCACCACCAGGGTTGGAACATCCTTGCTATTCAACATCAAATTAACAGTGAGGTTTGGAAATGTGTTGCTGTACAGCAGGCAAGGGGCTGCTGGCCCTCATCTTGATAGATCTTTGAGATCAGGACTCCCCCGCTGTACTGCAGCACATTTACAATCATTGACAGTAGAAAGTAAAGCATGGAAATGGGTGGCTGCACTGCTGGCTGAGCTTCCTGGTTACACTAATCTAACACACCAGCTCCAGGTAATGAAGACCTTCAGGGGGCAAAAGTTTTACATCTGAACTACCCATGGTGGTCATTGGTCCAGCTACGCATTTCCAAGCATTCTATTAATTCTCTAAATGCTTCTGTGAATGTCAGTATATTCACGCTTTCAGTTTTTGCAGCTGCTTCCTCCCAACCTTAAATATGCAGCTTGGACACGCCCCCATAGAACTCACCAAAAAAGCTTTAGCTGTAGATAATCCATGAACCCTGCAACATATGGAACGCCAGCCGACATGTTAGCACATGCTTGGAACCATAGTCTGGATGGAGGGGAGCAAATATGAGTAAGCGCTCTCGGTATTGTAGACATGATGTGGTGATGTCTTTACATGCAGGTTGCAGAGGAGGGTAAATTAAGGACATGTTGTTTGAGGTTGTTCCAATAATAAAATAAAAAAGAGAAACTCCCCATTTGGTGGATTCTCCACTCTTAACATGATAATCATATGACGGAGTTTTATCTATAGCAACTGTAATTGTTGACTCCCTGCAATTAACTCAATTGCACCACTCTGCATGGTTCACCCTTTTAAAGCTTCAAAGTCTATCGCACCCTCGCAATCTTTAAAAAACATGAGAAAAAAAGAGCCCCAGGAATCTTACCCAGTAACCATCCATCAAAATGACTCCATGGCCACATATCTCGGCTTGGCTGAGAGCTGTTGCAGTGTCGTTGCCTAATTCGTTGCTGCAGTAAAGCTCAAAAAATAGTTTTCAACAAGTTCAGCTCTTATAATGACTTTATTTTTAACTGGCTTTTTATGTAGCGTGGCATGTTTTAAAAGCAGTTGCCACAATTTCTGTGCCTACACACGTTCTTTTGCATATTTTGCAGTAGTGGACAAAATAATTCAGTATTTGGGTGAAAGAAGTGAAATATTACTCAAAGAAAAGTCATCAAAAGCCCTTTTTTGATATTTTAAAGTTAAAGTACAGATACAGTACAGATTTTCTAATAAAGGTTTGATGAGATATGCTGTGATAACTAACAATCCAACAACTATCTCTGCAGCGTTTCATTTTCTCAGTGGGTCGACCGATTTCTTGCCAGTGTTTGGAAAAAACTTAACATCAGCTGTGATAATTCCACAGTCCCATCTTATAGCTTAATAAGTAAACGATGATCAGTAAAATATTCACGCATCCAGACTCGATCAGGAACCAGTGACTGTTTCGGTTCGTCCGGGTGTCTTGTTTGTCCCAACATTATAAATGAGCTTTGTGCGGAGACATCGCTTTATGTTTTAAACGTCCCGAGGGACATTAAACTGAACGTTATCACCCGGTTCAGGGCTCACATCTGGAGGTGCAGGGTTTAGTTCCAGCCGTGTGTTTGTTTTAATGAAGTCTGAGTCAGCAGGGAGAGGGCAAGGTCGGCAGTGTCTCTGACAGTGTGATGAGAGAGGGCAGTGCAACAGCCTGACATAGAGGTGTTCCAGGTGCTCACAGCTGCGTATGCGCTGCTTTATGTCTCAACTTGTTTGCCCCCCAAGGGGGAAGGGACGGCCTTTCCTGGTGGGACGCTGCAGTAAAGCTGCTCCTATCTCTCTTCCCTATCATGAGCAGGCTTGTGCCCCTGTTATTACTTTAATCACAGACCTCAAAGCCACTAGCCTCACAGCCAAGACAGATACAATTGCACAGCAACCTCTTTTCTAATGCTGTCTATATGTCAAGATCTAATAATACTACTCTACATTATAGAGTCTCAAGAGTGGCACTTTAATCCAAAAGTGCTGGATCCAAAATAGAGTTCTTATCTGTGGTTATTCTCTAATGGCTCAGTGCTTTCACTAGGGCAGAGATGGCTCCAGGAGCTACACTGTCAACAGCAGTGATACATAGCTTAGAATAATATTTTTAAGATGTTTCCATTGCACTCAGAAACACACAGCTGCACTTCACTGTACATCGCTTTCTTACACATGTCCAGCCACTTAGCGTTGCTTTCTTGTTCTTCTTGGAGTCAATTATAGTCACACACTAGCAAGCCATAGCTTTTAGACACATGCCTTCAGTTTGGGCAATAAAAGTCAAAACTCACATCACATGTGAAGCGTTTTATCTTGTATGCACTGTTTGCACACTGACTCTTTCAGTAAAGAGACCCAGCAGAGCTGCTGCATTTTCACATTTTATGCTCACTGCTTAAGTTGCTCCTGGGATTTGGACACTGCAATGACAGATTATAGTGATTTATTTTTTAACATAAATGTGGTCCCCAACACTGGATGAGCCCGATGGCACTATTTTATTATGTTGGTAATGGCCCTCGTACCAACTCCTGGACCAGTCCTAAACAGCAGAAGAACCAATATAGCCGTATGTACATGTACCGAAAATTAAGATCTGAAGATCAGTAAAGCCCTGGGAGCTCCAAAATGGGAGAATTTATTCATTCTTGTTTCCAGGGTATTATTTTGAGCCATGATGTCTTAATTGGCAGAATTAATTTGTATTTCTTTAAATTGAAGAGCTGATGTTCTAGCATTAACTTTATGGTAAGTACAATAGCGCAAATATGTTTGTTTCAGTTTTTAGTACAGCATTGCAGAACAAAAATGGAAATGTATTTTTTTGCAAGATTTTAAGCAATTTGCAGAAATAAGGTATTAAAAGTTGCACATAGACAAAAAGTGATGTCATGATCATTCTAATGACTATCAAAATACAAATGTTGTTCTTGCATTTTTTATCATAAAGGCTGAAAGCAAATTTTGTGCGTGTGTGTGTTTTTTGTTGTATTTTAATAATTATAGGAATTACCATGACACCACTTTTGCAAAGGTCAATGGGCAACTTTTTGCAAAAAATATTAACATAAATTATTTTTACGTTATTTTTACTGGCAAAATTTTACAGTTAGCAAACAATGCTAGCAGAATAAAGATGGAGACTTACTCTGCTTTGGTTTCCATTTATGAAATAGCTGAGTAAGTAAAAGGAGAAGTTGGGAAGGTCATGGAGACATGCATTCTTGAAGTGAAGTGAAAGTGACAACCTTTTGTGATTATGAATGCACAGCACAACACGCAGTGAACCACAACAAAATGCAGCCTCTGCATGTAACCCATACACACACGTGCAGCAGGGGGCAGCTATTGAAAGTGGGAGCAGAGATGGAGACGGTACCTTGCTCAAGGGTATTGCAGGGCAACCTACAGGTCTGGGTTTCAAACCCACAACCTTCTGATCCTGGGGCATCGTCCCTAAACACTAGTCCACCACTGCCCGCTGTTTGGGGAGTGTTTTTAAAAGTGAAGCCATGGTGAAGCCTCCAGGAAGACGCTGAGGATGTTGAGGAACCATCGGGCCTGCTGGGTTGGTCACTGAGCTGTGGGGATGTTAAACTGAATCCTCTTGACACATGGACATTTAGTCCACCCCACACATTCCTGACATTCCATTTCATAACACCGTGTGGCAGAAACACATGGTTCCTCCACCATGGAATCTTTCAAAGATGAACTACGTCTTTGCACTTTGGCTTCTGTGGTGTTATACTCTAATTTTGTGCAATTCTCTAATAGACTCCATTTGGGGAGAAGGTGTTTGAAGATGACATATTAGTAGACAAATGATTATCACAATCACAAAAAAAATCACAAAATGGCTTTCCATATAATCCATTTAATCCTTATACAGTATAGTAGCCTGAAATGCTTGGCTAATAAACCTGAACTGAATGTAAGGCCCTGTCCAGGGTGCGTCCCCCGTCCTCGCCCTGTGTGCGCTGGGTTGGACACCAGCACTCCCCCGCGACCCCGTTTGGGACAAGCGGCAGATAATGGATGGATGGATAAATGTAAGGCTAAAGTTCAAGCTGATGCTCAGCTCTTAACTGGAAAAAATTTGACTTTCTTTCAACAGATTATTGTTTTTGAACTGGGAATTTTTAAATACGTCTGAACTGGTTTTCTTTTGGCAAGCCAGCATGTTTATGTGTCAACCAAATTATAGTTCAGAGCACAACAAGGCAACCGCAGCATTGACAGGGTTTCCTTCTGAGTGGAGGGGAAGTGGAATGGCTCCCAGCTAGTGCAATGGTGAAGGCAGGGGGTGAATCAGAGTCTTCTCCACATCTCTGGGCCACAACATGGTGTCACAGACAGGTCAGCTCAGGCTGCACAGAAAGCACGATCATTAACTGGGATGAATGTGACAGTGTTACTGGAGTTATACTTCTCTACTGAATATCATAGTCTCCTATATTTCATATACTGCAGTTTTTCCTCATAGTTATTCCAGGAAGCCTTCCAACCTTGGTAGCTCTTCTCTGAGTGGTTTAGAGAAAAGTTTGGAACATTCCTGCTCATGGCAAAGACTGAGTTTGCTGTTTCTTTCCAACATATGAACTTGATTAACATCCCAAAACCAAAACAAAAAGGTAGAACGTTTATTAGCAACACATTTGCCTTTCCTACAACATGACCTCGGGTTCATTGAGACCAAATGAAAGTGCTTCATCCAGAATTCAGACTTATTTTTATTTTACAATGTCATGTAAGGCATTTTGTCCTTCCATGGCCCAAACGTGGGTTGGCAGCATGGCAGATGTGAGGGAGGAATTGCAATTCGTGGACTACTGGCTAACGTACTCAGCCAGATGTTTGTGTGGTTGTCATCAAATCCTTCGGGATATAACCACCCATTTTATCTCAGTAAACATTTACATTTTGTCTTTTTTCATGAGGTTCTACCCCCCAGGTGGACAGTGTCATGAACAACATTATAGGATGCTGTGTATAACTGTCCTAATATCTCAGGAACACTGCAGACTAGAGACATACTTTTTTGGGTTGTTCCGATGAAGGCTTCGGACACTTTTGGAGACTTTGCAAAATAATCCAATAATGAATAACCCCACACTGGATATGTTCTGGAATTATTGATCCTTTTCTTCATATTGGCAACAAGCAATCCCCTTGCAATTGTCACGCCCACCACGTTACCCAGGCCAGGGGAGAGGTCCCCGTCCCCGGAGTACTGACCGGGCTTTCACGAGCACTCGTAATTATCACCACTGATCACCCGCACCTGAACTACCACACACAAATAGCCTGCCAGTCCGACCCAGTGTTGTCCGTTCACCGTCCTTACTGTTTGTCTGCACCGTGAGTTACAACGTTGTGTTTGTGTCATAGTTGGAAATAAACGTGTCCCAGTTAGACCTGCGTGTGAGTGCCTTGCCTCTCGAGCATAACCATGACAGATGAACGGACCTTCGAGCAGCAAGGCGCAACGGGTGGAATTTTTCCGGACGAAATAGCGGACATGGAGCTTCGGCAGCGGATCCGAGATCACGAGGGGATCCTTGGGCGAGTGACTTCCAGGTTGGACGACATCCAACACCAACTGGAGCGGCTAACCATCTCGGACCGAGGACACCGGGCAGCCGCCGTGGCCTTTCCGCCTCCGCCTTTCGCCCAACCGTCCGCCCCGCCGGTAAGCCACATCGCTCTACCAGAACGCTACGCGGGCGACCCAGGTGCGTGTGCAGCGTTTTTGGTTACGTTTGACATGTACTTTGGACAATTTCCCTGGTTAACGGAGGTAGAGAAGATAAAAGCAGTGATCGGAAGGCTTACCGGTCGCGCAGCTGAGTGGGGAACGGCGGTCTGGGCAAGCGGTGGCGAGACCGTGAGCACATACGATCGCTTTTCGTCCGCTTTTCGGGCGGTTTTCGATCACCCCGCTCACGGTCAGTCCCAGGGGGATCGCTTGCTGCGCATGAAGCAGGGAACCGGCTCCGTCGCGGAATATGCCCTTGACTTCCGCATTACCGCGACTGGCAGCGGTTGGAGCGACCCTGCTTTAATGGCGGTGTTTCGGGCCGGCCTTCACGCGGACATTCAGCGAGAACTCGCCTGCCGAGACGAGGGATTAAGCCTGAATGAACTCTTCACCCTGGCGATTCGGCTCGACCAGCATAAACGCCGAAGCACCGGGCCCACGTGGGAGCCAAGCCCAAGCCGCGCAGCAGCGCCCCCCGGGTTCACGGCCGTCAGTCCACGCAACGACCGCAGTCCCCCTGAGCCCATGGATCTGGGCCGGATTCACCTCTCTGGGGCAGAGAGGGAACGCCGCATCCACAATGGGCTCTGCTTGTACTGTGGCGAGCCAGGACATGGGCGAAAGGACTGCGCCCTGGCAGCCAAGAAACGCACAGTAATTAAACCGCTTCCTGAATTAGCTCATCAATTTTCTGTTCAAGTATCTGTACGCTGTGCTGATGTCTGTTTGTGTGTTTCAGCATTGATTGATTCTGGGTCGGCTGGCAACTTCATCTCCCCCACGGTAGCTACCCAACTGCACGTCCCCCTGTATCCCCTATCACACACCGTGTCCGTGAGGGCAGCCGATGGGAGGCAGCTGAACCCAGGTGGGGTGTCACAGGTCACCGGTCCACTCACCGTTCAGCTGTCTACGCACACTGAAACCTTGTCCCTGTTCGTACTGCCGCTTTCAGATCACGGAATCGTACTGGGCATCCCGTGGCTGAGGTCCCACAACCCGGTCCTAGACTGGAGGACAGGGGAAATCAGGTCCTGGTCCCCGGAGTGCTCTTTGCACTGTAACGCTTCACTCCCGTGCCTCTCCACGTCTGTGGAGAGCCCACTGGCTCACATTCCATTGTCTATCCCGGTCGAATACCGTTCAATGAATGAGGTGTTCAGTGCAAAGAGGTCCACTCAACTCCCTCCTCACCGGCCATGGGACTGTGCGATTGAACTCCAGCCAGGGGCCACTCCTCCTCGCTCTCGCATCTATCCGCTCTCCGAGCCCGAGACGAGAGCGATGGAGGAGTATATTGCAGAGGCCCTTCGACAGGGGTTCATCGTACCGTCCACATCGCCAGCCTCCGCGGGGTTTTTCTTCGTGCAGAAGAAGGACGGCGGACTCCGGCCTTGCATCGATTTTCGGGGACTGAATGCTGTCACAGTTAAATTCCGCTACCCTCTCCCACTAGTTCCGTCAGCCCTCGAGCAACTTCGAGGGGCCACCATTTTTACCAAATTGGATCTCCGCAGTGCGTACAACCTGGTGAGGATTCGGGAGGGCGACGAGTGGAAGACGGCCTTTAGCACAGCGACAGGTCATTATATGTACAGAGTAATGCCGTATGGCCTCAAAAACGCCCCCTCCGTCTTCCAGTCGTTTATCAACGACGTCCTGAGGGACATGTTGGGTCGGTTTGTAGTCGCCTACATGGACGACATCCTGATTTATTCCAAGAACTACGACTCCCATGTCACCCAGGTACGCCAGGTCCTTTCCCGCCTCCTCAAGCATGGGTTGTACGTCAAGGCGGAGAAGTGCCAGTTCCATCTCACAGAGATTTCCTTTTTGGGCTACCGAATCGGGCCAAAGGGAGTCGAGATGGAACACCAAAAGGTGACGGCTGTTACCAGCTGGCCAGAGCCCCGCACCATCAGACAGTTACAAAGCTTTCTTGGGTTCGCCAATTTCTATAGGCGGTTTATTCAAAACTTTAGTGCCACGACAGCCCCTTTAACCGCCCTGCTAAAGGGAAAACCTTCCCGCCTCGGCTGGACGCCCGAGGCACGAGCGGCCTTTCTGGACCTCAAATTGAAGTTCACTTCGGCGCCTATCCTACGGCTGCCAGACCCAGATAGGCCGTTTGTGGTCGAGGTCGATGCATCCGAGGTGGGTCTGGGGGCGGTGCTGTCGCAGTACCACGGGCAACCCGAGAGGCTTTTTCCCTGTGCCTTCTTCTCCCGTAGGTTAACCCCCGCGGAGGCCAATTACGACATCGGCAACAGGGAACTCTTGGCGGTAAAGGCTGCACTGGAGGAGTGGCGGCACTGGCTGGAGGGCACAAAGCACCCCTTCACGGTCCTCACCGACCACCGCAATCTCGAATATATCCGGCTGGCAAAACGACTCAACCCCCGCCAGGCTCGATGGGCTCTGTTTTTTACCCGTTTCGATTTCACCCTGACCTACCGCCCTGGTACTAAGAATAACAAGGCCGACGCTCTCTCACGCCACTTCGAGCCAGCAGGGAGGGTGTCGCAGCCAGAACCAATATTAACCCCAACGGTAGTGGCAGCCCCAGTGCAATGGGACATCGAACGGGACATCCGGCAGGAAGCTGAGGGCACCTCCGTCCCATCAGGGTGCCCGCCTGATCGGATCTTCGTGCCGGAACGCCACCGCATCCGGTTAGTAAAGTGGGTCCACACTTCTCCGGCCTCAGGGCACCCTGGCATTCGTCGCACAGGGGAACAGCTGAGCAGAAAATACTGGTGGCCCACCTTAAGGGCCGATGTTCGGGTTCTGGTCCGCTCCTGTTCCACCTGTGCCCAAACTAAGTCACCTCGTGAGTTGCCAGCCGGTAAGTTATTACCCCTGCCGGTGCCTACCCGTCCGTGGACTCACGTGGCCATCGATTTGGCCACGGATCTCCCACGTTCCGGGGGGCACACGTGCATCTTAGTGGTGGTGGACCGATTTTCAAAAGGATGTAGATTCATCCCCTTTGCTGCTCTTCCGTCTGCTCGACAGGTCGCTGATGCTCTGTTCCAGTACGTGTTCCGGTATTACGGTTTCCCGGAGGACATCTTATCCGACAGAGGTCCCCAGTTCACCTCTCAAGTCTGGCGGGCCTTCTTTCGGCGACTGGGGACCTCCGTCTCGTTATCCTCGGGTTACCATCCCCAAACCAATGGTCAGGCCGAGCGAACCATTCAAGAGCTGACTAGGTTCCTCCGGGCGTACTGTCACCACCGGCAACACGACTGGGCTGAGTACCTCTACTGGGCAGAGTACGCACAAAACTCCTTGCGCCATTCCTCCACAGGCATAACCCCGTTCGAGTGTGTGTTGGGGTTTCAACCACCCCTCTGCCCCTGGGATACCACACCTACGGATGTCCCGAGCATCGACACCTGGTTCCAGGGGGCTGAGCGCGTGTGGGAGAAGGCCCACACACACATCGAACGGGCAGTGCGCCGCTTCCGCCAACAAGCCGATAGGCGTCGACGGAAAGCCCCCGACTTCCAAGCTGGAGACAGGGTGTGGCTCTCCACTCGAGACCTCAAGCTACGGCTGCCTAGTAAGAAACTCAGCCCCCGGTTCATTGGGCCTTTCCGAGTAGAGGCCCAAGTCAATCCGGTCACTTACCGTCTCAAGCTACCCGATCACATGCACATAACCCCTGTTTTCCACGTTTCCCTCCTCAGGCCCTACGTTCCGGGGCCCCTGGCTGCACCGGTGGGAGAGGCTGAACCCCCTCCTGTCATAGTCACCGCGCAAGGTCAAGCCCATAAGGTCCACGCGCTCCTGGACTCCCGACGACGTCGAGGGGAGCTTCAATACCTGGTGGATTGGGAGGGTTACGGGCCGGAGGAACGCAGTTGGGTCAAAGCCCGGGACATACTCGACCCTCAACTCCGGCTTGACTACCACCGTAACCACCCCAGCCGCCCTGCCCCCAAACGGAGAGGTCGACCCCCTCGACACAGCAGACCCCCACAGCATCCGCCAGGACGGCGAGGGTCCGGAGCGCGCTGGACGGGGCGTCCGGAGGACGCCTCTGGAGGGGGGGGTGATGTCACGCCCACCACGTTACCCAGGCCAGGGGAGAGGTCCCCGTCCCCGGAGTACTGACCGGGCTTTCACGAGCACTCGTAATTATCACCACTGATCACCCGCACCTGAACTACCACACACAAATAGCCTGCCAGTCCGACCCAGTGTTGTCCGTTCACCGTCCTTACTGTTTGTCTGCACCGTGAGTTACAACGTTGTGTTTGTGTCATAGTTGGAAATAAACGTGTCCCAGTTAGACCTGCGTGTGAGTGCCTTGCCTCTCGAGCATAACCATGACAGCAATCTCATGTCTTCAGTTAAGTCTGTAGACCAATCAGATGCTTTGGACATGTGTATGGCAACAACGGGATATCATGAGACCCCATAAGGGGTAGGGAGGGAAGGTGGTGCTGGTAGGGTACTTGCCTAGGGACCTATTGACCAAGAGGTTACAGGTTCAAATCCCACCTCTAGCACTACCACCATTGGGTTCTTGACCACGACCCTTTAACCCTGAGTTGCTCCAGGAGGACTCTCCCTTTAGTTAGGAAATGTAACTTGCTCTGGATATGAGTGTCTGCTAAATACTGTAAATGTAACACATTCTCCCATCTTTAATATTAAGGTACCACCTGAAATGTAAATGTAATAAATAATGTCCTAAGCAGACCTCAAAGGACAATAATAAAACTTTTACAGCACTTTTTTGTTCAACTTAAAAAAACATCAAGAGTTTTTATTAAACGCTGAGCTGCGAGCAGATTTTCATCTCACCAGCCTCAGGCATCTCACATGGATCTCAAAGTCAGGCTTGTTGAAAACAGCATCATGTGAGCGACTGTTGGAGGCCAGTAAACAATTTGCCTTTTATTGCTTTGAGATTACACCATTCTATCAATTTTAATTACTTATTTAGTCATGAGGTTTCCTGTGAAGTCTTGCAAAAATCTTCACAACTACACAAACAGTTTGGTACTTTAAAAGATCAAATCTTTCTACAAACATAAGTTTGATGGTTTGGCCTTTTTGTGTCTCATACAAAAGGCTTACCATTAAATAAAACATTAAAATAAAGACAACCGTGAAGTTAAAAGTCCCTGTTGAAAGCTACTACCTTCAAATTATCCACAAGAGGATCTGAACCTTCTCTTTCTGTTGGTCTAATTACTGTTTTAGCCTAGTGAGTTTCTGGCACCAGTCTCCATTTAATGCATCAGGACTGCAGCTGCTTTGTAGAATACCAAGAAAAAGGATTTGGCTTTAAAGAGTCCCTAAACAGAACACTTTCTGTTCCCTGTGCAGTTTTTGGTGGATGTTTCCACTTCTGGATATGACTTCAACTGACATTTAACTCATAAGGGAGCAATACTTCTATACTATACTGGCTAGTTACTGCAAGTTGGACTCGCTCTTTGGCACATAATACCGTTCGATAACCTTTCTTAGATTTTCTATCTTTGCCCTACGTTTGTTCTCACTTTGCTTTTCACAGCTGGTCAGCGTCGATGAGCTATGCTTTAAGATTTTCCAATGATCTCTTGCACAAAGAGAAGATCTTGCCATGGGTTGGCCAAACCTTTGAATGTTCAGAAAGTAAGGAAAAGAGGGTTCATTAGAGCGATTCCTTAGAACTGTGCTTAACTGCCAGGAGGGGTGGAGGATGCTTGCCTGGCAGGGTGTTGAACTGTTTATGTAATCCGCTAACCCTCAGCCCCAACCCCCACCCCTCCCTGTCCTCTCGTCACACTTGCTCAAGCTTGAACCTCATCCCCCTGTCCTCCCCTCCCTCAGCGAAGGGAGGAACACTGAAGGCCTTTTACTGGTCCAGGCTCGGCGCTCCAGGAGCAGCGCCGACCATGGAGGGACCACGTCAATCCCCTCTCAGCCATTTCCTGTCTTAGCCCTCCCATCTAATACCAAACAGACCTCTCCTTCTGCATGGGTTCCCCTTACAACCTCGCCTGGCAGGCATGCAGAAGCTCTTTCCGTATTCGCCCAAAACAGCAGTTTCATCAGAGAGCTTTAACTTCTAGGATAAGTGAGGGTTCAAGGTGAGTAGAGATGTAAAAAATTTTAACGTGTTGGAAGTTCACCAGGCTTTGAGCTCCACTCATTGCCTCTGTTAAGAACCCATCCAAAAAGTTGTTATACATCTTGAAGATGTATGGACTATACTAGAGATTTTCAGAGATTTTCAGCTGTACCTGAAGGGTCTTCTTTGGATGTGTTTTAATAAGTAGGCTCAAAATGCCAGGAATGCTGCAGTATACTAATGGGTGTTGGAGCACAGTTCCTCATAACTCCCACATCGTTCTCGCTCAAGCCCAAATTTCAGTGTCAGTTGAGGTGAGCCCTGAGAGCCTTGCAGAGCATGTGTTTATGTTCAGGAATCCTCATGTGTTCTTGATTGAATGTGAACAATGTGAATTCCTTCCAAGAATCACCTCCTGGTATTCATTTCAGCATCTGATGGTTTTCGCTCGGATTATTAATCCAATGGTGTTGGGTGACTCTTTGCGCTGGCTCAATGTGCCTCTTTCCTGAGTGACGCTGGCAGCTGATACTTGGCAGATGCCATTGTCTGGGTCTGTTATAAGATTATTGGTGATCTTAAGATACAGTAACCTAACGACCATGAAACTGACCATTAAATATAAATATAATGTCACTAAATTGCATTGGACAAGTGTTAATATATCAACATAACTGGGTAGGGCCATTAGTTTCATGTTTGAAGAGCATGTAGTTTTCAGGAATACTTCAGCACAGAGATTTTAGCTGCCCAGCCAGAGATGATTACTGGCACCCACTACCACAGTACAGCCTGAAAGCCAGTAACATGTCTGTTAAGTTACCCAGACTTCTTTTTTTTTTGTCCACAATGAGGAGTATGAAGACGTTATGGTTGGTTCTTCAGACTCTATCACTGTTTGAAATACTTAGGAAGTAGGATGTACTAATATCACCCACTTAAAGGTTTTTCTTTTCCTTTAAAAGAAATCAAAATGAAAATTGTTACTTTTCATAAATTTTTAACCATTTATTGAAGTGAAAAAAAATGAAAGTGACTATTCTTGTCATTGCGAAGTCACAGCACAGCGAACCACAACTAAATTGGACCTCTCCATTTAGCCCATGCAGCAGTGGGCAGCTATGAAAGCGCGTGGGGAGCAGTGACGAGCATGGTACCTTGCTCAAGGGTACCTCAAGGCAATCTACTGGTAAGGGGTTTGAACCCACAATCTTCTGATCCTGTGGCCGACTCCCTGAGATTTTCATTGGGTGTGATAAGGATGGGCAGGATTAGAAAGGAGTATATTAGGGGGACAGCTCAGGTTGGACGCTTTGGAGACAAAGTTCGAGAAGCAAGATTGCGTTCTTTGGAGAGTTGAGGATTATATCAGGAGAAGGAGGGTGAAGATGGAGCTGCCAGGAAAGAGGAGAAGAGGAAAGACAAAGATGAGGTTTATGGATGGGGTGAGAGAGGACATGCAGGCGATTCGGTTTGAAAGAGGAAGATGCAGAGGACCGGAAGAAATGGAGAGAAATTATTCGCTGTGGTGACACCTAAACAGGAGCAGCAGAAAGAAGAAGAAGAAGATGTTCACTGTGTTAAACAAACAATAATGTTTGTTTTATATTGACCTTTAGAGCTCATAAACGTTAAAAAGTGTTTTTTTTGGTTGTGCTACTTACAGAGCTACTACAGTCAATGAGCATGGGATTGGAATATGCTCAAATGCCCGACATGTTTGATTTTGCACCCAGTGAATATGCCTCTGCCCATTTACTCAAGTACTCAAGCTGCACTTTCTGCTAAGCCCTTAGGATACTGAGAATGTGCGATCATTTATAATATGTCTAGGAACGTTCTCTGCCTGCCATTTTTTAATGTAAAAGTCACACAGTAAGTGTTGAGCACATATCTAATATCTTGACACCTGTAAGCTTTTATCCCCCATCTGTGGACAAATGCTATCTTGTCTAAGACATTCTATTACCACCCCTCATTATAACTGAGTGCTATTTCTCATTCAGGCATAGATGCAGTCTTCAAACAGAAAGTTCTTCTTTTTATCTCCTTCCACTTTCTGATGATGAAAGTACATGAAAATGTTCAGCTGCTCTGTCTTGGTGTAAGGAATGCTTGAGCACTTGTTCTGTTGGGCTAAAAGGGGGCATTGGGTTTATGTAGTATGGATCCAGATATGTCAGCTCTGATAGCCCCGCATCCCCCAGACTCTCTCCACTTTCACGTTCTCTTCTAGTTCTGCTAAAGATTAAATCAGCCTTGGGGACAAGCGAACGTCTTCAAGCCATGATGAGATTCAGCCCGCAATGCCATTGGGAACCAAAAAATGCAGAAAAACAGCAGAAAAAGTCTGGATTTCTACACAAATGCAGCAATGTTCCTTTAGCGCTCCAATTCCATGAGCTGCCATGGACCACCACTACAGAGTAAAAGCTGGAATGGATCCTTGTGCTGTCTCTGTCTCTCACAGAATGACTGATAAACAGGGAAAAAAGAGTGGTGATGTAGAGATGAGAACGGGGCGCTCATTGGAGTCCCTAACATGCTTTTTGGATGAAACCAAGAATATTTAACATTCAGAGCTGGGCTCTAAAATGTTCCCCATGGTCCTAGAAACCTGGCCATTATTTTAGAGGTCAGTTTCTTAAGAAATCAACTGAAATTTGATTTGGCTTTTGTGCCAGTGTCCTTCACAATTCATTATGGGGGCTCTAAAATGTTCCCCATGGTCCTAGAAACTCAGGGTAACTGCAAAGGATGAATTACTTGTGCCTGGAGCCTGGTTGGTGGAGAACAGAAGGATGGGTAAGCTATTACAGATATTAAAGATGGGGATCTTCAAAGTAAGTTTTCAGTCTGAGAATCTTACCAAACAGTTATGAAGTGTCATTGTTTTCACCCTTTGGGGTATATTTAGCAGCGAATGTGCTTCCGAAGAAATATCCCATTGAAAGTGAAAGTGACTCTTTTTTGTCATTGTGAAACCCGACACAGCACACTGTGATCCACAACGAGACCCACACACACCGTGCAGCAAGGGGCAGGTCGGTACCTTGCTCTAGGGTACCTTAGGGAAACCTAGTGGTGTGGGATTCAATCCCATGACCTTCTGATCCTGGGGCCAACTTCCTACCCACTAGGCCTCTGCTGTCCCTACTGATTAATGCCTTAATGTCTAAAGAGTTTTTTTTATACACAGATAAAGTTTTATTCTTACTTTTGGATTGGGATTGTTATTTGTATGTTTACTTTCTGTTGCTGTAATTGCATCATTGCATTCCAAGCCCTGAAAAGCAACAAAAGGGCCATGTGGGGTTTCATTTTAGAGCTTGTGTTACAGTTCAAAGTGAACACCCATTTCAGTCAACACTTTTGTCAGTTGTTCTTTCTTTTCCTTGTACTGTCATGTTTTATTCAGTGTGGAAAATCTTAGTTAATTGGTCTCGGGCTGACTTTTCCCTCACTGTTTCCTTAACAACACGGGAAAGACTCCCCCTCCCTTCTTTCCTTTCTCCCTCTTCCCAAACCCTGCCCATTTTAGGCTGTTCCTCCTCTTTTCCCCCTCTCTCGTTCGCTGCCTCTGTGAGAGGGCTGTGTGACAACTCTTCCTGCTGTTTGTAAAGCACAGTTTGGAGGCAAAGAGCTCTGTTACATTGTAGCTGCTGGAGGAACCTATTCCTCTTGAAGTACTTTAATGTATGGTACTTGCTCAGTGCTGAGAAGACCCATGGACTGTGAGCTCATCTGGGAGTTTACCCAATAACATTGACTTACACTCTTGTAAGACTCTTCTGAGTTGAATGATATAATCCTGGGATCACATCTGGACCTCAGAAACTTTCTCAGCAATGTTCCATGAACACCACTTTGACATAACTCTATGGTGAGTAAAACTCATGGGCTTTAGTTTGAAACTGGCTTTGGATGCTTGTTGGATTATATTCATAGTCTGGAACGCTGCACAGATTACGCAGCTGTGTGGCATGGATGTTACGTGCTTATCC
Source organism: Hepsetus odoe (assembly GCA_017165825.1). Classification (NCBI taxonomy): domain Eukaryota; kingdom Metazoa; phylum Chordata; class Actinopteri; order Characiformes; family Hepsetidae; genus Hepsetus; species Hepsetus odoe. The sequence goes on from CM029379.1 coordinate 3,552,732, forward strand.
AGTACTCTGGATGGAAGAACATCATGATGGTTAAGTGGGCACTGTAGAAGTCTGACAGAACAGCTCTTTATGGGCAGTATTCAGTCGAGACACTGCAGCATGTGTTTGATGTTCTTTTTGCATTAGATTATTCATCACCTTCTCAGAACTTGTTAAAAAAAGGGTTGTCGTATGTTCCTCCTCCATCAAACCAGAGCCAAGGAAATTCAGGCTTCTCAAAGATATAAAAAAGCCCTTTGCTTTAAAAATCCCTTTTTTAAACCAGCAATAACATGTTAACTGATCTGCTGGAAGTGAATAATAAGGTGATATGATCTCTAACCTAAGGTAAGGGCTTTGTGGGTTGAAAATGCACCCCTATATAGGGGTCGCCTATTTGCCAAGTCAAGTTACTTTGCCTCCCCCAACCTTTTTTCATTTCCATTTTCATTCATAAGTTTGGTCTACATAGTTTACGTCTACTCCAAGTCAGAATGGATGCTTTTCCATTAGTTGAGAGCATGTGTTTGTTTTTACATGCTATGCTTGTTTGATGAATTGCATGACAGAACGACAAGATAAGCTCTGCATCTGCTCTTTGTTTTGGGATGGCTGACTTAGACCTTACCCCCGTTTACTGAAAGCATAGAGTCTAACCCCACACCGGTGTCAGTCACTTGACCTAGCTTATCTATCGTCTGGGCTGATAGTTAGCGTTCTCTGTGGATTTAGGTGGGCCAGAGGTCAATCCGCTTTCTTTAAGTGATTGTGTAAAATCCTGAAAGCAACTCCTGACCTGCTGGAATACACACACCAATACACAAAGTGTGTATCATACCTGTTGAACTCAGAGGGCAGCAACATCTGCGCAATTGGGTTTGACCTTAAGCTGTCAGTTTCTCAGTGTGGGTGTTGCCCAAAAGAGACAATAAAGACCACTCCTTGACTTAACGTGTGACTGATTTAGTGGGACCTTGGACCTCTTCCCCTGAGCCAGAGGGATGTTTCTGAAGGGGGCTGTGATTTCTTACACATCCCAAACATTCTTCATTATGCTCCCTGTTTCCATCATGAATAAACAGCTAAAATGTGAGTTATGTACTGCATATGCATATCTCCATGCACAGAGCAGAGCTAATGATGCCCACCCAAACACCCACCCACCCATAAGGAAGACAGACCACATATTTTGTAATACAATGTTCTGCATTATAGACCCAGTGTGTCACTGTGGCTGTGCAGGGGCCCACACCCTCAGCTCAGTCTATGGTTGAGATCATGCTCATGTTTGAGTAGAAGGATGACATTGCACATGATAATTCTCTGTGCAGAACATTTTTATATAGGTATAGCAAATCTCCATGAATTGAGATTGAGAGGGATTAGTATGGGGAACTCTAACTAATGACTCTGTGAATTAAGCAATTCCTATGGAAAGAGAAGTGGGCGGAGTGCTTGGGTGTTCTCGTGGGATTGAGGTCCTGGGGCAGCCGTGGTTGGACAGGGCTGAAGATATTGGAGTACGAGTTAAATGACGAGGCACACGGGCCCCGTGGATAATGTTTCTCCTCAGGATGAACACAGAAAGCACTGCCATACACACACCTGGAACATATTAACTCTTAACCCCACAGTTCAGCCCTTATCTCAGCCATCATCTTCTACAGCCACAACATGCTGCTACTACCACCCCAGTGGAAGATGCACATCACAGAACTGAAAAGTGCTTTTGCATTTACCCTCTGTTTTCTATGAAGGCCAGTGACTGTTGGGCATTGAGAGCAAAAGCAGCAGAGTGAGGAATAAAGTGAAAGGATAAAGTGAAAAAAATTAGAAGCATATTGTATGGATTATTGATTAGTGTCATATGTCACATCTGTATTCAATCCCACTTTATTTTGATCGTCCACAGTAGTAGAGCTAAACAATTCTTCTTTTTCTTTCAACTGCTCCCGTTTAGGGATCGCCCCAGCGATCGCCCTTTTCCTCTTTCCTGGCAGCTCCATCTTCAACATCCTCCTCCCGATATACTCCTCGTCTCTCCTCGGGACATGTCCAAACCAACACAACCTCGCTTCTCTAACTTTGTCCCCAAAACATCTAATCTGAGCTGTCCCTCTAATATACTCATTTATAATCCTGTCCATCCTCGTCACAGCCAATGAAAATCTCAGCATCTTTAACTCTCCAGCTCCGGCCTCCTGTCTTTTCATCAGTGCCACCGTCTCCAACCCGAACAACATAGCTGGTCTCACTACCGCCCTGTAAACCTTCCCTTTTACTCTAGCTGGTACCCGTCTGTCACAAATCACTCCAGCCACTCTTCTCCACCAATTCTGACCTGTCTGCACTCTCTTCTTCACCTCTCTTCCACACTCGCTGTTGGTGGAGTTTAATTATATTTAAATCTAATAATACTGAGCTCATGAATTGAAAGCCCAGAACATTGCATTTAGTACTTTTTTACCTTCAAGTCTTAAAAAAAAAACCTTTTTTTTTTCTTTGGAAATTGCAAAATCATAGATATATTCTTTAAAATTAGTCAGCCCCACTTTATAGATGATCTTTCATTATTGTCAAACTTTATGGAGAAACGTGATCAGCTTTAGGGTAAGACTGAGGATTACATTTATGGTTCAGATTTGAGGAATGGTTAGAGTTGGTAGAATGTTTTATATTGAGCATATAGTCCAGTAGCATCTCACAGATATTTGGTTGAAAGTGAGTAACCTAGAGCTGACCATCCAAATAAGGTATTACCCAGAATCCATGCTGTTTTGAGAATAGTTACTGAGATAAGGACAGATGATGGAGGATATCACTTTATTAGAATCCAAACCACAATGGGGTGTCACGCTGTTCATTTATGTCCATGTATGTTTCTTGGACAATTTGGCATTCATTTAGCATGTATCGTTTTAAAGCCATGATCAGAAGGTAATTCAATATCTAACCTTCACACGTGTGTATATTTTGAAGATTTTGATGGAAATATGCACCATGACTGAATGTTATTTTAGAGCCAAATATTCCATAATCTGACATTTGCCTATGCCTAGACTTTGATTAAAGGAAATGAAAAACGAGGCCATGATGATCTAGAGGTTTGTGGAAGTAAACCCACAACTGCGTTTGAGAATATGCAATAATGATCTAGCAGTTGTTTAGTGTCTGTTCACCCAGCTGGCATGCAGCTTCATGGTCATCTCCGCTTTGAGTGTAGGGTCAAGGATGTGATGGAAGCCACATGTCTGAACTGACTCCAAGTGAAATATCACTCTTACAATGGGCCACTGACAGAGCACGCACCAGGGGAACAAGTGCAAACTCTCAGCACAGTGAGACCTGTGGGCTCTCCAGCAGTAGCAAGGAAGAGCATTTCTTCAGAATACCTTACATGGTCCAGAGCTATCTAATGAAAATCATTCAGTGTCTTTGCCATGGATACTGAATTCATTTGCAGGCAAGACAGCCCGTTCCAGAAATGTGTCTGAGTTTATCGGGTGGAAAGTAACCCTCAGCACCTCTGTGGTTTCAGGGAAAGCTTGAACTTCCATTAAGTTGCTGCGTTCTCTTTGACTGGAGGCCTTTTGGACTGTTCAGGTGATCCTGACTGGCTCATATGAGGCACCAGAGACTACATCCTGGCATGCGTTCTGTCCTGTCAGCAGTTCTGCCAGATGTTTTGGATAAAAAAACAGCATTTATGGAGAAAATAAATACATGATGATACGTCATAGTCTCTGAGGCTGAACATGAATGATGAACAAAGTGTTTATTTGTAATTAGATTTTTTTAAGGACATACTTTCCTGGAAGGCGTCCCAAACTGTATTCTTGACACTGGCCAGATGTTACACATGCTACTGGTTGCACTTACTTCACAAGGAATGTGGGAATGGGTCTAAAAATGCAATTTTATTTAATATTTAAAAGAGCTTCCAGACCCCGGTCCAAGAATGTTGATGTGATTTAATCACTAGGCCCAGAAAATTGTGTTTAAAGTGGATTGTTTTGGGTATCAGGCCTATCCACTTGCTTCTCTTGATGAGAAGAATGTGCTCAAAATGAGGAAAAGCTACTTTTTCCTAACTCGCTGACTAAGCGGTTCATTTACTATTTTAATGTGAAGCGATGCTGTGAGAGATGTGTGGTCAAATTGTTTATGAATGATTCGTCCCTTGCGCTCAAGCTTATGCAGTGGAGAAGCTACTGTCCTGCGGTTTCCAGGAGGGAAGCTTGCTTTAGAGGCTGTCCTCTCTCTCTTTTTATGGCTTACAAATCATCTCCTTTACTTCCATATGTGTGAGGACAGCTTAATAAGCGTCTAAGGATCCCAACGTCAAGAGAAGAGTGGATGGAAGACACATGCGGTCGGGGGCACTCTTAGGGAATCCGGTGGAAGGAAATGCTATTGTAGTCATCTTATTGTGGACAGGAACAGAAATATCACCTGATATGACAGGGCCTGGACTTCCCCTGCTGCTCCTCCTTTCAAACACTAAACAAACATCCCAGCATCCAAAATAGAGACTGGCCTTTTCCCAGACTCGTGTTGGGTTTGTCTTGGCAGGGATTTGAAGAGTGATAGTGCCCTGATGTCCGCCGGTCAAACCAAAAATGGAATATTGAGGTTTTTTTTTAAATGTACCCCTGATAAGCATGTCTTTGAAGAGAAGATTCAGCTTGTAACACGAGCACTAATGAGGCTTGAGGTGGAAAAGAAGAAATTACAAATACTTTTTTTTTGTTATTTATGTTCCTTCCTTCAGCTTCAGAGAGTCTTGCCTCTTTGGGCTTTTGCTTGATCACTAGGCGCACAGTTCTGAACCTTTATAGATCCTTTTCAACAAAGTCATTTGAAAAAAGTGACTTGACTTGACTCGATTTGACTTGACTAGTGAGAGAAATGATGTCAGTGGACTCACAAGCAGTGAGTGAATATCAGCATCTAATTTAGGCAACACGGTGCACCTCAAACACTAAAGCAACAAACCAGGGCAAGCAAAGCTTTTGTCAAAGCTTGTGGCAACATCTGCTGCGGACAAGAAAGTGAGGTCATATCCAGAAAAATGCACAGCAGTATTTGAGTCAGAGCTGAAGGTTGAACCACAGGGGGTCTGTTAATCATTTCCTCCCCTGAGAAAAACAAAACACCAACAGAACAACAAGGCAGGTTAATAAGTGTTTACACAGGCTTTTAAACAAATCTCAATCCTCCATTATCTTCCATTTACAGAGGACTGAGCACAGGCCAGGATCGGGCAATGCAGTATTACGTAGGTGAAAAGAGTGACTGCTACCAAAAAAGGGATGCTTGATTATGATCATGGAAAATTTTGTCAGGATTCTAACGGGGACATTGGTTATTAGTAAATGAATGTAAAATGAGAGTTTTTGCTGAAAAGCATGCATGCGAAGTGAAACCCAACCAACCCAAGATCAACATCATTTCAGAGTAAAACAGAGACTTTGCAGCGAGAAGCCAAAAATCTGTACTAAATATATTTTTTACTGCATTATACGCTATTCTAATAAAACTGCTTTTATGTCAGCAGCTCCCTGTCACTCTATTTTCATTTCTCAATCCATTTAAAAAGACAAGCAGCCCTTTATATATTCATGATGAATGGGCCAATTAAAATTAGAAGCACCCAAATAAAACATCATTCAATAAAACATTTTAGAAAATATATGTATCAAATAGAAATACTGTCTCTGTTTTTGTTCGACAGCAACTTTTTATTGTTTGGATGATAAAGACGCTGTGGTAAATCAAAAGGATGGGGAGCAGCGCTGACCTTTGTGGTGACCTTCGGCTCAGGCTTCTACACAGTGATCTGGAGCACAGGGCCTGCCCGGAGTCAGCAAGATTCAAATCTGCACAGGACAGTGAAAGGGCTCCACTAAACCAGTTTATCCTGGAAGCTCCCATGCTGGCTCAGAAAGAGGGTCCCCACTGTGGAGAGCTCCTGAGATATGAGTTCTGTCAGGATTTCTGGGCAGCAATTCAGGAGGCCTGTCTAATTACTGCGCCAGAGCAGCAGCACTACACTTTTAACAGTGGAGTAAAAAGCTACTTGCTGCACCTTCGTTTACTGTGATCCTATATGATGTGAAATATGCATCAAACCTTAAATTTACTTTCATGCGCCCGGAGCAAACGAATGTGCCTGAACTTGCAACAAACCCAGCAGTGTCAGTTTACTCAGCCTTATCCTGACCTCTTGTGTCCACAGTGTCTGTCATTTGTTTGTACTGCAGGTGCCTCATTGGGCTTGAACTTGATGTGGTCTGACATCTGCATGTGCTTGTTTGCTCTTATCTTTGACCAGCCAAAGCACTGAGCCAGTCAAACGCTAGAAAGGCAAAACCAGAGAGTGCGAAAGACCCAGGAAACCTTCCAATGTGTCAGGAACCTTCTCCAAAGGCTTATTTTTGAACGGTAAGGCAGTTTTTTACATCATTCAAGCCATTTTTTCTACCTGACTTTAATATTTCACAGACAGAAAAAAGAATAAAGTGTAGTGATCCTTAATCTTGCCCATAAACAGCCTTACTTACAAGCCTGCATAGATTAAAATGAGAAGATATGTTTTAATGAGAACATCTTTTCTTCTACTAAACACACTAGTGCCTGCACTCACAGCAATGCTGTTCTGTGCATTGGGAACAAAGAAAGGCCAAAGTCAGCAGGAAGCACTACGTGACACTGATGGATGGGGGCGGTGGTGGTGGGGGGGGTAAAGGAAGTCTGGGAAGGCCCAGTGAAGAGAGCCCTTGATATCCCCCTATCAAAGGCCCTGCCAGCAAGACCACATGACTTGAGGCTGCCGCATTTTCCTCTGACGTTCTTTCCCTAGCATTATTCTCGGACTGGAAGCAGGATTCCCACCGAAGAGCTGGGAAAGGGATGGGGACATGCTGACTCCATTAAGCAAAATCCATCTTCGAGCATTCGCCCACTCATGCAACTACACAAGGGAGTGGCGATATGTTTTTTCTCTCCTCTCAAATAGGAAACTTGAGCCTTCCTAGGGAGTTTACCATAAGATGGATGTTGAGCCTTTATCTGGACACAAGTGATTAAAATAAAACAATACTTTTCGAGATATGTCACTGAGGATGAACTGTCAAACAGCCTGTAGAGATAGAGGCTAATCCGGTAAACAAGCGTCTGTCTGCCAGCGATCAATTATCTTTCTGCCAGACCCCAGTCATAATTTATAGGAATTTATGGCGGAAACAAGCTTCCTTGGCTACTGGGGAAAGTGACCCCTTGACCTCACAAAATAAGGCCCCCATGTGCTGGCAGCACTAGAACTATTGGAGACACAGAGTCACTCTTGTCTCCAAATGGCTAATCCCCCTTTACTTCCACACCCACAAACACATGGGGAGGTGTTTGGAGCTCGGTTTAGTGCATATCCAAACATGCAACATGTTTCTTTTGGCCACCATTAACAGTTGAGTGAGCCGTTCACTGGAGGAACAGGAATCATTTCACATGTGGGAATGCATTTGCATGTGCTGGGTTGCCAGATATGATATGCCTGCAATGGAGATGTTGATCAGTAGAATCCATGAGAATTCGAGAGGTGTGAAAATGGTTATTAAAAAGAAATCATCATAATGGAAAGCAACTGGTGCAGTGGTGGCCCAAAATTGGAAGACTGTGAGTTTGAATCCCAGGCCAACAGGTCGACCTGAGGTACCCATTAGCAAGGTACTGTCCCCATCACTGCTCCCTGGGTGCTTTCAATAGCTGCCAGGTGTGTGTATGGGAGAGTCTGGCTGTGTTTCCCAATGACGATCAGTCACTTTTAGATAATGTTGTTTTCTGATCTATATGTTTTTCCAGCAGGTCTTGCTCAGGATGGACGTAAAAAGAAAGGAGATGGACCTTCTGAGCAATAGCATTGCTGCTTATGCTCACATAAAAGGTTAGAACTTTGAAAAATGTTCTACTCATTGAACTTCACAGACAGTGTGTGTTTGACATTCTGTTTACTGTTGATCTGAAGTTCATGAACTTTGTGTTACTCATTGTAAATATATTGCAGACATATAATTACTGCAATTATTGTGTCATTGTTGTTGTTGTTTTCAATGGATACAGATCTGATCTAATTATGATGATTCAGTTATTTTTCTATAAGTGAGATAAGTGAGAATATAAGTGAGAATTTAGCACATGAAAATCCTGTTGCTGTGATTTTACCTTTCAGAAAATCCAGAGAGCTTTGGCCTCTACTTTGTCATCGGTGTGTGTTTCGGCCTGGTACTCACTTTATGCCTGCTGGTCATTCGCATCTCATGCAAACCTCAAACCAAGACTGCACCCTCCACTCCAGAGAAAAAACAGCTGAAGGACTTTAGTGAGGATGAGGAGGATGAAAACAGTGAGGAGGAGGAGGAGGAGGAGGAAGATGATGATGATGGAGGAGACGTGGAGGCCCCTATTCCTCCCAGCAACACAGAGATCCCCATGAGTAACCATCACAGCACATCGGACGGGAACGTGAATGTGTTCACTTCAGCGGAGGAGCTGGAGCGAGCGCAGAGGCTGGAGGAGAGGGAGAGGATCATCAGGGAGATCTGGAGAAATGGACAACCAGATATACTGGGCACAGGGACCGGCACCATAGGAAGGGTGCATTACTATTAGCACTCAGTATTATTGAATGTGGTGTTTAGCCATTCTGAATGGCACAAGACTCTGAAGGACCATTTTGGAAGATCTGTCAAGCACCTTCTCAGGAAGGGGCACTTTTTTCCCCTTGGACCAAATCCAGTGCCACAGCCAGCAAGTGCGACTGTGGCCTGCACACTGCAGGGGAGCATAATTTGGTGCTATATGTTGCATTGTGATCTGCACAAATTTTAAGGGGGAAGTCGAAACCGCTGTTTTTGTAGCCATATGAAAAACACAGAGACACCCCCCAGGTTAATTCAGGCTTGAGGGTCAGGTTGACTGTTTTTGTACAACGATGCTTGTGATTTGTAGATGAATCCAGGACTGTACTCAGTCATTTGCACTTTTTTCACTGTTCCATCTTAAATGCACAAACCTTCTAACTTTCAAAAGTGCTATATAACAAAACCACAACTATCTCTCATTTATTTTAGCCACTTCACACATCCAGAGCACTAATATTCATAATGTAAAATGCTTTATAATGCTTCATATGATTGCGACAGCTCAGTAATTAAGCAGACAAGTTTTTCACTGAAGATCAGAGAATGCTTTAATGTATCTTTTAGATGGGTCTTGTGTTTCAGTACAGAGCAGTATATGGATTGTAACTAACTGTATAGTGGGACTGGACTAGAAGAGAAGTTTAATGAAGTTTAACGCATTGCAGACTTGAGTTTCACAAGGGTGGAGATGGAACCTGAGTAGATCATCTAACCTTTACAAATTTGCTCAACCACCCATAATCCTCTTTCATGGACTATAAAAGGATACAATACAATCTAAAAAGTTAATCCAACATAGATGCAAATACTTTTACCAACTGAACATTAGCATAGACATCAATAATCATTAGCTGTGTAATGTGTTAGAGAACAAAAACCAGCAAAATTCACTGTCCGGTTACTTATGGACCATTAAAAAGCAGTCTGCTTCTATAGACTAAGGACTGAATTATGGACAAATCAAACATGAAAATGGCCGTTCGGACTGTCTGAAGTGCTTATTATAAGTCTGTATCTTGCTTGGGAGCAACTGTATCCTCTTCTCCTGTTGGGATATTACCCCATTTGCCACTTTCTGTTTGGCTGTGCTTTAAAATAACTGCAAAGTAAAGCATTTGTTTGGTTTTCTCGTCTTTGATTGCTTTCAGTCTTTAATAACCTGCTCTCGTGTTACATGCAAACTGATGTCGTTTATTTAGTCTCTTATTTCTCTACTGCAAGACTGTCAAAATGCAGATTAGCCAAGTGATAGAAGCACGCTAATGACTCTGTTTTTTGGCAGGAGACTTCGGCAGTGTTTCCAGCTACAGTTAATGACTCTGTCAGCCTTTAGTTTTATGACTGGGTACTTTGTCTTTTGCTAAATGGCTGCAGTCCTTTTTGAGAAGTAATTCATGAAATACATTTTAGAGCTGTTCATGGATTTTTTGGGGGGAGAAAACCTCCATGGGGAAAATATGACCTTCTGAAATGGCATCATTAGCTTTGGTTGGGTTCGGTGCATGTTAAAGAACATGTGTATTTGTTTAATTCCTGTGAGTCGCAGGGATTGTTTGTTGTTGGTAAAAAAAAATAGTTCATTTCCATTGCTTAGTCATTGCTGGGGCTTCTTAATGAGCACATGGTGTCCAGAAGGGGCTGAAAGAAAGCCAGTTTATTTCAGGCCAAACAAATCACAACCCACCAGTTAAGGACTCCTTATTGTCCAGTTCTGGAGAATGCTAACGCTCAGAATTAATTTATGCTATAGCTTCTCATGAGTTCATTCTTGACAATGTGACGCCACCCAGATGGTCATGTCATTTGATGACCTTTTCTGAAGGCCAAGGAGACATATTGTGATGTAACACAGAGTGACAGTGAGGGCAGCGGTGGCCAAGTGGTTAGGGAGTTTCCCAGAATCGGACGGTCACAGGTTTGATTCTCAGACCAGTAGGTTGCCCCGAAGTACCCTTGAGCAAGGGGCCATCCCCAGCACTGCTTCCCGGGTACTTTGAATAGATGTCCCCTGCTGCACAGTGCATGGGTGAAAAGCAGAGGTTGAACTTCATTTTGGCTCACAGTGTGCTGTGTTTCACAATGTCAGAATAATCACGGTCACTATTTTTTAATTGAAACAGAATATAAATAGTATATTGTAAATTTACCAGGAGGTTTACAATAAATTCTATAATTATAATTGTATAATAAACTGAATATAAATAGAGACTTATGAGTAATTTATAATAATGTATTAATTTATTAATTCATTATGTATTAATTTATTACATTTTGTACTTTAATTGTGTAATGTTTTATGATACTAAAGTTAATATATACTACATTATATATATACATATTCCATATTCATATTCATAGTACCTCTATGTGCAAAGTATCCAGATGCCTCTTCTAATGAATTACTTATAGTATATAGTATAGTATATAGCATACTGGAACTTTACATCCTTTGGAGTGATGTTGCTCCATCTAATACCTCTGGGATGATCTGGACTGGAGTTTGTGATCCAGAACAAACCCTCCAACATCAGCACCTGGCCTGACAAATGCTCTCATGGTTCAACGCAATCAATATCTCACTAAAATGTTCCAACATGTAGTGTAATGACTTCCCAGAAGAGAAGGGGCTGCAGCCAAAGGGAAAAACTCTCCAATTAAAACCACTTAAATTCAATAGAATGTTGAATAATCAGTAATCTGCAGACTCTTGGGTATATAGTGTATCTTTTCTCTTGCATAGAACAGTTGAAAATGTAAGTTGTTAAACCTTTTTGTTGCTCATTCTTTCAGCCAGTAAACACTTGGTAAATGTCACCCCCTTGATGTGAAGATGGAGCATTACAATGTCTACAAACACAGCACTCAGGAAAGTATCATAATAGAAATGTTCATTTTTTTTAAACAACCATTCATCCATCAATCCATTTCATCAATTTCATCCATTTTCGCTTCACTTTCAATTTCATTGCAAGCGCTTTGTACATGACTGACACAATGACAGCAGGAAACCACGGCACAGTGAAATAAATAGCTCTAATTTGAAGCTAAAGATAAAAACAAAGGCATGGGTGAGCAACTCCAGTCCTGGAGGGTCAGTGTCCTGCACAGTTTGGTAGCTCTCTCCTCAAGCACAGCCTGATTATCAGGTGAGCTGAATCAGGTGCGTTTGAGCAGTGAAATCACCAAACCGTGCAGGACACCAGGTCTTCAAGAGTTGTCCACCCTGTTTCTGGCTCTGTAAAATTTGCCTTCAATCTGTAGGATCGAATTAATAAGCATTTGCTTCATAGACAGTTACCAATAGGGTGGGACTTCTCTAAGTCATTAGAGAAGGTAGTTACTTCTCCTAAGATGGAGTGTTTGGTGCTGGGGAAGGCTCCAGCATGCCTCGGGACTCTGGTAAGGATAAGCAGCTGAGATAATGGATGGATAGATGATCACATCTCTGAGTAATCCAGAAAAGTGGTTTGAGGAGTGTGCACACAGTGGATTCCAGAGACCTGATGCAGACTGTGTTGGCTCCAACTCAGGCATCAGAATGAAGATCAGACAGACATGTGGTAAGAATGTCCTTCGGTGTCCTGAGTCAAAGCACATGTGTTTAACTCTGTTCTGCTTAATCAGAAGCCGATGATAAAATGTGCGAACGATGATGATGATGAGCTTCCTGAATTAGCGCTGGCAGAAGTTATACTTTACTCGGGGGGCTTGGCAGCAGGTCGCTCAACTGTGTTTCACTGTTGTCCAGGTGAGACCATATTTCTGAATCATTTGTGAAACAGGAAAGCCAAGAAAACGATCTGGCACAGAAAACAGACTGTTTCAGCAATGTGGGCTTAAGGAAGTCATTGATCATCCACAGTCTGATGTTTTCCACACAGCTGTTTTCAGAGCATGCAGAAAGATCAAGTTGAATTGTTCTTAACAGTATATCTGTGTATATCTACTTCTTCTTCTTCTTTTGGCTGCTCCTGTTTAGGGGTCACCACAGCAGATCAACTGTCTGCATTTCTTCCTGTCCTCTGCATCTTCCTCCTTCAAACCGACCACCTTCATGTCCTCTCTCACCACCTCTTCTTTGGTCTTCCTCTTCTCCTCTTTCCTGGCAGCTCCATCTTCAACATCCTCCCCCCGATATACTCCTTGTCTCTCCTCTGGACACGTCCAAACCAACGCAACCTTGCTTCTCTAACTTTGTCTCCAAAACATCTAACCTGAGCTGTCCCTCTAATATACTCATTTCTAATCCTGTCCATCCTCGTCCCTCCCAACGAAAGTCTCAGCATCTTTAACTCTGACACCTCCAGCTCCACCTCCTGTATTTTCATCAGTGTCGCTGTCTCCAACCCGTATAACATAGCTGGTCTCAGTGCTGTCCTATAAACCTTCCTTTTGGGGCAGCGGTGGCCTAGTGGTTAGGGTGTTAGCCGCATGATTGGAGGATCGGGGGTTCAAACCCCTTCCCAATAGGTTGCCCTGAGGTACCCTTGAGCAAGGTGCCGTCCCCGTCACTGCTCCCCGGGCGCGTTCAATAGCTGCCCACTGCTGCACGGTGTTTGCATGGGTTAAATGCAGAGGTCCAATTTCGTTGTGGTTCACTGTCTGCTGTGCTGTGACCTCGCAATGACAAGTGTTGTCACTTTCACCTTTTTACTCTCACTGGTACCTGTTAGTGACAAATCAAATATACCTGCATATATAAAACCTTGTATTTACAAAAAAATAAAGAAAAACAGAAGGAAAACCTTCTCAACCTTCAGTACAAGGAACAAAAATGTAATGAATGAAAAAAGAATGAATTTTACTGTACTTATTTATAGGAATCTTTTGATTCCTTGGTGGAAACAACATGAGGTTACCCACATGCCTTTGTGGTTAAAACCAAATGGCTTTCATTTATAATGAGGTTACAGATTAGGAAATGTCTATAAAAATCTCAAGCCTCCACATACAGTTAGAAGAACTGTGAGAAGCAAAGGTAAGTCCAAAGATTGCAGTTTTATAAATGGTGCTTGGCTGAACGTTGGAGGCTTTTTCATTTTAATTCACGTCAGACTGACATCCATGACCAGAAGCCTGAAAGAGTTCAGCAAAACAAGTGTTGCAGAAGAAAACCATAATTTGCTCAAAGTCATTAGAACTACAAATTGGAAATGTGCGATGGGGTCTAAGATTGCCATGTTTGGCACCTGATGCTGGATCATTGCTGAATATAATGCTGGATCATTGTTTATCTGCTTGGCTGTTAGTCGTTCAAAAAGTAGAACATGGACAGCATAACAAATTTCACTGATTTTAGTTCTTCTTCCTGTCGTGTGGTCTTTGGTGAACCTTTTGGGGAGATGATGACCCCCAAACACACCAAAACCCTAATTATTACTAAAACCCAAAACCCAAAACATTACTAATTAATTAATTAAATCATGATCATCGTTAACATTAATATAATTAAGCTATACATTAAATTATTAAGCTTTATAATGATATATTGCTTATTCATTTAACACATTGTGCATGTGTATATTAATTTAGGCTCAGTTTCATGAAGAATCGCGATTCTGTGAATTCTGTGTTGACTACATATGTTTAAAGCTTTGCATGTATTTTTATAATTAAAAAACATACACTATTTATTAAAATGCACAGTTCTACAATGGGGGAAAGAACATCTAGGAGGAAATGGTAGTTATACAAACCATTTATTCACAATGATAATTCAAATACACCATAAAGTTGCGTCTAGATCACATTCATTTTTCAGAAGCCCGGAGGAACCATTTTTGGAGAACGCCAGTCCACTTCCTCTTCATTTCAGTCCCAGGTGCAGATGACAAAATGCTAGAGATGCACATTGGAGTCTGCAAAGAATGAGCCTGATTGCACGAATACAGCTAAAAATGCTCTGCAGCTTCTAGTATATGCAGTTTTATGATCATGAAATCCAAAAATATTTTGGTAAACTTTAACGAACAGCCAGTTTTGAGCAGTAGGATGCCTGCATTACTGCTGCTGATCCCTGATTAGTTGGTGAACTAAACCCAAGCATTGGCTGAGCAGAGCAGTTCACACTCATTAACATTACAATTATAAATAAGGCACTTAGCTGGAGTTGCCTGTAAAACTATGGCAGTATGAAATTAAATATTCTGTGCTTAAATAAGAAGAGAATTTGGTATCATTTTGTTCTAAATGACATCTCTAGGATGCCATTCAATTTGAACTTACTCTGTAGCGCCCTCTAGTGCCAGAACAAGCCAAAAGAGGCTATTCGCTCTTTCTAGGACGTATCTGGTAATGCGGTAAGTCTCTTCACCTTCACCTCAAACTCATATACTGGCTGAATAGTAAATCAAGTGAATAGAAAATTCCCATCCAGGGTCAATTGGATGGGAATTTTCATCACAGCAAACAGACCTTTAGCAGATCACAAAATGAGAGAAGCAAGTGTAACACAGGTTCAGGTGCCCTTGCAAGGTCTACTTGATGAATTCTGTGGCAGAGAGTCACAGTAGATTCATTACAGCCTGCCGTCTCCATCAGTGTCTCCCCTCAGTAACACACATCACTATGCATTTTATTTCAACCGGAAAAATAAGATGCTGCATCTACTGCCTTGGAAACCTTTTCCAGAAAGGAAATGTTCACAGATGAGTAATGACTTACCGTATCAGATGGAAATGCACTGTTGTATTTAGCGAAAGAGGTCAGGAAACAACAGAATCACACAAAATAAGAGCAGAACATGACAAAACAGCAAAATGAAGTAAATACCAGAAAAGAATCAAACGAAAGATGTCAAAAGTCAGTTCAAAATACCAAAAAGGCCGATTTTCATTCTGCAAGCGAGAGCACCCCTCCTGAATGTAATTTTTCAATAAAAGGAAAAGTCTGCCATTCTTTTAACTAAGGACTTGGATACCGAGTAAAAGATCAGTCAGCAGCTTCCAGATCCTGTTTTCAAGTCAGTCTCCTGTCTCCTCACACACTCCGTGTGTGTCGTGTCCTCTCCTTGTCCCTTGTCCCGGGTTGCCTCGGCATTCCAGCGGGAACAGTAACACAGCATTTGTAAAAGAGACAGAGTCCAAATCGTCCATGCTCCATGATCACTTCTGCTTCCTCAGGGCAAGTACCTCATCCTGCAAACGTTTGAAAGAGAGAAAAGTGAAAGTGACTAAACTTGTCATTGTGAAACGCAGCACAACACAACGCAATTTCAGTGTCTGATCAGACCTTGTGACTGTTTTTAAAATGATTTATGGTTAAACTTTTAGGCTTTGGCTGAATACTTAAATGTAAAGCTTGAGACAAAGAGAAAGTGCCTTGGAAACTAGGGCAGAACAAATTTAGATTTTTTGATTGCAATTTAAAAGCACATTAAAAAATTTAATTAGCACATTTTTCGAAACATGTCTTTTTTTGTAATTATTTTTTTTTGAGGCTTCTATACAAAATTTACTGAGCCAGAAAGCCGGTTTATAAAATTTGTATCATTGCATTATTTAATTATTGTTAAACTTCCTTAACATAAGGATATCAATATAATTATCACTCTTGTGAATTAAAAAATGCACTCTTTCAATCTGAAATTTCTGTATATAGTTTCATCCAAAAGTACTGGAACAGCAATGCCAATCCATTTGTTTTTGCCATTCACTGAAGACATGTGGGTTAGAGATCCAAAGATGAATATGAGATCAGATTTTCAGATTTATTTCCTGGTCTTTAAATCTAGACGTGATCAATTCCACAGGACGTAGCAACTTATTTATCTGACCATCCAGGTTTTCAAGCGAGCACATGTATTGGAACAGGCGAGGCAGAAAGGTGTTCGTGGTTATGAAGGTGTGTCCTGTTAGAATATATCATTAAACTATAAATAGTACTGGATATCAATTCTCAGCTGAAGGTTTTCACTGTGAAGACTGCATTTCTTGTTAAACAGGGAGCCCAACATAAAGACCGGAGGGCTGTATATGGGGGAAAGTATGTCATTTCAAAATGAGCAAGAGAGGCATTTCATAATATTGGGCATAACCAGTAAAACTATTTGGAATGTCCTGAAAAAGAAACAAACTGCTGATGAACTGAGTCATGATATCAAACCGGTCGGTAAAGGAAAAAACTGCAGCTGACGACAGAAATATATTGAGAGTGGCAAAAGAAAACCCTAAAATAATAGTCAGTGACATCATGAAAAATTTCCCAGGACTGGGCTTGAAAGAGCGTGTGAGGGTGGAAATATAGAGGCCATGACCTCTCAACAGCCGTCAGAATTTGAAAAAAAAAAAAAAAAAAAAAGGTTTTTGCACTGATGAGACGATGATTAATCTCTACTAAAGTGGAAAAAAAAAGCCTACAGTGTGAAGAAAGAAAAATCTGCTCATGATCCAAAATGTACAAGCTCATCTGTTTGCCCTCTTAAAAATCTGGGTGGTCAGATACAAAAGGTGCTAAATCATATATTATTGAACAAACCTCCATACAAATACTAGAAAATAAACTCTATAATCGGCTCTTTCATGTCAATATTTGAATCTTATTTTTAACGAATGTCCAGTAATAGTGAAAATTTGACATTTACTACAGTCCTGCATCCCTACACATTTTCCCAACCACTTCAAATACAATCATTTCCTGCTTTTTAGGCCGTATCTGAGGTTTAATTTACTTCTGGGCTCTAGATCAAGACAAATTACAAGAATCATAAAAAGCTTTGCAAATTATTGGGTTGACTGAGCAATGAAGGCATCGTTTAGTCAAGCAGATGCTCACTTACCTGTAATTTCATTCGTTTGCTCTTTTCCTCATTTAACTCGTCTTTAAGCTCTTTTATGTCGTTACTGTTTCGGGAATAACATTGGGACACATTATTACACGTGAATTCCACGCAGTAATCTGGTATTAGAACGAACCCGTTTGTTTCTGATAGTGATACTCACTCGTGTCGAGCTCTGAGAAGATCCAGGGCCATGTGCAGTTCCTTTAGCTCAGTCAGTACCTGATCCAGTGTTGGCTTTTCCCCCTGGGGCTTGACCACACTCTGGGGTTTGGACGGAGCAGGATGCTGGGGTCCTGAAGCGGAGATGAGAGGCTGTTCTGCTTTGCTGGTTGATGGTAAATGGTTTTCTTTGACCTGTAAGAAAAGTGTCACTAAATTTATGTACACAATGGAGAAATTAGATTTAACTCAAGGAAGTTAGCAGCCTGGCTGCCTTTTTGTGTTAATTCATCTAATAACAGAAAGCCAAAAGAACAATAATCAGTGTTAGATGTCCTGTTTACTTATTATTTAAAGCTCAATGGAACCAGAACTTTAAGTGAGCCTGGATATCAACTTTAATATCAACTTTGCCAGTTTACTTTTTTTGTACACCCATTCAAAATGCCAGCTGCCACCTTTAACATTAGGTTACTATAATAACTTGATACTGAAAAAAATGCATAAAAAGTAAATGCACAACATTAAAGTCCAATTACACGATCTCATAGAAGGCCCAGAGTATCGTTGCTGTTTTTGCATTACTGTGTTTTAAGACAGTAATCTTTAAACTTAGTATTAACTTCCATTCTGCAAGATGTAGGAACACTGGATAAAGTTCATAAAGCTCAGGGGCAGCAGTGGCCTAGTGTTCAGGGACGATGCCCCAGGATCAGACGGTCATGGGTTTGAATGCCAGACCAGTAGGTTGCCTTGAGGTACCCTTGAGCAAGGTACCTTCCCCGTCACTGCCCCCTGGGCGCTTTCAATAGCTGCCCCCTGCTGCACGTGTTTATGTGTGGGTAAAATGCAGAGGTGTAATTTCGTTGTGGTTCGCTGTGCTGTGTTTCACAATGACAATGGTAGTCACTTTCACTTTAATGCCTCCGCCTCTGCAGCACCCCTGGGATTTCCATGTAAGAACATCCGTGCTCCTCTACAGGTTAACATGCATAAAGGTTTACGTCATCCCTTCTCACAGAAGTTGATCTAATGATATTGTGTATACCTTTGGACTAATAGGAACTTTCATTTTTCATGACCATCATTGTTCTCTTATTTTGCAAAATTAAAAATCATCAAATGAAATACTGTGGCTGAACATTTGTTTTTCAGACCTCAGGTGGAAGTGGATGCTTTTTGAGATCGCCTTCTGCTTCT
Organism: Hepsetus odoe; assembly: GCA_017165825.1. NCBI lineage: Eukaryota > Metazoa > Chordata > Actinopteri > Characiformes > Hepsetidae > Hepsetus > Hepsetus odoe. The sequence goes on from CM029379.1 coordinate 3,571,548, forward strand.
GCTCGTGCCTCCTTCTGGCTGGTGTCACTTGGATCCTTTAATGAAATAAAAGTCCTTTGAGTAAACTTCCACAAACCTGCAGCTTACATCCATTCATGGAGCTACAATAACTAAATAAATGCTACTTTTTTCAGAATTAAATCTTGACAGTAAATTGATCTATGCATACAGAAAACTCTGACCAAATGAATTTTTATTACATTTGAGGCTGCGCCAATTCCTGTAGGTGGTCTCCTCTGTGGGGGTTTGGCCCTGTTGGCAGTGGGATGGCTGAGTTTGTCTGAAGACACGTTTAGTCCATCAAACTGATCTTTGGCTTTACTCTCAGTTGGTTTCGTTGAGGCAGGAGGGTGATCGTCACTGCTTCTAAAAATAGAAACATATCCCTTTGTGAATAACTGTGAGATTGGACTCTGCCCACATAAATGACGATGACAAATCTACGTGTCGGTAATGTTGTAAATGTACACAAACAGGTTCAGCTAGACACGCCTGAACCTTCTCTAAAGTCAGCATAACCTCTGAAGAGTCAATAACCATGTCACCTGAACTGCTGGGGTTCTGGCTTTGCTCTTCTTTCTTCTGTACGGATTTGTTGCAACAAACACTTAATCCATTCCCGTGACTAATGCTTAAAGCCAGACATCCTCAAAACAACGACATTAGTCCTTTAAAAATGCTAAATATTAGCTCTACATTTATTTATCATTTCGACCACTTCACCCATTTCCACTGAAACCATGCAGTAAGTGATCTCTGTATGTCTTGAAATGTTTGACATATCATTTTTCAGAGAACGCAGACATTTCAGTTCCAAGAAATGATCTTCCAGATGAGGCCACCAGCCGTTTTAATTTTCACAGTGTCTCCTCCGCTTTCAAAGTATTTCACTTTACTATTCTATTTCCTTCTTGCAGACAGCACAATGCAAAATCAGGACATTTCCATTGTTTCGTTTGGACCTTAGAGAACCTGTAGGAGTTCATCATTAGTCATATATTTATGCCGTTTTATAGTACTAGTATAGTTTATTATAGATAATATGTAGAGTATATTAGACATATAGTAAATATTTATAGTAAATAGTATATTTCAGAGTATCGAAGCATGCCCAGGTGAGAAAATACAGTCAGTTTCATAATTGTTGGCAAATCTTTGGGAAAAATAGGTCAAATATATATCTGGACACAAATAATTGGAAAAAGAAGATCATCTGAATTGAATTGAGTAGGAAGTATGAAAGAGTTTTCTTAAGCAAGATGTTTCTTGTGTCTTCTTTGGTTTAGATCAGGATGTATCTACTGATATGTCCTTCTTCAAGTGTATGACTGGACTTTAAAACATAAATTGACAAGGAAAGGTTTTTCTCTGAAGGGAATAAAACGGTGGCGTCTCATGATTTCTACTCTTTGTTAGATTGAGGGCAGTATGTAAATCAAGGGCCACTCACATCTACAATTACTCTGAGATTGCTAACCCTGTGCGTCATAAACTCTACAGACATCCTGTGGCAAAGTGACATAATGTTTTTGACAAAACCACACCTAATATTAAAACTGAAATAACTCAGAGCAAGTCATACAATATAGCATGTATCACTGGAGTGAATGGTGTAGACACAGCGTCATGGCTTTTACATAAAGAAGAAGATCTGGATTTGCAGAAGGTCTGGGGTCAACAAGTTCCAAACTGGAACTCCACAACAAGAAACTACTCATAAAGCATCCCAGAAGACAGGCTTTTCATTTCATCTACCAAATGTGAGAGATCTGTGGTCAGAGGAAACAAATATCTATCTTCTGTAGCAACAAACAGAAGGTGGAAATGGAAACTTGCACGGAAAGAACTGTTATGTTGGGAGATCTGTGATGTTTTCCAACCAAAGTCACTGAGAAGCTTGTTAGGATACATGGCATCATAAGCTTCGTGAGATACAGAGAAATTTGAAATAAAGAATTGTGATTTTTCTCTCAAAAACAAGTCAAACCAGGTCATATTTGAATCTTCAAACAGAACAAAGAGCCAAAATTTGCATCAAAACATATGACTTCACCAAAAAGGAACCTTGCACAAATTGCAGGGGTGCCGATAATGGTGGTACCGATGTTTTTGCGATTTTTAAAATAAACATTTGTCTTTTTGGACGTTATTGTGTTTCAGATTTTTGGTTAGAAAAAAAATCATCACATGACTTCGTCTGTGGGTCACGGTGCTGACTGTAAGTGGTAGATGTGTTATTTCTATATATATCTGCAATCTTGTAGAATCAAAAACACGTTGACCAAACGTTACTGTGCCAAATTACAAAAACACTGAGGAATCAGAGGAAGTATGTTTTATGTAAACACTTCAGATGCACTTTTGGACCATATAAAAACCACTTAAGGCATGCTAACACACACTGGTGAGTTGTCTTCTGCTTCATTTCCAGTAGGAAAATGTTCACAAAGTAAATGTTCACTTATAGATGGTTCTTTGCTGACAGCGAGTGATGCAATTGCTAAAAAAAATCTGTTTAATTTGACCATGCAAGAGAATTCAATTTAAAAGATGACTTACTTTGGCACGACCTTGACTGGTTTATCCTTTACTGGAGGAGGAGGTGGAGTTTTGAATAAACCAGGTAATTTAATTTTACCAGGTAGCTCGCTTCTAAGGTCTTTGGCTTCTGGCTTTTCATCTGCAAATGCAATCAAATGATGTGATGGCTTTTAGAAGATATACACAAATACTAGGATCTACAATATGACATCTGAAGGTCCTTCTTGCTATTTTTTCCCCCCAAAGTTGACCAACTAAAAGAAACACGTGTGTTCATTGGTTCCAGTTTTTCTGTATTTGTATGGCACTTTGGAGCCAGTTAGCAAACTGCTTTCAAATGAGTGCTGATCTGGAGAAAATATCTTATGTTACTCCATTGTATTATCAGATTTGATTATTAATTAAACTCCCCCAATTAAAAAATAATAATACTGGATAATAAAATGGACATTATTGAAATTGTAGCCCTTGCGAATTAAAAACTGCACTCTTTCAAAATAGATATTAACTAAAGTTAATTGTTCACCTCTATTGCATACACAAATACATAATTTTTAGTTCTAATATATAATTCGAACTAATTTTTGTCTGTTTTTGTTATTCTCACCTTTGGTTTCTGCCTTGGAGTTGGTTTCAGTGCCGTTCTTGTCCATCCCTGATGCTTGCTTTACTGTCAAACACAGAGGATTTATTTTCAGACAGAACTGGTTCGACTGAGCCCATTAAATGAGCTGTTTTACATTCTTACAACAAAAGGTTAAAACAGAGGTCTGCAAAAAGCATGGGAACATCAGGGTATCTTTGATGGAGAAAGAGCCCGGCTGTTTCCTGTGGCTACTTAAAACTCTCACGAGTCCCTTTAAAAAAATAACGTGGGAAGCTGATAACTCTGTGAATCGTCTTGGAGAATTTTTATGATAAAGCGTGAAATAGAGCTCCAGTAATTCACTGAAACACAATGTTAGACATCCTTCAAACTGCTTCAGTACTGTGGACAGACTGTTCCTTCTCTAACAGTAGCAATGCTGAAAAGGAAATGCACATTCAGCAAGATTGCATGCACAAAAAGTCATTTTTTAAGGTGCAATGGCAAGCTGTATGAATAAATAAAGAATTACATCTTAAAATGCTGGACATCATGTTGTGTCATGAGTTTTTAAATAATAAAACAGAACCCTACGATGAAAAATATTTCTCGTTCTCTTATTGTTTCCTTAATAAAGGTTAGTAATAAATAATAATAAATAATTATACAAGTATTTTTGTCATCCACTCCATGCAGCATACACAATAAAAAAAATAAATCCTGAAAGTGTCTAACTTGCATTTAAATCCTTTAAGATGAACTGCATGCCATTTTTTTTTACAGTGCCTTGCATAGTGTTCAGTACTGTATTAAAACAAAAAGCAACAAAAACTCGATTTGGACCCAAAGGGAAGTTACAGTAAAAAAAAAAAAAAAAAAATACAGATAAAAGAGCTTTTGTCTCAGTTATAGTTATGAATTATTCAAGAAAAACGTCTAAAAAATATTTGTTGTAAACACGTAGTGTGTGCAACCAACAAACCAAGACAAGCTGAAGTCACTGGTGGTTTCCCTGTTACAGTAACTGCAGCCAAGTATTAGTGAACAAGCTGCTAAACAGATCGAGTTCATGGTAAGTTCTCATAAAGGTCTTCAGCTCTTCAAATGCAAACTGAGAATCAACACGCTCCTTTACATACCCTCTCCAAGAAACGAACGCTCTGCTCTCAGCGCTTAAATATTCACTACCAAGATGTCTGTGGACTCCAGGAAAATACTCAAGAGCCCCTGCAGCTCACGTGGCATCAGCATGGCCTACGGTTTCCTGTGAAGCTCTCACATGTTTATGTCTCACATGCTTCTCCCAGTGTCTACAAACTTCATCTGCCGATTTCATTACAAGAACATAAGCTGAAACTGGACTCACATGCATATAAAGGCAGCATTTAAAGCATCCAACTGCTGCAAACACTGTGCACGTGAGAAGCTCCTCAAGCAGAGAAACAGCCTAGAAGCCACAGGTGTTCTTGAGTTTTTTTTCTGAGCTTATCTGTGTCGAAAAAACCACTTCCTGCTCCAGCTGTGACAGCTGCCAATAAGTATTTCACATCCTTTTTAAAAACAAAAAAGAAAAAAAACAGCCCAAATGCAGCTGTAATGTTGTTGCACTCGCATTATGCTCTTAGTCCTCCATAAAGAAAAGGGCAAAGTTGACATTCTGATCACTGTAGAGAACTCCCCACATCAGTGTAAAGAAGACAGAATACATTCTTCGGCAGTTGCAAAAGTTCAAGCTGTAAAAATGAGCTCTAGCAGCGGAGGGATGATGTTCATTTTTTGCACCTTTACTACAGAGAGAACTAAACCAGTCCTGTGCAAAGGTTTTTGTGGGCATCTGAGAAAATGAAAGAAATAGAATCTAATCCACCACAATGTCTGGAGCAGATAAATATCTAGACATATTCCAATGCTGTTCTAAAAAAACCGCCATGCTTCACCTAAAAACAAAATGTACCATGAACTCCAGCTACTAGACTTGCTCACCCATGTTTTGTTTTATTTTTACAATTAATAGTAAAGTTCTGTGAACATTTGCTTTCCAGAAATCACACCGTACACACAGACAATCCAAAACAGTCCCAGCAAAAAAAATTCACCGAAAAATAATCCAGCAATCACCCGCTCTCTGACTAACAGTAACTACAAACCTGCTTTTCAGGAATGTAATGATTATCTTACCTGATTCCTTCTGTGAGCCACGTCTCAGGGGAAGATCGCCTTTGTCCCCAGGCTAACAAGAAAATAATAAAAAAAAAAAGAACACACTGCTGGGTTAACACCATGCTCTTTCCATGGGAAGATGGGTTGCTGACTTCTTTTACTCACAGGCTAATGGAAACCTCTGATTCATTCTTCCTAAAACAGGCCTAAAATAACAGCAGGAAACTACACTTACAGGATGCTGAAGAGCTCATTTACAGCAGTGATCAAAATCCAGCTTATGCCTCTGAAAATGCCAGTGAACTGGCTGCCTGTGGGTTTTGTAAACTCCTTGACTGAGGGATCCCACCCTTCTCATGCAGAGTCAGTGTGAGGACTCTACTCACTTGAGCAGCGTCGGTCGGGATCACCATTACGAAATTATCAGGGAAGAAGCCCCTCCGCCCATTCAGCTCGCCCTCCCACCATCCGTCATCCTCGGTGACCTTGAATACAGAGAGGCTTCTGGTTATTTGATGCCTTGGTTCTTTACTACATGACCTGGAATATGCAGAGCATGCACAGAACAAAAGGTCTTGAGACACGAGAACACTAAAATATTCACTGACCGGCCAATTTACACATATATTGGCTCAGAAATAGTAACAACGAAATAAATGCATTCATGCTGTATGCAGTGATTATCCATATCAGTGTATTCGCTTAACCTTTTCTACACATCTCCTTTTACCAAGCATTTTTGCGGTATCAACTATTACCTGGATATTTCTTAAATGCGTTAAATAAGGTGTGCTGATTATGGGGCAGCGGTGGCCTAGTGGTTAGGGAGCTGGTCCCAGGATTAAAACGTCATGGATTTGAATCCCAGAACAGTAGGTTTCTCTGAGGTACCCTTGAGCAAGGTACCGTCCCCATCACTGCTCCCTGGGCGCTTTCAACAGCTGCCTCCTGTGTGTGTGAGTGTGTGGGTAAAATGCAGAGAGCTAATTTCGTTGTGGCTCACTGTGATGTGCTGTGTTTCACAATGACAATAATAGTCACTTTCACTTTCATGAGATTAAAAATCGGTTCATCCAGTTAGCCGACAAGATACGCCCTACATTCAGCAAGAACATCTCATTACTTTTTAACGGCATTCATGTTTGCTGGTGACACTTCCAGGGAGTTTGTGGGACCCTGTGAGTGCTGGGATTGGCTCCTGCACTAAACTAAAAAGTTTACTCCCTTCTGTGAATCTGCTTGATTGGTGTTTCCTATGAAATAAAGGCACAAGGCAGTCAATTGGACAATCAACGCTCAGTCAACATGGATCCCTGTAATACATTTGAACAATTCTGTGAATTTAATCTTGATTAAAGCTGCCCAGTTGGCAGGACATGACAGGACGTTTAGCAGCATTACAGCAAGAGCAGGACAAACACGGGGACAGCTATAACGGGCCGTTTTGCTTCTAAGCAGATAAAGTTTAGAAGTCAAGCAACCAGTCAACCGAAAACTCATACGTCAGAGAGGGGAGGGCACACAAGTGCATCAGTCAGATCTCGTTCACTGTCTGACCTTGTTAATGATGGTGACGATGTCTCCTTTCTTTAGGTCCAGCTCATCCTCAGCACAGGGTGAATAGTCAAACATCACCTGACAGCATTCTTTTACTAGCAGAGCACAGAAAGAGAAATGTTCAGGGTGCTGACTTGGCCACCAGTGTGAATATAAACTAAAGGAAACATACAGAAAATGTTGGGCTTATTAATTATTATCAACCAATAAGAAAACACGGGAATAATGCACAGTGACTTACAGCTAAAACCTAATTATCATAGTTCTACAGCAACGTTTACAGTTCCACAATGAATATTCCGCAAAAAGCCGTTCCGAGTACGTTCTCGTTCTGATGATTCTGAGAGGTTTCTCTGCACAAATTCAAAATCATAATCAAAGTATTTCTTTGGTAAAATGTGTAGTTTACTATGAAAGGCACATATTTACAGTTACGATGAGATCTTATGAAGCTTATGAAACTATGAAGTTTCACTGTGTATTTTTTTTTTTTCTAGGAAGGGCACAAATGATAGTGAAACGTGTGACTGGACCAGGAACCACCATGAATCATTCTTATCACGTGTGCATGACTGACTCAGCTCAATGATTTCAGTTCTCACCCCTGCAGATTGTATAATCCCAGGCTTACTGGAAGTATGTGACAATTCCGGCTGCAGTGTTCAGATGAACTCTTAGAACCTGCCGTCCCACTCATGAGCTCTGACATACCTTGTTAACACCCTAATATTGTTCCAAATAGGTCAAAATAGACTTGCTTCGGCTTTCAAACAAGTGTTTCCTCCCTGGCATTTAGGGCAAAGTCATCAGAACAGGCCAGACAGCCACTGAAATCTTTTCTCCATTTTTCCAGTCCGCTTTTCAAGTCTTCAAAGTCCTAACGACTTGCCTGAGGCTCTCACCGTTTGTTTTTTTGCGGACACTCGCTCTCTGCTGTTGGATTCCCTGTGTGGAAACAGAGGAATACGTTTCACCAGATTCGATATTCATGTCAAGCTCTGTCCTATAAAGTGGAATAATCCCGCTCACCTCTTTACTGAAGATGGCGTCAGAGAGTTTAGGCCGAACCTTGCCTTCGTTCATTTTGCAGTCTGCATGGAGATTACAGAGAAGAAGAGAAGAAGTATGAAAAAGTAATTATGATGCATGAAAATCAATAATTACTCCAACATTGTGTAAATCATGCAACCTTAAGCGTGTTGACCAAACCTTTTGGTAAGACAAAAATTTCTTTCACAAAGTTAGATGGGAAAGCTCCTATTTTGTTGTTTTTCTTCCCCATCCACCACCCGTCTTCAATCTGTGAACAGAAACAAACATGTCTCAAACAGAGATGAGACTCAGAAATAACAATGTGCTGTTTTAAAGGCCGCCACAATGAAAGATTAAACTGCTGTGGCAGTAAAACACCCAGGCCATGTGATGTCTACACATTCTTAGGTGCATTTCTGGTGGACAGACTTCAGGCAGCTGGTGAACCAAGATAGATAGATGCATAACAAAGAATGCTTCTGAAAGATGTTGCTCATTACCTCTTTGATGATCTCTATAGTCTCTCCAAAAACCAGCTCCAGCTCGTCTTCGTTTCCAGGCGAATAAGCATAAGTGACTTCACACTTCCTGCATGGCTCCTTTAGTGTCATTCTCGCTGGATTGGAAAAAGAAAGCACAAATAAAAACTGGATGGTGAACGACCAGCATAAGAGTTAACCAAACAGTTATGCAAGGGGAACCATCCCTCCAGTCAACCAGCTTCAGTGTCACATGTGTCTTTTTTGAAAGTATTTTTAGTTCTGTCTCAATACATATAATTAGCACTTGGCCCTCGAGATAGGAAGTGGTGTTTGTGGATGAAGAACTCTTTCATTACTTGGTTCTGTTTACTGTGCTGCCCGAAGTGCACCATTTGTCAACAGCTGAAGGTTCATGTTTTTGATTTCTGAATTGGTTTTCATGCACATTGTCTTTTCTTTGGAGCACATGGAAAGAGGACGTACATTTTCGCAGGCTTCGTGGTTCTCTCTTGCTGTCTCCCATCAAGTGAACAGGCACTTCCTGCATGGGGGAAAAGAAACAGAAACCATCTCCTTAAAGCAATCCTTAAAAATCTGCTTACATGAGAAATGGTGGGACCTTGGAAGATGACTGCACCTTGACAAAGTTGGATGGAAAAATGCCTCTCTTTCCCCGAAGCTCTCCCTCCATCCAGCCCTCCTCATCGGCCAACTTCACGTTCGTCACAACATCACCGGCCCTCACCGTTAACTCATCTCCCATCGTTCCCTCAAAGTCTATCAGCACCAGCACCTCTGACATGGACATAAAGAAGAACACAAGGTGAAACTTTAACACTGTGCACCAGGGGGCAGCACCCTAAGGAGCAGTGACGGGGACAGTACCTGTCTCAAGGGTATCTCAGGGTAACCTACTGGTCTGGAACTCAAACTCACAACCTTCTGATCATGGGACCTAGTCCCTAAACTCTAGGCCACCACTGCCCCACATAGTGTCTTTACACTATATACACTTTGCTGGTACTTGTTATAAGAAAGGACAATGTGATCTTCAAGGGAAGAAATAAGAAAGGAGTGTGATATTGATGCAATCAAGATTTCATAATTTGCTTTATCATTCAATCCAAAGGAAGTGCTGACGACCTTAAAAGTCAGCTTGACAACTGATTCCTTTTGAAGCGAGTGCTTCAGCTGTCTTTGCTGGATCATGTCCGTGGTGGTATTTATGAAGCTTTATGAATGCTACTCTAATGTGATAGATTTATGCCCCCCCCCCCCCCCAGCTCAGGTGTAAACAAGTCTTAGTTGTGCAGGAAAGTACTGCCGTGATTTACACATTTCACATCCAAACGTTAGTATCTCGTCTCAGATCCAGGTCATGATCAGCAAAGATCTATGAGACAATGTGTTTCAACAAGCCAGGAGGAATGTGGTATGCAAGATATGGCTCCAGGTGGAGCTCCCCTTGAGCTGCACAAACCATAGTCTAGATTTCAGCTGTTGTAGATCTGTAGAAGCAGCTGTAGAAGTACAGCAAACTTCGGCTGATTTAGATGGTATTCACATCTTAATCCTGAGACCACTTCTAATTCTGCTCAGCAGAACACACAGAGCTGCATTTTTCTAGTATAGTATTTCATATTATTATTTTTATTATTTTATTTTTAAATGAATAAATAAATCAACATTTCTATGAAGTAAATGTAATCCATATCAATGGAAGGATCTTCCTTGAACCGGGTGTCCAAAAACCATTTCAGAACCTGCATTTTATGGAGTGTGTATGTCATTCCAGATGTTTACGCTGAATCAATACACATTTGTATCCAGGAAACTGACCGGGGTCAAAATTCGAATTCTATTACACAGTTGCACTTATCTACAAAACGATGACAGAACCCAGAAAGTCCTAGCACTAGTCTAGAATTTCCTAAGCATGTTTAGGGATTCACAAAGAGCCCACACGTAAATATGGGCAGCCCAGGAACACAGTATTCAACACGACACTCTGGCACCATAAGAACTTGCAATAGATTCTAAAAAATTCATTGTAAAGCTGCAGATTCCAGCTGAAATCCTGGCAACTAAAAAGCCCAGGCACTCACCCATTGCTCCCCAAAGCTGTGATCAGTCCTTCTCGCTTTCAAAGGCAGAAGTGTCTCTCGAGCTGACAGCCTCCTATTGCTTAAAGCGCTGCCTGAACAAATACTGTTGCTCAAGATTGAAGAAGCAACAAAGCTTCTCCAGGCCCTCCTTCCTTCTGTCAATTATTAACCCTCAGAAACTCCTTCTAACTAGTCGTGACAAGCTGCATAACTTCAGACGTGGGTATAAGACGTATTGAGAGAGAGCGAGTGAGAGAGAGAGAGAGAGGTAGGAAGAGAAAAACAGGTGAAACAGGTTTCTGCTGTCCAGTTAGAGCCATACGGAGCAAATAACAAGAGCCAGAAAGATTCATCAGGAGAAAGCCTCATTCAGCCCATGTTTTTTACTTGGACATGCTGCCGTGTAAGCAAACGCGTGTGTGATTTTCGTCATCCGGATCACCCTGGGGGTGAGAGATGCCTGCATGTCTTTAAAAGCAGATTACACTTATGCTTAAGTGAAGCTGAAAAGCTGAGCATGTATTCTGGTCACAAGGTTGTATCAAAAGGATCTAATGCTCATAAAAGTAACATGAAAAGCAAAATTCACTCGTTAAGTCATTTGGAACACAGTGGACCGATCAGCCATTCATTATCTGAGCCCCTTATCTCAACCAGGGTGGCCTGTGTGAGCACTCATAGAGAAACGCCCTTACACACAGTCAGGGCCAAAGGGCAATTTAGGAACTCCAACCCACCTGATGTGCATGTCTTTGGACTGTGGAAGGAAAGCGGAGAACCCAGTGAGGAATTTAAACAGAAAGCACTAGAACTTGAACCCAGAACCCTCTAGATCTGAGGTGATATTGTTAACCCTTGCGTCAAGTGATGGGGTAATGAAGTAATTCATTTGTATAGTTATAATAATCAAATTTAGATCCATTTATTTATTCATTCATTATCACAGTTGCTTATCCTGAGCGGGACTACAGGTGGTGCCGGAATTTATCCCAGTGCTCAAAAGCAGAGAAATACCCAGGACAGGTCACCAGGTCATTACAGGGACTCTGACTTTGGGAACCCTCTTAATTCTTTGGAGTTTCGTTTATCATTGGCTGAGCTTTCAGAGCTTCCTTTTAATACATGACATGCCTTATGGGAACAGTAATACTTCAGCAGTTGTATTACGTTTATTGGATTAACAGAAAATTCGTCATGCATCATAAAATTAGACAGGTGTATAAATTTTGGCACCCCAACAGAGTTATTACATCAATACTTAGTTGAGCCTCCTTAGGACGCCTCCTATAGCCTTTGATGAGTCTGGATTCTGGATGGAGGTGATTTTCCTGCCATAGATTTGAGATGATATTCAAGTCAGGGGACTGTGACGGCCGTTCCAAAACATTGTACTTCTCTCTCTGCATCAACGCCTTTGTAGATTTCGACCTGTGTTTTGGGTCATTGTCTTGTTGGAATATCCAACCCCTGCATTACTTCAACTTTGTGGATGCTTGAACATTATCTTGAATTTGCTGATATTGGGTTGAATTCATCCGACCCTCAACTCTAACAAGGGCCCCAGTCCCTGAACTAGCCACATGGCCCCACAGCATGATGGAACCTCCCCTAAATTTGACAGTAGGTAGCAGGTGTTTTTCTTCCGCCATGCAAAGTACTTTTGTTCTGACCAAATAACTCAATAATGCACTTTATTCTAAAATTAATCTGGCTTGTCTAAATGAGCATTTGCATACAAGCGACTCTGTTTGGGGTGTGAGTGCAGAAAGGGCTTCTTTCTGGTCACCCTGCCATACAGATGTTATTTGTGCAGCTTGTACTGCACTGTAGAACGATGTTCAGATACACAGTCTGCAGCAAGATGTTCTTGCAGGTCTTTGGAGGTGGTCTGTGGGTTGTCTGTAACCATTCTTACAATCCTGCGCCATCTTGGCCGCCAGACCTGCGTTTAACAGCAACTTTGCCTGTGGCCTTCTATTTCCTGATGGCATTCCTAACGGTTGAAATTGACAGTTTCAACCTCTTAGATAGCTTTTGTAGCCTTCCTCTAAACCATGATACTGAACAATCTTTGTTTTCAGGTCTTTTGAGAGCTGTTTTGAGGATCCCATGCTGTCACTCTTCAGCGGAGAGTCAAAGGGAAACACAATGTGCAATTGACCACCTTAAATACCTTTTCTCATGATTGGACACACCTGTCCATCAAGTTCAAGGCTTAACGAGCTAATCCAACCAATTTGTTGTTGCCAGTAATCAGTACTGAGCAGTTAGAATAGAATAGGCTATTTGAATAGGCTTTATTGTCATTGTTCAAATGTACAACGAAATTGGGGGGGGTGGTTCCCCTACCTCAATGCATTACAAAATATAAAAATATAAAAGCAAACACATATATAAATATATAAATATAAAAAAACACAAACATTTCACACTTAAACAAGGATTAACAGGTGAGTTAAATTAGAAAGATTTAAGGTGCTGTGTGCATGTGTGCATGTGTGCTGGTGGTGTTTAGAGCGGTGAGCTAATGAGTTACTGAATGTTCAGGAACTTGAGGGAAGTGACAATTTCCACACGTTCTCCATCTATGAGCAGAGGGATGTGGTCGTGCTTGTGCTTCAAATCAGCAAAATTACAAGGGTACTCATATTTTTGCTAAGGGCAGTTTTTCACATTTGATTTAATTTACAGCTAAATACTGCTTCAATAAAAATCTTTGTTCGGAAAACACCCCAGTGCTGAGATGTTCCTAGGGAATGAAAAACACAGCACTGTTATCTTTTTTGTTGAAGTATTTTGCAGGTTGAGAATTGTTCCCAAACTTTTTCATATGACTGTATGTTGTAGTGACATCTCTCAACACACACTGCATTAGGACGTCCCACAGGCTGGCATGAAAGTTGCATTAGACAGGATTACTCCAGCTCCCTCACTGTAGGACATTTACTAACCCAGAGTGATCAGGAGGGCCCATGTCATAATCAGGGGACAGTACACACCCCCAACACAGTGTCTTCACAGATGTCCCCTCAGGCCAAGCCTACAGAAGTGTGAGGTCCATAACAAGTCTGGTGAGAAGCTTCTTTTCAGAGACTTTCAGGCGTGTGAAAGACTAACACGCCGCCTCTTCCAGACACCCTTAGCTGGGTTTCCTTTGGGTGGCCAAAACAATATTTACTCTAATTACTTCCAGAGATGGGAATAAAAAAGTACTGGTACTGTTTATGATCCCTTGCAACAGGAGATCCAGTTGAGAGATGGATGAAAGTGAAACACCGATGTTAAATTATTTATAGAAAATTGTGTTTATTGGAAAAAAAGGAGGAAATTCAAATGCTTTAATGCTTTAATAATCTTTTTACTCGAGTAAAGAAGAATCAGTACTTCTAGTTTAAGCAGGGTCTTTTAACACAAGTGTCTGTACTTCTACTAAGAATGTGTGAACCTTTACCACCTCTGCTCTACACACACACACACACACACACACACACACATGCTCACTTGGTGGAAGTGTCTGCATGTCATTTACAATAATGCACCGTGCCCTTTATGATGGTTACTCTTCCTCCTTTTCTCTTTTACGGTTACTGTCTTTGTAGCTTTAAAGACTTATCAGCTTTCAGACATTACATTTAAATGTACATTTTTAAATGTAAGTTTATTTATAGCTTATAACATGATTTAAAAATGATTTATTTGCCCTTATATGGGTTTTAGGTGGGACCCATTTTCAGTGTAGAAAAATAATTCTTTAATTTTTTTTTCTTTTGCAGTTTTTTTTTTTTTCTTAGAATTATGATTTCTGTGAAGGGCATCAAAAAAACAGATTTCCAATGAGTGCACAGCGTTCAACCCCAACATTTATATTTCACATATGGGAGGTTTGGGTCACAAATGTGAAGACTCCTCCAGCTGTTAAATATTCTCGCATACATTGCTATGGCTGTAATGATTTAATCTCTCAGTGATGCATAGGGTCTAGCAGATGTCCCTACATTGGCTAAAATGGCTTTAAAATTTAATCGAGCTTTATTTAAATTAGAATGTACCAGTTTCTGAATTCAGTTATTGAATGCACAATAGTACAATAGTACTATTAGTACCCTGCACAATAGTAGCCTGAACAGTAAGTAAAATAAAAATGCATGGATGTGCATTCAGAAGATCAGGAGTGTTGAGTGTGATGTAGCGGGAGATTAAAAACAACTCAAAATGCCAGGAGGAGCAGTTGACCAACCAGAGCAAAACTAAACCCAAGGAAGCTCAAGAAGGAAAGTTTTGTTTAATTTGTTTTACTTCATTCTTTATTTAATATATTCCTTTAATACAAACCTGAGATGGGAGACTGAACACTTCAACCTCCCAGTCAACCAGAACTCAAAATACAAAAATTACCGGCTGTCAGTTTGGGTGTTGGTGGTAGGATACTCAACTATGGACTAAGAGATTGCAGGTTCAACTCCCACCTCCAGCACTACCATAATTGGGTTCTTGAGCAAAACCCTCAACCCAGGTTGCTCCAAGGGGGCGGTCCCTGTAGTAAGGAAATGGAAGTCCATCCATTTTCTGCCGCTTGTCACAAACGGGGTCGCGCTGGTGTCCAACCCAGCGCACACAGGGCAAGGACGGGGGACGCACCCTGGACAGGTTGCCAGCCCATCACAGGGAGGAGCGTGACGGGGACGGCACCTTGCTCAAGGGTATCTCAGAGCAACCCATTGGGAAGGGGTTCGAAACCCCGATCCTCCGATCATGTGGCTGATGCCCTAACCACTAGGCCAGCGCTGCCCGAAATGGAAGTCGGTCTGTGTAAATGTGTCACACAAAGACTCAGCAGTAATACTGGTTGGAGATGTGCTTTTATAGAGCTGCTGCTGATTGCTGTCAGCTGTGGCTCTGCACCGCCCCCACCTGCCTGGAGGGGGATTGTGCTGCCCTCTGCTGGCTGGCGTGGGTACTATCGTTCCTGCCCTGGATGGCACTCTTACAAAAAGTAGGAGGTTTGGTATGTTATAGATCCATCCATCCATCCATTCATCCATTATCTGCCGCTTGAGCCAAACGGGGTCGCAGGGGAGTGCTGGCGTCCAACCCAGTGCACACAGGGCGAGGACAGGGGACGCACCCTGGACCGGTCGCCAGCCTATCGCAGGGAGGAGCGAGACAGGGACGGCACCTTGCTCAAGGGCACCTCAGGGCAACCTATTGGGAAGGGGTTCGAACCCCCGATCCTCCGATCAAGAGGCCGACGCCCGAACCACTAGGCCACCGCTGCCCTGTTATAGATTCAATTGACTCTCTTTTTAGTAGACCAGGTTAGGCTACTTCCTTTTAAATCTTTTTATTTAGAAGTGGCTATATTTTAATATAGAATTTTAAACCTATTGTGTTTAAAATGCTGTTTGTTTAGCAGCCAGTGCTATGGTAAATATGATATATTAATATTTCTATGTTCATCTCCTTTCATCTTAACTTGCAGCATAATTATTAGCATTCATTTTATTAATGAATAAAATCAACCGATATGAGGAGAATAGATACACTTTTTTCATGGTCTTTTATTAGAATAGTTGCAGAGTATTTGCATAATTAATCAGGAGATTGGCCAAGCCCAAAAAAAAAAATCACAAAAAACTTAATTTGTGCAAAAACCATTTTTATTCTCAAATGAAACATTTAAAGAATACATCTGTTGACTGAAATATTTGTAAGGTGCAAAGTAGAACATTAAACCATTGATCAGATGTAGATGCGTGCTGTTTTTTCCAAATTTCCCAGTAAATTCTTTTCAGTAAAAATCAGTATTTTATAAGTTTTACTGAGACTCCAAGCCTGTGTTTCAAAACATAACACAAAAAGGACGAAGAAACTTTTCCCAAATGAACATTATTTTATACGTGTTAAAATTGGGATCATCATCTGGAAACACAGTGACGTGACAACCAGAGGATTACATTTATATATTTTCCACAAATGCTTGGCCTCCAAAGGATTAGACAAATGTACTCTCTACAACAACCAGGCCTAAATGAGTTCTACTGTGCTTCAAGGTCCTTTTGTGCTGCCAAACCAAACCACAACAGACTCTGTAGCTACTCTTGACAGGGTGTGTCTATGTAATGCTGTGGTTATTGTTTGCAGGTCTTCGTGGCGGCAGTCCACAAATGGGCCCGTCAGTCTCAGCGATTCCTTAATGGGGCGTTGATACATCCTTGTTCTTGACAATGACATTAATGAATCCAGTTCAGAAATGTACATAGCAAGTAGCTGTTGGATGGATGGGTCTACAATAGACAGCAGATCAGCTTCCTTCCACATGAGGTCAGTCCGAGGGACATGAAGTTCTACCTGCAGTAGTTTGGTCCCATGGTAAGACTGAATCATCCCTAAAACAATGCCTTCCTTTCCCATTCACTCGCTCCTCCACCTTGGCTATCTTCACATATCCTCTTGAAACATTTATTAGAACAACTCAGCAATAAAGGCAAATCCTTGCAAACTGCATCATTCAGTGAGCAATTTGCAAAATGAGAAATGAATTCACTGCAAACGCACAACAACCTGTACATGCTCGGTTGACTTTGAGTGCATCAGCCTGTAGCATTGAAGTCGACTGATGAGTGTAAAGGAATATGCATGAAAGCGTGGCAGAAAATGTCCATCAATGGCAATATAATTTTGAAATTCATGTACATAATTTTGCTCATATGATTTTAGATTTCATAGCACATCCATAGCAGACCTAGACATCTCTTTAAATCATATATTTGAACATTTTACCATGATTTGCCATTGGAACTATGAACCACCCATGAGACCTCCCTAATCATCTGAGCAAAATCAGGCCTGGAGGCACCTGTTGTATGCGACCTCCCTTTAAATGTCATTGTCAGTGGATTATTGCATATCTGTCTATATAACAAAGAGGAAGAAAACATCCCATTCGATTCTAAATGAGAGTACCTAATACTCTACTTCAAACAGGTGAATAAGATTTTGCTGAAAAAAAAGTGCTAAAATTATATAGTTTATAAAAAGCATTTAAAAGGAATATCTGGGCTTCTAATGGCCTTCAATCAGGTAGACAGCATCACAAACAGATTTACAGAAGTTTTAGACACTTGGTAACAGCAAGTGATGTTTGTGTACGATGGATGCCTGGTCCTGTCCACCATTGTGGGCTTGAGTGGAGCGTCATGTCCACCCAATGTCAGAGAGGGTTGTAAAAGCTGGCGGTTAATCCTACCATCTCTTGGGTGTAATTCAGGCAATGTTCTGCTCTTTATGATTTTGCTCATGGTTGCTGCCTGGCTGCTCACCATCTTCACTAATGGCTTGGAACTTGCCAAAGCTCCAGTTAGAGCTAGAGTTTTTGGCGGAAGTGGTGGGCCTTCGCAGTATAAAGCGGCCCCGTACACGAGGGACACTGGCCTGGCCACGCCCTCGGGACTCTGCCCACTTCTTCTCGGCCTCTGCATCCTTTCTTTCTTGCTACATTAAACGGAAAAAAGAAACAATACACACATCAGTTGTGATGAGTCAGCACTTCTCCTAAGTCCTAAATTAGTGTTCTGGAGGTTGCATTTGTGCAGTGCAGTAAATGTATGGCCTCCATAGAGACTCCAGTCTCACCAAAGCTGGTGATGTGAATGGATTTACAATAGCTATGTTTGAATTAAGTCATAAATATAAAGTGTCTTTGACTATGGATGGATAAGGACAAATCTCCACTTGCTTTTACTATTAGGGACTACTAGGGACCCCTAGTGGCCAACCTAGCAGTCAGGTCTTCTGCTTTAGCTTGGCACTGCACATTAAACAGCCAATACTGAGGTCTGCTGCGATGTCCCTCTGAATTAGCCTCGCCCTGACTCTGAAACAGGCTTCCACAATGAAGCAGTGACTGAATGACTGAAAAAGCTGCATGGAGAGCTTAATACTATTGCACTAGGAAGTGGGAAAAAAACAAACATTAAAAGCATTGGTTATTGCACGTTTCATTCCAAAGAAAGCACAATAAGTCCAATTATACTGGATCTGGTGCAGTGCACTGTGGGAAATGTTGATTAAAACATTGCATTCATATTTTTTTCTTTTCCATTTAAACTTAACGCGTCTAAATAAATAACTCTCATGACATATTGTGCGTATCGGGACCATTTCTTGAAGATATCTCTCATATTTGCTATACAGCCCACCTGAAAACAGACTAAAACCTAAGAGTAAATGTAACACAGATTTGAGATTATTATAAGGCTCAGGGAAAATGGCAGGATTTATGTTGTTTAACATGAAGTCTACAGGGCTTCCTTTAACCATCTCTATATTTTTTGTAGAGTTAGATTGACTGGTATGGTGACCAGAGATGTGGACCGTAGCTCTTAAATCACAATGGCTCAACACAACCTACCAGGTAATATTTCCTGCATTTGGATATGTCCTCTGGGTCCCAGTCCTCATTCTTGGGATTCATTGATACAAATGTATTGCAGTCGCCGTTGGTATTATTTCCAAGGGAATTCACTTTGTTCCATCCTCTACCTCGTATTCTAAACTGCTGAAAAAGCAAATAAAATCCATAAAGATTAATAAAAAGTCAAATTAAAAGCATTTTGCCTTTAAACAAAACCAAGACTTACAAATCCTCCACGTGGGTGTCCTCTCACCATAGGCCTGGTGCATTCTTCAAGCTGCAGCTGGGCCTGGCTGAAGCCCTCCTCCATGCACTCCATCTCTTCCTCATTAGAAAGGGATGAGGAAGAGGAGCAGGAAGAGTGAGAACATTCTCGTTTTTTCTTGCTTTTTCTGAAGGAAGGAACAGGAAACACCTTTATTGCAAACAAGTTTGCAACAAATCTTGAGGTGCTGTTTTGCAATTTTCCTTGGATACTTTGTGGTAAAAATCAGTTGCTCTTAATTATTACCCACAATGCAATTTCCCATGTGATCTCGAAGAACATGAAACAAACCGGCGCACTTACTTAGATTTTTTGTGGTGTTTAGAAGATTTCTCATTTGATCTTTCCACACCTAACTCCAGAGGTACCCCTGGTTCTCTTGCCCCATCCTGATTGTCATTTGTTTCCCCACTTAAGTACTTCTTACGCCGCTCAATATCCAATCGAAGGTCCATTGCATCGCCTTTGAATTGCTTTCCATCGCCCTGTATTGAGGAGACAGAAAGATGTTGTGTCTAGGCTGAAGATTAGTGTTGTGCTCCGGTGTCCTGCTGCAAAATCATGCGGGAAGGGACCAAGACACAAGACTCTACAAGTGATTTCATCATGCAAATGGGACTCTGGACCTATTTGACACTAATATAGAGAGATTTTATCCAACAGGAGGCTTTAGTCATATTCTTAAACATGAAAAAACCTGGTCCTAAAGGCTTCATCTTGCATTCAATTTTTGAGACAATTTAGAGAACAAAACATCGGCAGGACGAGAAAGAATAAATGACCCAAATACTTTCATTGGTGCTGATGAAAGTATGTTACGCTTTTGTTTGGCTTGGTTTGCTCTTTTCAGTCTTTGAAGAAGAATACTTACTATGAAGTTTGAAAAGTGTCCTTTGATTGGCTTTGACATGGGAGCAACGGGTCACTTCCATTTAAGACCTCTCATTTCTTGACTCAACTGCCTTAGAAAGGCTTGTACCCACAGAAAATCATAACCATCAATTGTTGTGGGGGGAATATACAACACAATAAACTGAATGTGCCTCTTTTCATGTGTCACTTGCATTTAGCAGTGAGCGTATATCTCTCTTGCAAGAGAAAAGCAGGGGCTTAGAGAGAGAGAGAAAGAGGGGATGCTAAAGATGATCTGGCTGGCTCATTCTCGCAGCATTCTTTTCCAAAACGCCTCATATTTCAAAATGTTCTGTCACCTTGAAGCTGCAATCCCCGGAGCCTTTCAACTCATCAAACAGGAGAGAGTGCCTCTTAAAAGCACTGGGAGAAACATCAATTCTCCTGTGAAAAAGGTCAAAGAGAGAAAGGTGGTTTGGAACTTTGTGCTAGACACTCTTTAAGGTGAATACATGAAGCAAAATGATGAAAGGAAAACTGTTTCTTAATTGAAAACTGGTCAAGGGATGCCACATTGCTTGTACCTGTGTATCTCCGGACTCTTTCTTTGCTTCATGATTTCTTTCTCAGCAGCTAGTCTTTGATACATGGCAAATCGATCGTTTAGAGTCATTCCGGAGGAAGGAAAATATTGAGCTGTGAAGAGAAAAAAACAGCACACGTTTTGGTTACATTACTGAACTTGAACATAAGACAAGGCAAGAACCCACCACAAGACCACCGCCACCCACACTGGATAATAATGGGACACCACCCAACTATGCATTATTAGCTGCTCAAATGATGAGTGGAGCCATAAAAGCAGTGATCGGTGCAACGGCCCTCAGGCAAAGCAAGCTACCAGAAGTGAACAGGAATGAGAGGTTCATTTGAGTTTTTCTTGAAATTTAAATTGAAGACAGCTGTCTATAACATCTCCACTATCCACTGCATGACCAGCGCTTCGGGAGGCAACACAATCATCCTCAGCTGGCTCAACATCTAGTTCCTGTATGTTCCTGTAAGTCCTCAATCAGTGTTCTCCATTTTTCGCCACTTTTAGAAGCCAACAGATTTGGTCGGCCTCACCAAGACTATTAGCGCTCGGTTCGGAGAAGCATCACTATATGGTTCATCAAATGTAATGTGCCTTCATACCAAAGTCTTAGCATGAATTCTGCACTGCAAAATTTTAATTGTATAATTGAACTTGCCACATTGCTGCCAATTTTTTTTTTTCCTTCAGCAAATTAGCTCTTTGACCTCAGTGTTTGATATGCAGCTTTTGGGCCATTGCTGATCTGAAAGTGAAAGTGACTACCTTCGTCATTGTAAAACACAGCACAGCACAATGCAATGATTTCCAATCTCTGCGTTTCACCCACACACACTTGCAGCAGGCGGCAGCTAATGAAAGTGCCCGGGGAGCAATGGTTGGGTACCTCAGGGCAACCTACTGGTGAGGGAATCAAACCCACAATCTTTTGATCCGGGGCAACTCCCTCACCACTAGGCCGCCGCTGCCCCATTGAATATGAAGTAATTTAGATTACACTTTTTGTGGCTTGGAAAAAAACAAAGCTCTTGGGGAATGTAGACTTGGAATGACATGATAATGAACAAATACTCACCTTTAATATGATGGACAATCGCAACTACATGCTGTGCAAAGAGCTCTGAGGGACTCCTGTGTAAATTATTACAGGAAAGGTGCTGAAGGGCTGGATGAATCTCCTGTTCCCTTTTGTCGGGATGCACAAAATCCATAGCGTTCCTCCAATCATTCGACAAAACAGAGGATCTGTAAGACAACGGTAGTTTCAGGCTTGTGTTTGTATTACTGTAATAACCACAGATCAATGTAAAAAGTTATAGATATGCTCTAAATATTAATGTTAACTAATAAAACAAAGTGCAGAGGAGAGCAAATGAGGGGAATGGTAAGAACAGAGAGAAAACTAGATTTATCTGGCCTCTGGTGCTTGATGACTCAAATTTGCCCTCGTTTCTTGAGAATGCTTGCTCTAATACCAGCTAAAACTTAACAAAGCTTGCTTGGCAAGTCAGTTGATCTAAGTAGATCTGGAACAATCCCTGCAATTATTATCCAGCAAGCATGTAAGAACGGTGGATGTTGTGCTCCATTGGGAGAGGTGCTTTATGGTTTAATGGGAGAGCTGGGTAGCTCTAAAAGATGCATGGATGCTTTCTGGATTAAAAAGATTACAGGCATAGTTATATTTCATGTGTAAAACTGATGCTCTGCACATCTTCGAGTGCATGAAAAAGTGGATTTGCACATTTAGAAATAAACTCTACATCAACAAGATTCAACGTGATGACTACAGTGTGATGCAATATCAGCAGCAAGCAGAATAAAGATCTGTTTCTGTTCCATCTGATTCTGGCATCTTCTAAAGGCACCAGGTTCATCGTTGTAGAGTCAAAGATGTTCTGGCATTGAGCTGCCTCCTAGTGGATAGCTTTTTCCGCTCCATACAGGCCAAGTGTATACAAATGCATAATGAATGTAGGGTATACGCTACTCTAACGCTGTTCCTGAGAGCTAGAAAAAAAATGTACCTTGCCAGGTTATCACTAAGGGAATCCATTCTCAGGTTAAACTCTGTCCCTTTAATCCCAGAAGACCTTGGAGGGGACTGATTGATCATATTCAAGAACATCTCTTGCTCCTGCTTCTCGGAGCTCCTTCGAGAAAGAGCTGCGTATGTGGGACAGGGACTCAATGTCGTTTTCTCCTTTTGTTTCACCTTTGCGGGTCTCTCGGGTGAAAGGTCCCTGAACTTATGAGCAAGCTTCTCCCTCTTAGACAGAGCAGCCAGAAGGCTTGCTGCTCTCTCCTGCTTCCGGCTAAGCAGATAGGCCTCCAGCTCATCATCCCATGCTACATCCTCCAACCTGCTGACATGTTCTTCAAACAGTTCGCGAGCAGCCAGCGCCGCTCTGCTTTTACGCTTGGCAGCTGCATTCTCCATGTCCCTCACATTTAAACAGGACTCTGTCTGCTCATCCTCTTCTTCCTCTCTGTCTTCACAGAGGATCTGTGGCCTGTTTAAGAAACTACTGGATGGTGTGTCAGTCTTAACACTGGCATCATTTTTGTATTTCTCACTTTCCTTTTTGTCATTTGGGTCTATAGGCCTAGAAAGCCCAAGACCAGAGGGATGATTACAGCTATCCTCAGATTTGCTGTTCTTTTTTTCTGCCAGTGTTTCTCCATTGCTTGCCACCTTCTGAATGCCATTCTCTACAGCTGCCTGCTTTTTACTCTTCTGCTCCTCCAGGAATCTAATCAGCCAAAAGAAAGGAGACGAAAGCAGTTAATTTCACTTGCGTTGCCACAGAACACTTAGAAGCAGACCTACCCTTGTTGACTTTGTTCCTCCTGGCAGTTCAAGGCATGTTTTCAACAAATGGCAAAAATGATCAACTCTGTACATATACAGTATGGAGATGTGCCCAATTTGACTAGTCTGAGAGCATTTATATGTACAGTGCACAAAACAATTCTATGGTTAGACACTTTTCACAGATTCCTTCTTTGTAGGCTTAATAAGCAGTCTTTATTACCTAAACCTCAGAATTATCGCTTTATCCTGAAGTGAGCCATGTTTTAATATCAATGTACAACTGTTTCTGTTGTCAGGGAGTGTTTACTTTCGTAATTTTATTCTTTTAGGAAATTTTGAGGGAAGCACTAATCAAACTGCCACTCTGATGTTCTGTAATTACATGGTGAGCCGAAAACGCCTGTCTCGACATGACTTTTCCCCTAAATCTAGATCCAGAAGTGGGGAGTTTTACTCTGACTCACAGGAAAGCCACAAGGACCCTGTAATGTGTTATTTCCATTCATTCTGACTCAAATAACAGACTAAAGAACGAAACAATTCTGGGGATGAATGTATCAGTCTTTCAGGAAAACCTTTAAATGATTCAAATTTTCCCAAAATTGCGAGGACATAAAAACAATGTCTCTCTTTCTATGCTGGGTCACCAGGTCTCTTATTAACACTCAAGGTTCGGGTTTTCCAAAACAGATCAATGTAGGGAATTCCTTTTATCCCATCTGAGGAAATGCAGCTGTTTAAAGTGATGCAAAACTTTATTGCATAAAAGGCAAACACTCCAAATGTGGACTAATATTAACAGGTGATACATGTTTGCTTTAGCAGTAACTTACTTCTTAAATGCCATGGAGATTGCTATTGTATCCTCATCTGGCTGGTCAGCATCTGTAAAAAGCCCAAAGCTTGAGAAAACTGTTGTCGGGCTTTTCATTGAAAGGTTGTTGGAAGAAGATGCTGAGGCTACAGTCTGCCAGCAGGTGGAGCCATTGCTGGTTGCACCTGAGCTCACAGGTACACCACATGTGTCGCTGGTGGTCGGATCACCTTTGCCAGCAGTGACTGCAGAATTAACATGTGGACTGGCTGTCTTCGGGCTGCTGTCATGCTTAGTAAGGACTAACCAGGTGTCAGGGTCTCTGTCTCCACTTGCACCTCCCTCTACCTCTGGCGGACACCCTGCTTGCACCACCAGTGCCTCCTCTACATTTTTCGGACTTTCCTTGGGTGTGGGCACATCCTCTTTGGCCGCTTTGCAAATGAGCTTAGCAGAGCCCGACCTTGGTCTGGATGAGTTGGAGGACGAGGAGTGGTGTGAATGGGGCGAAGAAGATCTGTCTGAGCGGCGTGAACGGCTGCGGGTCTGAAGAGGACTGTTTGAACTTTTCTTGGGTGAACGTGAACGAGAACGTCCCCTCTTAGGGCTGTGGTCAAAATGTTGCTGCTGATGCTGTTTTAGCTGCTGCTTCTGCTGTGGATGCTGGCGAAAATTCTGCCAGTTGTTTGACCTGTTGTTATATCCTCCTCCTCCTCCTCCTCCACATCCTCCTCCTCCTCCTCCTCCACGCTGGAAACGACCACGGAAAAAGCCTCGCCCTCGGCCTCGGAAGTAATAAGGCCTCCGGAAGCCTCTGTGGTAGCCACGGAACTCACGATGGTTCTGAAAGTCCCGTGGGTGTTTCCTCTCCCGGTTATGAGGTGGGGAAAGGGATCTTGACCGAGAGCGAGACCTAGAGCTTGGAAAGAAGTAAAACCATGATTGAGCCTTCAAAATTCTTTGGACGAAAGAGATTCCAGCACTATAATAATGAGTTAAGCTCAAATAAGTCTTAGTTATTGTTCAGCACCAAGCCAACGGAGCTGAACCATCCTTCTGCTCTCTTTGGCTCTGGATTTGGGACCCTTAAGGCTCCATGTGTGGGCGGTGGAGGCCTAGTGATTAGTGACTAGGCCCTATGATCAGGAGGTTGAGGGTTCGAGTAGGTTACCCTGACATACCCTTGAGCAAAGTACCGTCCCCAACACTGCTCCCTGGGCACTGGCATTGTTGCCAACTGTTTCTTGGAGGTGTATGTGAATGTTCACTACCTGTGTTTGGATGGGTTCAATGGAGAGGGCAGATTCCCTGTTCACAGTGTGTGTATGCCAGCACAAGAGATTTAATTTCATTCAGTGTCTCAACAGAATTCCTTTTACTCTTTCTGAATGAGTCTAAGTGCTGAGTAGAAGCTGCAGAGTCTATTTAATCCACAAGGTGGCCCTTAAGTACCACTTAAATCACAGCAACCATTTTCTGTGTTGTAGTGTTTCTGCTCCAGCACCAGTTTGTCCATGACAAGCATTTGGAAAATGGACTGTTTGCACACCTTTGCCTTTCTTAATTATGAAATTCATCCCAGCAGTGGACAGTTCCATGCAGAACAGGGGGTGCATCCCAAATCGAAAACAGGTCACAGTCCATATGGAGAATGTATTACACTGATTGAAATCACAGGAACAACAGGAGAAGGTTTGAAGTCTAGCACATTCATTCCCACTTCTGTTTTCCCACAGCGACCCTGGCAAAAAGCAAAAACCCAAAGAAAGCCACATTTAAGCTCAAACAAGTAGAACGTTTTTGCTCGAGCTTGCACAGCCAGCTTTTTTACTTGCAGTTTGCAGTTTGTGCAATTGAGTGCTCCTTTGCAATCTCTATATAACAATGAAACCTTCATAAACCAGTTCTAACAGATGCAGAACAAGCATGCACTGAAGCATTAGAGCAGTCGTGCTTTTAAATGCCCCAAATATACTCACCCAGTGAGCTTTTTCATTGGAGTAAGGAGTTAAAGGGTAGCACGCAGAATTGCATTACACTCTCACTGAGAAAGAGAGTGACTCTGCCTCTCTTGTACTGAGTGCGGGTGGAAAGAGTCAGTCACATGGGCCATATGGGAAAGATTTCCACATAGACTGGAGAGTAAAGAGGAGGTTCTTTTGCTGCCAGTTAAACTATTATATCACTGCCCTGATCCCCAGTTAAAGTAACAAGAGATTCTAAAGACCTTATAAGGAGTTTTGATTCATTATGTTCAAGAATTTAGAGAGAGCTGTAGTCTAGGGTTTTTACACACCAAGAACTTTCAAAAATCCCCAAGTTTCTTAGACAAAGTCAAAACCCTGGCTTTAATGTAACACCAAAGGATTTATTGAACTGTGAACCAAAATTTCAAAAACCAAATGTATTCTTTTTTAAGGAAAGCATTGTTCCAACAAGCAAAATTTCCCTTGCAAATACGAGATATACACTTTTGCATGTGGCTCGGTGCCATTTTCATGATTTGCAGGACCACACAGCTCTGCTAGAAACCCTGTCCACACTAGAACGTGCCAAGATCTGTGTGGCATCTGGAAAGGCAGCGGAATCCTCACCACCTTGACAAAGCCACCCCCGTGCACATTTTTGCAACCAAATACATTTACATTTACTCAAGGATCTTGTGTCCACATGAAACCCTCTTGGAGCAAAAGTGGGAAAGTACCTTTTTTGTGGAGGAAAGAGAGTTTGGTAAGCCCTCATGAATCTGCAGCCTCAAGATTCAGACTCAATGCCATGATGAAGGGTCTGCTAAAGACGGGATAATGTTGCTGACTAAGCAGAACCCTTAAGCCAAATGCATTTTTTCCACAGCAGTCGCAGCTGAACTGCATGCAAGGTTGGGCCGAATATTAGCTTTGCTACAACAGCATATCAGTCGAAATGAGTGATTTATGGGAAACTGAACATGAGCTTTGCATATGTTGGACTACTGAATATCCTTTGTGTTTTTTGGAGTGAGTAGTGAAAGATTTAGCAATACAGAGGGCTCTGCAGCTGCTGAGGTTGTCCTGAGCCCTGCAATTTGCACGGATTCCCAAAAAGCCATATTAGAATTAAAACGAAATGATCATTATCTTCCATATACCACAGTACAAAACATTCAATTGCCATAATGTTGATCCTCATGGAGGTTCGGTTCTCGGCACAATGTACTGAACAGTATTTCTGCTTACCGCCACAGTTGTGACCAAACCTCTTATCTCCAAAATGGCAACTATACAAGTGAAGGCCTAAAAACAACGTAAGGACAGCTGGGGTTTTAAAATTATGCACAAAATAAGAAAAACGAATATGTAAGCAAATAAATAGATGTGAGCACAAGGTTTTATCTAGACAGTCTTACTTTGAAAGCCCTTCACAGTGAGCAAGTGTAGTTACTTTAGGATTACTGATGGAGATGTAGTAAAATGAAAAACACGATACATTCATTCATCCAACCATTCATTATCTCAACCGCTAAGGGTCTTGGGGTGGTGCTGGAGCCCGTCCCAGCACACATAGGGCAAAAGGCAGAGAAACACTCTGGGCAGGCCAGCAGTCCATCTCAGGACAGAACGAGAAAAGCACTTCAGGTTCTCTTTCTGCAGAACCTTCAGGTTTTCACTGAAACTGGCGACTGAAACCTGAACCTGAAACCATCATCTTTTTCTCATCAGTCACACTTAATCTTACTGACCGTCTGTGTGAACACCTGTTCATAATGAGCTTTCACATTCAACGACACAGGCGTGGGGAAAAAACGAGGCCAAGCCTCACTTTAAAACACAGGTGTGTGCATGAGTCAGAAGTTACCCGTAGCGGTGCTTCCTTGAGCGGGAACGGGAGCTGCTGCGAGATCTAGAGCGGGAGTGGGACTCGGAACGCGATCTGGACCTGGAAGCTGAGTGGGAGTGTGTTCTGGAGGAAGATCTCTGTGTCTTAGACATCACTGGAGCGCTCTCAGATAGCAACCTGTCAAAATACACAGACGCAGTCATTGGCAAAAAGAAGTCATGAAACCTATTATTTATACTCCAGATTGTGGTCGCAGGATTTTGACTACACAAACATTAGTGATGGCAGCTGGAGGAAATGCTGCAAGTTTGTGAAGGACTGTCAAATGTTCTAAAAATTTCAATATAACGTCACTGAAACAAGTGGCCACACAGTCGTTTACTCTTCAAAAAGTCTCAATCGCAACTGTGAGATCTGTGGCTGAAACTGGAACGATTAAGTTTCCATGTATGTATATGAAACTGATAGTGGAAACCACAGAGAAGGGGTATTAACTGACCTGCATATCCTCTTTCAACAAATGCATTCACTTGTAAAGGCCTAACAAGTTTTATAGCAGCAGTTCTTAAAACTGATCCTCAGATAAAACAAGCCAGTCCATATTTTGGCTCCAATCCCAAGAGGGCCGATTTAAGAACCACTGCTTTAGAGAATACGTTGCGTCTAAGGAGAATTAATAACATTATTTCATTTGACATAATGACATTTTTCGCTCTGGTTTTTGACATTTTGTTTCATATCGTTCGTGTTTCAGTTTTAAATTCTGCAACAGGCTTGACATGAAATGAAAAAAAGCCACCTTGGTAAAGTTGGCTTGAGTGATGAAAATCTAACTAATCTGTATCTGTGTCTCCTTCCACTTCAGACATAAGTAACTACAAATACTGATTTATTTATCATTATTTCGAATGTATTCTTTCCAACATTTAATCAAGTTCAATTTTGCAACAGTTGGATGGAAAAGAACCCAAATCTCTTAAGTTCAAAACACCCGGGCCCAACAAATACCAACTCTCTAGTGTTGGTAGTTGTTTAAATTATTAGAAAAAGAGACAAATGATCCAGAGAGAAGAGGGAGTCTCCCAGAAATCACTAGCAGCCATGGCTGACCAGACATTTGAGTATCTTGAATCAGTCGTGTCTGGCATTTAAAACACATTTCGTGGAGAAAATGCTTTATACTACAATATTTAGAAGAATAGAGTATTAAATATAATTAACAGAAGCTTGTACAGCCATGTAGTCAGTACATCACTAATACATTGCATTACATATAATGTTCACAGGTTACAGTTGATAAAACAGCTAATTCACAAATTTTTTCTGGTCCAAATAGGAATATGAAGGAGAATAAAGCATGAAAACACCATGTGCACCGCATCCTATGTGCTGTTCATTGGCAGACTCATCAGTAGACCTTTACAGGTTTGGCAAGACTTGTTCGCTGAACTACTACGGTGGTGCAGCTTCAGGGCTCAGTTTTATCACTCATGTTTTTCTAGACGCGTTAAAAAGAGCCTCAGGTGCTGATGTCTATCTCCAGCTTCCATCGGGGAACTAACTCAGTCTGCTGTTGTAATTGGGAGCAGGGTGCTGGGAGAGGCTCAAGCTCAAGAATCAGGGCACAGTTAAAGGGCAGTTTTTGTGATGCAAAAAAAAAAAAAAAACTGTACATGATTGTATATGGTCATTGAAATAGCTTTAGAAATAAAATGATTATATGCACCATTAAAATGGTTAAAATGGCTTTATGGTTAAAAATGGTTTTATTTGGAATGCTTTTAGCACAGTAGCTTGTCTATCAAATCGTTAGTTTGAAACCACCTTTTACACCACATTGCATTTAAAGGGCACATATCCTCAGTTTTTTAGCATTAGGAATGAGTATATTAGAGGGGACGGCTCAGGTTAGATGTTTTGGAGACAAGGTTAGAAAAGCAAGGTTGCGTTGGTTTGGACGTGTCCAGAGTGTAGACGAGGATTATATCAGGAGGAGGATGATGAAGATGGAGCTGCCAGGAAAGAGGAGAAGAGGAAGACCAAAGAGGAGGTTTATGGACGTGGTGAGAAAGGATATACAAGTGGTTGGTGTGAAGGACGGGTGTTGGTGGTCTAGTGGTAGAGTACTTGCCTTATGGACCAATGGCTCAAGAGGTCCCAGGTTCGAATCCCACCTCTGGCACTACCATCACCCTTAACCCTGAGTGTCTCCAGGGGGACTGTCCCTGTAATTAGGACATGTAAGTCGCTCTGAGTAAGAGTGTCTGCTAAATGCTGTAAATGTAAGGAGGAAGATGCAGAAGTCTATAAGAAATGGAGACGGTTGATCTGCTGTGGCAACCCCTAAACAGGAGCAGCCCAAAGAAGAAGAAAGATGATATGGGCAGCAGGGTGAATGGTATGATTTGGAACTGCATTTACAGATGACTTTTAACTTTTGTATTTCCAAAAAAGCAAGTAATTTTAGCTTTTCCAAGGTAAGGGCCCTTAAATTCCCTGCACGGTGTTCAAAAAGGAATGAAAGAAGCACTTCATATTTAAGAAAATCTAAGAAAAGCTTGTTCATGAATAAGAAACTTCAAACCAAACACTGAGAGCTAACATGGCAACTTTGCTCAACACATGGTGTTCACTGTGCAACCAACCCAATTCCAGCTTTCTTCATTTTGGGTAGCTGTTGCTTTTGGCTTGCAGTCCATAATTTCCTGAAGCCGCCAGGCTGGGGGGATTTTTAGCTTACTGTGCGTATTTACTGAACAGGGTTCAAATGGGGTCTGCGTACCCATGTGGAGAATAAGCTCAATACTTGTGATTTTATAAATACATATATTAAGTACAAATCTACCCCACTATACTCTTGCTGACCTGAGAAGTTAAACTAATACTGAGCAATATTAAGGAAAGCCAATATCCCAATTGTCAGTAAATGAAATGTTTGGGACGTCCTGCCATGGCTTTGGCAGTATAAATATACATGCAGCTACTTCTTAGAGGGTAAAATATAGGTAGATGCTTTTTAAAGACAGGATAAAAAGCCCACAGTAGATGAGTAAAGAGCAGTTGTCTCCAGTATGTGGAATATGCTTCAGGGTCTAATCAGTAGGATTTGAGAAATCCTGATCTAAAAACGTCCCCCCAGTAATCATGAGCTGTTGTTACCCACACAAACACACAGTCTCCCTCCTTCCCTCTGTCCTTCACTCCACACACACACCTCCCAAAAAAGGCATCTGTGACTCAAGCCTCATCACCTGTTCCATTAAGGGGGTGAAAGTTGATGCAAACAATGGTGGGGTAACCCGATATGGAAGCACTAAGCACCCACCACTCAATCAACTGCTCTGTCATTAAGAGCAAACAGGCCATGCAAGCAGCCCAAATCACATTTGCTTTTTAACAAACCATTTATCCAAATGAGGGAAACCTTGCCAGTCCGCCCTCAAGACGCTGTAAAGGCAAATAAATTGTATAAACTGCTCCATGTGCTTTCCCAAATCAAAGTCCATGACATGAAGGTTATTCTGGCCAGCCCGCCAGCATGAGGTTCTCTGACTTATTTTAAGGTCTTTTGAAATATCATGAGGAATTATCCTGAATGGTCATGGGGGAGCGTGAAGCACTGCATCAGACTTTTATCTTTGGCACTTTAACTGGACCAGACGTAAGTTTCATTTGAAATAAATCTATCCAGCTCTATATGTCAGCTGTAATACTTTCTCGATTCGTGACGTGAAGCGTTTCGCTAAGAAACGGCCCACAACAGACAAACAGAAATAAACACACCCCCTGGCTCAGGGATGACATTTAGACGTTAAGCTGATAACCTCTTCTTGAAGATAAGAATGACTGACTGCCTTTTATCAGCATATATTTAGAGTGACCCTTTAATCGAGTTGTCTTTGTCTTATCATCACGGTTCATTTTTAGAAAGCTATTCCGACGTGAAGTGCTGTAGTTGTTCGTTGGTCCTCCTTATGTTTCAGTGGCGCTATGGATTTCCCTCAGGAACCAGCAGGATCTGGCGGATGCAGTGCTAAGAGAAAGCTGAGATGCAGGGATGACCTGGAATCGGCCAAGCTTATTATTCTGGCCTGGAATTTAAAAATGTTGTTAAAGTCAGAAAGCATGTATGGTGAATGTTGCTGCTACCCCTGCACTAAACTGCCACAGCGTAATTATGCATTGCTTAATTGCTTTTCCATGGAGGTTAAATGTTGTTTGATTAAGGCTAATAAAATCCAGTCAAAGAACTGGCAATTGACTGTAATTAAAAAAATCAACCTTAAAATTCATCACAATATAATCCTGACCTCTTGGTTCCTAATGTAGATTCATCTGCTGAAATTTAACTTCACTTACAGCATGCATCATAATTGCCCACTGATGCGTTTAAAGGTGCTTTAATAGGTTATACTGTTGTCTAAGTCAAGTTTTTGTTCACTTATTGCTGGTTTTTGTACTTTTCTGAACTTTCTAACATGCACCTCTAAATGACGACCCTAGTCCTGGACAGAACACTCTGTACACACAGGTGAAAATGGTAGCCTGGCTTGATAAGATGCGTCATTTTCTTTGTCCATCTTCATTCATCTTGGTTTACTTATGAACACGTAGTGCTATATATAAGCAGACTATGACATGGTCCAACAGATTTCCACTCATTCTGCACAGTGTGTAATGTGTCTGGCCCCGAACCAGCAGCAGCCTTCACTGACTACAGCCTCCAAACTGTTTGTATTTCTATCCTGAATCGGGCCCTTATTCAGATTTATTTCACATTTGTTTCATTTCTTATTTGAAATCCATTTTCATCTTGTTTGATTTTTTTTTAAAATCCATTGGTTCATGTTGAGATCATGTATTTCTACTCTCTTATCTTTAAAATGCTATGTATTTTGTCCGTATCTGCACTTTGAATGACTGCAGTGCATGAAAGGCTGTTATAAATAAATCTGACTTGCCTTGCCTCAGTATTCCAGCATTGTATTGATTCTTCACGGCTTTAGTTCATGGTTAAACACTAACTGCTTGTTAAATGGAGCATTCATTACCTGCCTCAAGGTTGACTCTAATTACCTGTCCATGTGATAACCAGCAGAAATGATTTATGGTCGAAGGCGAACCAAGAACCCCGATCTGACTGAATAAGGGCTTGGGTCTTCAAAAATGTGATCGTTTAGACCAGGCTAGTAAAGAGTGGCACAGTGACAGTTTCTTTTTCATGAAAAGAGTGGACTACAGACATCTACAGAGGTCAGATATCCATCGTGGAGCGCCAAACGACTCAGAACATGTACCAGTCCCCTGAGGGCAATATGCTTTACACCACATATCTGGTTCCAGCAGTCAAATAAAGATTCTATGAATTTCAGTGACATCTTATGGGTTCTCTCATTCACAGCAACATGCAGAAAGGCACTAATTCTTAATAAAAACAAACACTTACCTTGTTGGTCTGCAATAAAATAGTTCTTCAAGAAGATAATTTAAGCTTCTGTAGTTTCTGCTACTGTTTCAGACGGAAACACGCTCATCAAACAAGATCTGAACTATTCTCGGAAACAGAAAAATCCAGTTTGAAAATTTCCAATAGTCCTTTTTTCAGCTCAAGCAGGCAAAGGCATAGTAATACTACATTATGGTGCTGTTTACTTCAAATGACAGCTGAGAAAAGATCACACAGCTGTATCCTGAACTGCAGAGAGCAAGCTGAAGGCATCCACCCCTCTGAGGTGTGTCAGAAGCTGTGTGGAGCAGTTCTACTACAAGAGCGAGAGCTCAGGTTTCATTTCTGAATTCCCTCCTTCAAACCAATGGCTGACACGTTTCCCCACCTTTTAAAGAGACAGGCCTCCACATTCAGAGCGACTGATGGCCTCTTTTGATTATTGGCCTCTTTATTCTGGACTCAGCTCCTGCTTTCTTGTAAAGATAAGATAAAGAGTTGACTCTAGGATAGCCCTCACTTGAATTTGGATTAAATTCCTCCCATGGTCTAGTGTTTGCGTGATAAGCATAGTGCGCTCTGATGTTGTGCCTGCACTGCTCCGCATGCACTGTGGTCCTTCTCAGAATCACTTTGGTGAGAACCAAAACCTTGAGGTTCTCCTCTCCTTCATCTTCTTTCAGCTGCTCCAGTTTAGGGGTTGCCAAAGTGGATCAACCGTCTCTGTTTCTCCTGGTCTTCTGCATCTGAATGTGTCAAACCAACCGCCTGCATGGCCTCTCTCACCACATCCATAAACCTCCTCTTTGGCCTTTCTCTTCTCCTCATGCCTGGAAACACCGTCCTCCTCGAGGATGCAGAGTTTTAATAAGAACCTAAAAGCATTCATTTAAGACTTAAAAGTGAAAGTGACAACCCTTGTCATTGCAACCCTTGTCCATTGCAATTGGACCTCTGCTTTTAACCCATGCACACAAACACCGTGCAGCTATTGAAAGCACCCAGGGAGTAGTGACAGGGATGGTACCTTGCTCAGGGGTACCACAGGGCAACCTACTTGTGAGGGAATCGAACCCACAATCTTTCGATGCAGGGCCAACTCCCTAACCTCTAGGCCACCACTGCTTTTGACTTGCATCAAAAGCTTGAGAATTAAACAGAATTAAACATCCGATTTTTAAACAATGTAAGAAAAATTTGTTTCAGACCGTTGGCTCTAGGATAATCCTAAACTTAAATATTTTAAATACTCTGCAGTGTCCAAGTATTGGTCCTGCTGACGTCCTGCCGTCTTGGTGTGAAGGATTGTCTTGCCATCTTTTGTCTCCCTCTTTCATTCGCTGTAATGTTAGTCAATCACAGGCATCTCTTAGCTCCGAGAAGAACTGGACAGTGGCCTAGGAGCCACATTTCTGCAATAATTGAAGAATACTTCTCTAAAATGATGTACAGAGTGAACTGACTTCCATTTGAAGCACCAATAATTAAGATCATTTTCAAGCAATTCGAACAGCACTAAGAAACAGCTCTGGTGTGATGGATAGATATTTTTTTCCCCAAAGAATAAAGGTCAATGGAAACAAGAGGATGCCTGATTAGACCAATCAAATAACATTGCTATGATGTCTTCATCAACATTAAACTGTTTGTCATCGCTTGTAGGCCACTGCATTGGCTGTTCACGAACACTCCATTTTTGGCGGTCTGACCTGAATTAAAAAAGCAAACGCAACATATTTTAAAGGTCATATTTCATAAATTATCTAATTGGCCTATT
Organism: Hepsetus odoe; assembly: GCA_017165825.1. NCBI lineage: Eukaryota > Metazoa > Chordata > Actinopteri > Characiformes > Hepsetidae > Hepsetus > Hepsetus odoe. The sequence continues at coordinate 3,606,804 of CM029379.1, forward strand.
GTTGGTTTGTTAATGATGACTGTGCAAGCATAATGCAACTCAAAACCAAGATACTTTAATAAATACTTTTAATAATATTTCTGACAATGTATTATTTTCCCCCGTAATGGCCAGATAACTATATTAAAAGCCCTCTGATTAGTCCAGGCCTCTCTGTTGAATCCACTTCAATGCAATCCTCACTAAAGGTCATGCTAAGGATGCACAGAGGGTGCTTGTCATTGCCAGATTGAGGAATGGGACACCCTACACCCATCTAGTCCTCATGGGTATGTGCGAATGAGGACTGCAGGGCTGGAAATGTGGCAAATGAGAGTCACACAGTGATATATAGAGTGATGCATCTGCTTGATTGGACTTCCTTCCCCTGGGGCAGAGTTTGACAGCTCATTAACAGCACAAATGTCATAACTAGAGATATAGGTTCTTATTTTGTGGATGGATAGCTTGGGCTTTCCTCTTGCAACTTTCCCAAAAAGCATCATTGCTGAGTTTAGATCTAATTTGTACATTCTGCTGGATGCCTAGGTTGTTCTATACTGCTGGCTCCCTCAAGTCCACCCTTCTAGCATGACCACGGTAATATTCTTTAAGTCACTGAAATAGTAAGGATAGCTGAAAATTGCAGTTAGTTTGCAGACAGTTTGGTTGAAATCATTTAAGAAAACTCCACAAATCTAAACAGAGACAAAGAAAACAATCCTTCTTTGTGGAGCCCACAGAGTCTGGCAGAACATGAATTGCAAGGGGTACAAAAAAAAACTAAACAAAAACAGAACAAGGCATTTGACCAACAAAGGCATTAGCTGGCACATGGTATGACAAAGACAGTATCATGTAATACAAGCACTCTGCTTGCACAGAAAACATCTTACATTCATTTTGCAGCAAATTCAGGCTTTGAAGGAAAGTGGTGGACAACAGTCAGCATCATCATCAAGGCAGCACCAGCCTGTTGAAGGGAAGGAGGCCACACTTTCTTCCAGAGACGGCAAACGTGCACACATTTTTTTTCTTAAGTAGAAAAATGTAAACTTGTATATTTACATACTGTGTAAAAACCTCACAAAAGCACAAGGACTGATTCAACTTTGTGAATAACTAAGAGTAAAATGTACAGGATCTGAAATGCTCTTCTTCTTCTTCTTCTTCTTCTTCTTCTTCTGGCTGCTTCCATCTAGGGGTCGCCGGCTCTAGGATCCTAAACTCCAATGATCTTAAATACTCTGCAGAGTCCAAGTGGGCATATTTGTCCTGCTGCCGTCTAGATGAGAAAAAATGTCTTGCCATCTTTTGTCTCCCTCTTTCATTCGGTGTAATGGTAATCAATCCCAAGCATCTCTTAGCTCAGAGGAGAACTGGACACTTTAGATTTAGGAGTCACATTTTTTTTGGTGCAATAATTGAAGAATATTACTTTCAAATGAGTGATGTACAGAGTGAACTGACTTCCATTTGAACCACCAATAATTAAGGCCATTTTCAAGCAATTCAACAGCACTAAGAAACAGCTCTCGTGTGATGGATGGATTTTTTCCTCCCAAAGAATAAAGGTCAATGGAGGATGCCTGATTAGACCAATCAAATAACATTGCTATGATGTCTTATCAACATTAAACTATGTTCACTTCCAATTTACCGCAGGCCATTGCCTTGGCCGTTCAAGAACACTCCATTTTTGGCAGTCTGGCCTGAGTTAAAAAAGCAAAAGCAACAGATTTTGGGAGAGAATTTGGCCTGCATTAGTTCATTTTCCTGCTGAATGCATATGTACAAATCTATTCCATTTCAAATTCTCATAGATCATATCTAAGTTTGTCCCTTTCATAAAAATGTGATTATTCTGAATAGGGAAACTGCGTAGTTCACTGTAAAGTGGACATAAAATCCCCTTGCCTTCACTTTCCTGTATTCCCTGTCTTCCTTTACATAACATTTACATTTGTTAATTTAACAGACGTTTTTATCCAAAACAACTTACAAATGAGGAACGACATTAAAGCTACGGTGCCGAAATGTGGAGAACCGTGTGCATGCATCAGGACCAGCATCTGGCATGGCTCTGAGAGAAATGACTGATGTGTCATACCCCAAAATATGTGCAAAGGAACTGTGGGAAGCTTGCAATTGTGTACTCAGTAAAAAGATCAACAGTCACATATTACTGTTGTTGCCTTTAAGGGAAAAAATGCATTTTAAAAAAAGGGGTCAGAGTCATGCAGATCGTTTGCCTTCTCAGAGCGAAAACACACTCTGGTTATAGTCGGGTCACATATGCTGTGTAAGGCTTACCACTTTTCATCCTTCCATTCATTTTCTGGTTGCTGGAGCCTGTCCTAGAACCAATAGGGCCAAGAAACACCCAGGACAGGTCGATGTCCAGTCAAACACACACACCATCACACCTAAAGGCAATTCAGCATTTCCAGTCCAACTGACATGCACGTCTTTGTTCTGGGGCAGGAAATGGGAAAGTCATGTGGACGCAAGGAGAACATACACACTCCACGCAGATGGGACCCTTCCTGCTCTTAGTGAAAGCTCTAACAAAGGCGCCACCATGTGCACTGTCACCTCTGCTGAAGCTTTAATGTGTTACAGCACACAGACAACAGGACCACTGACGAACCACGAAGAGAATAAGGCAGACAAAGAGATGGAAAAGAAATTAAATGAAAGGGCATCATTTTCACAGGCAACAGAATCTTGTCTATTGTCTGTAAATTAAAAAAAAAATCAAAATCTTTAAGCTCAAAAAGTTCTCCTGTTGTGTAAATTCCCCCAAAAGACACAAACAATGCCTGGCAATGGGGTCGAGGGCTTTTCACAGCGGAGTGATTTCACAGGACTTCATCAAATAAAGCATTGTCATCAGGAACAGACCTTTAAAGAGTTCGTTGTTTTTCCAGCTTTTTCTTGATTTGTAGTTTTTCCAGGTTTTTTTTTTTTTTCGTCTTGCACGATTGTGGTTTTATTGCATCTTTGACCATCTGTTAACTGTTACATCAGCTTGTAGTAATAGCCTGTATGGCAATACACAAAGTTCTATTGTTTCGCTTTTTTCCTTTAAGCCTTTTTATTGGCCTCTTTCACTGAGCTGATACCCATCTCTAGTGCATATTAAACCAAAATAATTATCACTATGCCTTTTAAAGAAGGATGCTGCTATTTTAAGGATATTTATTTTCGTGCACAATGATACCCTTTCGCTGCCTGTGTGTGTAAATATATAGGATGTGTGCATAAGCACTGTGGGAACATTTCACAACAGTTTTTCCATTTCTGGGCTGATTCATTTTACACTAATCTCCCGAAGGTATATTTTATCTTTTGTTGGACAGGAGCTTCAGAGGGCTGTTTCACTGCAAAGAAGGTCCAAAGTTGTAAATGCGCACACACTGGTACTGTTGTGCAACACTATTGGAGAGGTTTTATAAATGCATCATGTATTGAATGTCAGATGCAATTACAACATACAGGTATCATTGCATTAGTGTTGAGCCTAACTAAAAAAAGTTAAGTTAGAGAAAGTTGATGAGAGGCATGCAGGTTAGAGTTTAGATTTTCTTGTTGAATCTTTGGTGCATTCATTTCTAGCAGCATGACCTTCCGGAAAGTCGTTGGCAGACATCGGTGACACACGTGCTCTCCTTTCCTGCCTAGTAACCACTGCTATCATGAGCCCAGCATCTGTGGCCCTGCACACAACACTGATATTCCATTACAGGCCCTGAACTGCAGTCACAGGGTTCCCCCAGGCTGCTTCAAAGTTCCGCTTGTGGAAATAAAAAGCATCTAAATGGATCTGAAATTTAGGATCACAAAAGGGCACCTTCTCCCACAACAAACGACTGGCCCAGCACCTATGAAGCATCGCTGAAAATGAGAGCAAGAGATATTTCCTCTGCCAATCTAGGTAATGTGCTCCTGGTATTCACCAAAGTTCCACTTATTGACCTCTGGCTAAGTGTGCCCACCATTCTAGTCCATGTTCAAACTCACTGGTTTGTACATGGAAGCTGCATGAAGGTGAAAAAGTTAAAAAAGTGAAAGTGACTACCCTTGTCATTGTGAAACGCAGCACAGCACAACACAACGTTTCACCCATACACACACGTGCACCAGGGGGCATCTATTGAAAGCGCCCGGGGAGCAGGGATGGGGATGGTACCTTGCTCAAGGGTACCTCAGGGCAACCTACTTAAACTCAATCATTGCAACTTACTTTTGGCCATACGGTGTTTAAAATGCTTATTTGAAAAATATCAGATATATCAGATATTATAAATATTTCAAATATCTGAGCTTCAGAATGAATGCCCTGCTTACATGATAGTGTTTACCAGGCAATAACACCAAAAAGAGCTTGAAATATTTGTCAGGATCTGATGTCAGAATCTTATTTGTCAGAATTCAGTTGTGTATCTGCTTTTATTAGATTACTCTAATCTCGTTTCTCTTACACGTTCTTTAGTTTTCTTTTTACTTTCCTTTTCCTCTATATTTTAACTTCCTGAAAACAGTTTTTATCTGTCCTGCTCAGGTCACCAACTCATACAGATGACGGAATTTAATGCAGTGGTCCACTCGGCCAATGCTTGCAAATAAATAAATGTGCAGGATAGGACAGCTAGACGCAGTCTAAAGGGCACAAAATAATTTATTTGGCTAAATATTTTATTTCGTGTTCAGTATATGTAACATTTCATGCACAGAAACTGAGCTTTAGGGCTTAAAAGGTAAAGGCTATATAATTGTGCTATAATCATGATTCTACAGCATGTGAGCAATGTGTTATGGAAAGTTCATACAGAGGATTTTTGAGATTCCTTGCTGCATGAAAAGGTGTAAAAAGGAAATGTCATTTTTGACAGCAGTTTATTCTGCAGGGCAACGGACAGCACTGTCACCTCACAGCAATAAGGTAAGTTATTCTGAACCTGTGCTCGAGTAGGGTCAGGTTTGCATAAAATCTCTGCGAAATCTTGTTTATGATGTATGGCTCTAACAAGTCTACTGAAAACAGAATGTTTGCATAATTTCAAAATTAGATATATTCAAACATTCAAGCACGCAGTTTTGCATCAGTGATGCAAATCTTTCAAATCGACGACTTTTGCACAAGTTAAATATCAGTATAATTCAGACAAAAACTGTCAGTTATCAAAAAAGAAGAGGAGAGCGGGCACAACCCAACACACTTCTGTTTTTGGCTGAAGAATTTCAAAAAGATTTGATTTAGATTGCTTGAGACTTTACGCATATACATCCCTGCAATAAACAAACATTTACAGTTTGTTTCTGGAACCTGCTGCTCTTGGGCAGTTTCACTGAGCGTGGAGGAAAGGAAATGTTACAAATCAACCCATGGGCAGGGTTAATTGTAAACACATGGAGGGTTATTCGCTAAAAAAGTCTGTTTTAACACAATTATTTCAATTTAATTTCAATATACTACACACGGATACTGTTTATCATTCTGTGAAAGACATTCGTAACAGATCCATCCCTCATAACACAATTCAGCTCTCCTGAATGTATAGCTGTCTGTGTATCCATCCATCCATCCATCCAACCTTCCATGTGTCATGAGGGATGGATAGATTTGTGGATATCTGTCTTTCCGTCTATCATGGATGAAAGAAACGGTGTCCATGCAGATGAATCTATCCATCTATCCATCTGGAGAAAGTGGACAATATTCATGAACAGCATTATTTTTCATATGGACTAGAAACAATCATCCAAGAGGCTGAAAAATACATTCACAGTCCACACAATATTGTTCGGGAGTCTAACAGAGGTTCACCTGAGACAACAAAAAATAAAAATTCGATCAATCAGTTTGAGAATATACAAGTTTAGAGGTGTCAGGACCAGCCATTATCCAGATAACCTCTCCACACTCACCCGTATCTGCTGTTTGCCTTTGTGTCACATTTTGTGAAATGTTACAGTTTTATGGAGGTACATTTACAGTTTGTCGGGTGAGGTTAAGTTAAAGATTCACTTCCTCTAACATTCAATGTAAAGGAGAATATTTAAGCAGTTCATCTCAGCTATTTCAAGGAACTTAACACTTGCAAGTTCAATCAAGAAATCAAGAACAATCAAGAAATTTACTTACAAAAAACACTCTTTGCTGTAGATCTCCAAGAAAATACGTTTAAGATGCCAGAAATGAGTGAAAGGCCATGGGCTGGCGAAAACTGAACAAAAGCATGCCCTGCTCGAGCCTGCACAACTATGTAAATAATCCGTTCCTTTTTAGCCCGTGTTTGGAAATGCCTCGAGCTCCAATACACTATGTGGCCAAAAATGTTGAGACACCTCATAATGAAGCCTATTTGAATTGGAAGGTAAAAACTTTCCAAAACAATGGGTAATTGTATGAGGACCCCCTCCTCTGTACTTGCCTTACAGCAAGAAGGTCCTGGGTTCAATCCCCAGACGGGGCAGACCTGGTCCATTTTGTGTGGACCAGTCAATTCAGGTGGATTGGCGATGCTAAATTGCCCCCTAGGTGTGAGTGTGTGTGTGTGTTTTGTGGGTTGAAAGTGTTTCCCCCCCTTTCGCCCAGTGAGAGCTGGGATAGACTCAGGACAAGCGTTCCAGAAAATGAGTGATTGATATAAACTAATGTTGGATTAGGAGGCCTAACTCATAGTCGTTTCAATAAATTCCAATGGTGTTCAGTAAGGCTGAGGTCAGGGCTTCGGGAAGGACACTGGAGCTTTTTCAGCAGCACATTCCTCATGGCTTATCTTTATTTACTTTGTTTGTTTTGTTTTTGCACAAGGACATCGTCATGCAGGTCCCTAAAATGATGAAAAGCTTGTAATGCTCTAGGAAAAAAAACAAACGCCAAAAGCACAGCCTCAGACCATCATCCCTCTTCCACCAGTCCTACCTGTTGCATTCATTGAATAGTGCTCTTGGCATCACCCCAAATTTCACCTGTTTTTCAAAGGCGATTGCATTGTTTTGTGCTCGACTTTCTACACATCCAACCAGTCTACATACTTTTGGCCATATAGTTTTTAGTTGATAAAATCCATTTGTTCTGATTGGTCGGTGATTGATTTGAATTTCCAGGCTTTTAACTCAATCATCACACACACATATCATCACACAAACATATATGAAAAGTACTTTAACAGGGACGACATTGTCTTTTTTTTTTCTCCATTTGAACGATAACATAATCTGTATTTAGCAGCCATGTGGATACAATAAAATCACCCGTTGTGGTCTTGTTTACAGTGTGTGCAGTTATTGCATATTTATGGGTTATGGGTTAGGCTTTGGTTTTGTCTCTGTACAAAACAAAGTTAGTAGAAGAGCCAGCTGCCCATGTCACCAAAGACACCCTGCAGCTGCTCTGATGTTCAAGATGTTTCTATGAACCTCGTCTCTCCGCCCCAGTCTCTGTCAGCACCGAGCAGGAGGGTGAGTGGAACCTGAGAAGGTGCTACAATCTAGGGGTTTGTATTAGAGTGTATCTAGAGTCATCAGATCTCCCCAAAGCATCAGAGTATCAGACTTTATACACATTAAAAGCAATATGCAATGAAAACAACAAATGAAGGAATAACAGAGTTCAGAGTTTGTTTTGAATAATTGTGAACTATTGAAAACTTCACATGGATGCCGACATACAGCACTGTGCAAAGGTTTTAGGCAGGTGTGAAAAAATGCTGTAAACAAAGAACGCTTTCAGAAATATCAATAATGATTGTTGATTTTTATCAATTTACAAAATGCAAAGTGAGCGAACAAAAGAAAAATCTAAATCAGATCAATATTTGGCGTTACTACCTTTTGCCTTCAAACCAGCATCAGTTCTTCTAGGTACACTTGCACACAGTCAGGGATTCTGTAGGATTATAGTCGGTGTCTGATCAACCAGTTTTACCAAACAGGTACTGGTGATCATCAATGTCACACGGAGGCTGAAACACAGTCATGTTTGGAACAACCTACTGGCCGAGTTCCTTCTAAAACTGTGTGCGAGTGCACCTAGAAGAACTGATGCTGTTTTGAAGGTAAAGGGTGGTCACACCAAATATTGATTTGATTTAGATTCTCTTTTGTTCATTCACTGCATTTTGTTGATTGATGAAAATAAATGATCAACACTTCCATTTCTGAAAGCGTACTTTGTTTACAGCATTTTTTCACACCTGCCTAAAACTTTTGCACAGAACTGTATAGGACAAATCAGATAAGCTGCTGTAATGGACCTCGTTTTATTGTACGAGAAGCTAATACTACATGTTTTTATTCTGATTTGTACAAACTCAGCAAGACCATATGATAGTCATTTGGGTTTTTTGGGTTTGTGAAAAAGCTGAAAACACTTAAAAACCCCAAAGGCCCCCTTTCAGCTTTATGGCATCCGTTTAGTTCCTGGGTGTGCCTTGTCTTCAGTAAAATGAATTTCACAATGGAAATCCTTAGACGAATACAGTGGACACCTCTACTATCTGCCTATGTAGACTTAATAACCCTGCTCTCGAATTAGAGAGAAACACACAAATGTGCCAAATTGCTTGTTTCCCTGCATTGTACTTGTCCAGGAAGTTCCCAATGGCTGGGAAAAACCAAAAAAACCCACCAGACAGTCAACATTCCACTGTCTGCCAAACTCGATACAATTTTTGAATATGACCCAGACTAATGGTCACTACAAGCTTAATCCTAAACTTGTTTTTTTAAGTCTTAATACAAAACATTGCAAACTGAGTGACTTAAGGGATGAGGAATGGAAATCTGGACATGCTGGTTGGTTTTACTTGTTTAAAAAGTTAAATTTTACTCAAATGAATGCTGTGCAGGAGATATGCTGTTAAGTTTAGAACTGTCTGCACAATGTCCTCTTTTAAGTGTCTTTTTGGCAGATTGGATTCCCTCAGATGTCATGCTCACCTGTTCACAAGCGTATCACATGTCAGACCACAAAGTTTGTGTTCAGCAACTGAGCAAATATTAACTCGATCAATGAGTCATTCGTTTAAACTGTGAAAGAGCTGCGCTTGAGAGGTTTTAATCAAACTTCTGAAGCACAGGTAGCCTCGATCCGAGGTGTTTGCTTCTGAGCTGCATGAGAGAAAGCGTTTTTTGCTAAACGTGACATTATATATAGTGAACATGTGGAATGAGCCTTATTTTAATTCAGTCCATGCCTTTGCTTTAAAACTCACTTTTTTTTTTTTTTTTTAAACAGAACACATCACAATTACTGCCATGAGAAATCTGAATTAAGGACAACTAAATGAAATATGATTCCATGCATATTTAATCGGTTTTAAGCTGGTATAAGTAGTTAGGAACCTTTGAGCAGCCGTCGATGATTTCCTGTTTCACTGAGGTTTAAAAATTAGATTAAAATCCCTCAGTTATCCATCACCACAGGATTTGGGATAATTTCATTTAAACAAGTCAAAACTGTGCTGACTTGCACAATTGGTGCAAATAGAGACTAGAAAAGCTTGACCTTAAATGCCAGACTTTAAATCAGTCTGGAATCGGACGCAAGGCTGTTTTGTCAGCAGTAATACCGAGGAGCATGATCTGAGAAGTAAAACATCTCCAAAGACCTCTTTTTCCATATTGCAGCATCTGGCGTCAACACCATGTCTCTAAATCAACTATCAGACGTCCCCTCCAAGCCATCAAACTGGAATGTATGCCAGGAGGAAGCCATCTCTATCTGTATTTCAAACAAAAGTAGATGGAAATTTTAAGAGCCTTGAACCATTAACTGGGACAGGGTGCTGTGGTCAGACAAAACAAACATTTAATGAATGAGTTCTTTAATTCCAAACACATTTAAGGTGGGTATTGTGGATTGAAAGATGGCGACAGAGAAAAGATCTCTTCTGTTCTTGCCCAAAGGCCCTGGCAGTATTATTTGCATCCTGGCTCATGGATTCCAGGAAGCAGGAGGTCAGAAAATCCCTCATTTTGTGTTCTTTATCTTGTCGGTTTTGAATACAGCCTCTACATTTAACCCATACACACATGCACCCGGGGAAAAGTGGCGAGGACAGTACCTTGCTCATGGGTACCTAAGGGCAACCTACCGATCAGGGATTCGATGAGCATCTGATCCTGGGGCCTAGTCCCTAACCACTAGACCACCGCTGCCCCAAAAATGCACAAAGGCACTGCTGGGCTTTGAAACCACAAACTCTGGTTTACTAGACAGGCACTATAACCATCTAAGCCATGAGCACTGAATGCAAATGATGGAGTGATCTTAATTACAACAGGTTTTTTTAGAATTTAATTTAATCTGTGAACATCTCTTAAGTCTTAAATGTGGTTTTTAACATCTGTGAAATGCATACACTTCCTTTATGGCTCAGTAAAATTTAGGGGATTTTGGTTCAGCTGTCTCAAATTTTTTAAGGCTGCTGATAATTCTGTATGAGGGTGAAACAAAAAAAAACTTTTTCTGCCAACAAAGCAGTACTGAATCATCTCTGTTAAGCACTGCAGCGCTTCAGAAGGGAAATTCTGAAGCGTTCCACTGTGACCAGTTTAGTTTCAGTGTAGAACATCTTGTTTTACATGAATATTGTTTCTGTTTTTAGCCTGTAGTCCTAAATAAGTAGCTTAATCAGACAAAAATGAGATGCTTGCACTAGGAGGCTGGGATGTTCTCTTGGAATGATTGGAAACACATGAGGAGTGGGGATTATGAAGAGATTCAGCTTCTCTTAAAAAGAATCATGATGTGAAAGCATTTTCTAGGGCGTTGTCATTTAAACACGTTTCTCCTAAAGGGTGACTTTACAGGAGATGGCAAAAAGGGTTTTCTTCTGATATAAAGTTTTCATTCAGATCATTCCTCATGGTTGATTCTTCAATAGTTTCTACAAGAAAAAAAGTAGCCGGAGGATGGAAAAAAATGACATGCTTGGTTTTGGATTCTTTGCAGAGTATGTTCATCCATAATGGAAATCGATACCATATCATAAGGTAAAATAAATTTTACTTGTTGGTTTGGCGAGTCAACTTTGGGCTCTGGGAAGGCTTTTAATTGGTCCTTAACCTTTAGAAAAAGGTTCTTTACATTCACACATCTGGTTTACAGGAAGGTCTCTTTAAAGATCCTTTAAATTTGTGTTTCATCAAAGAATTGCTCTCAAAATAAACACAATGAAACGGGGCAGCAGTGGCCTAGTGGTTAGGGCGTTGTCCCCCAGATCTGAAGATTGTTGGTTTGATTCCCTCACCAGTTGGTTGCCTAAGCAAGGTACAGTTCCTGTCACTGCTCCCCAGGCATTTACATTTAGCAGACGCTCTTATCCAGAGCGACTTCCATGTCCTAATTACAGGGACAGTCCCCCTGGAGACACTCAGGGTTAAGGGTCCTGCTCAAGGACCCAGTGGTGGTAGTGCTAGAGGTGGGATTCGAACCAGGTCCATAGGCAGGTACCCACCACTAGACCACCGGCACCAGCACTTTTAAAATGCAGAGGTTAAATTTCACTGCATTGTGCTGTGCTATGTTTCACAATGACAAGAATAGTCACTGTCACTTTCAAATGAATATGATACATAAATAGATTTTCATGGCCTGCAACACATCTTTCTGCTCTTCCACTGAATGCACAATTTTTTCGGTTATCATCGAGGCATGATCATTCTCAACATTATGCAAAAGAAAACAACACAAAATAAAAAGATATGAAAAAGACCATTTTTGAAGCACTATTGTTGAGAGGCATATAATAGGGGCTGTTTCTGCTCCTGTCCTGTTCAGGGAACACCCCGCCCCCCCGCCCCATCCTAACTAGGCCTCTTGCCCCATCTAACTTTAGTTTTTAAACCCCTTCTTGCAGCTCTTTGCCAACCATGCAGACCTAAATAGACCCTCGGTATAATGCAGTGCGGTTCACTCATAAAAGAAGAGCTGTCCCTGTGAGACTCGCTCGCAGCAGCTGGGTCAGGTGGAGTTACTGCTAAAGAGCAGCCTTTGCGTCAAGGGCCCGGCTGGAGGATTCCACAAATGAGTTTTTGATGAATCAGTATCGATAGTAATCCCGTGGGGATGCCTCGAAGTCAACGGAAGAATGCAAGCTGTGTGAATTCCCCACTAATACAATTAGATTTAGATTTATCTTGTTTATGACTGTTTGGGTCATAATTCATTTGAGAAGAGAGCAACAGTACCTGCCCAGCCAGGGGAAGACACATGAGAGAAGGGGAAGGCATTATTTTTGGCTGAGCACAAAAGAATAGCACTTTGGCAGAGGAAATTGCACTGTTAACCCCTAAGGGCCAGTATGTCCATGGTTTCAGTTCCTCAGTCTCAAAATTTAATAGCTTCATTGCAGTTATTAGGGAAGTGAAGTAGTAATGAATAAAATGTTCAGAAACTGAATGAATAAGATACAGTTTGCAGTGCAAGCTGCAGTTGCTGGTTGCTGAGAAATTCCAGTTTGCTTCCTCCTTTTTCACTGACAATGGCGCGCATCACCTCTAGGGGTTGGGCCTGATAAGAGATTCGTCTAATTAAAAAGTAATTTGTCAGCTGAAAGCACACGCTGACATTTCAGAGACTTTCGCCAGGCAGTGGAGATACACAGATGTGATACTACAGGAGCTTACGCTTCAAATTTGCCCTTTTATTGTGCTCATAAACTACCTTCTTCTCCAAAACCATGATGGTAATCGTGATGACTCAAGTAACGGCTGCTTGCAGTTAAATTCAGATACTAGGATTGGTAGAAGATGGTGTGCATGTCTTTAATTTAAGGAGCAACAATTACAGTTCCAGCAAGAAAGTTGCTTTGTAGGCAAATTTATTAGAATTACCCAAGAAAGTCAACCAAAAGGGGTTACTGGGTTGTGTGTACGATCTTTCTAGAAGGCTGAGGATGGCAGTTGTGAATCTCAGGCTCGTTAAAGAGCAGATGACCCCAATGCACAGTGTGTGGAGCCTGGTATGGACAAGCAGAGCGTATGTATTGGAGCAGCAATGTATTTGCCTGAAGGCGACACATGCAAAAACGGCAAACACAGCTGCCGCTCTCCAATGAGAAGTCCCAGAGAGAGAGATGGAAGCTCAAAGGGAAGTGTTATTGAGTGAGCAGGGCAGCTGCGATCTGCTCCCTAGACAAGAGTCGACTCACCAAGCCGCAAACTTAGCCCATGCCTCAGTCCCATAGCAGGGATCCAGTGAGCTGTTATTTCAATAAAGAAAAATACAAGCGAGATCTCTTGGGCGGCTGCAGTAAACAAGTCTCTGTACGGTTGAGGTGAAATCACACAAACACGTTCCCTCTGGACCTCTGCACTCAACACGCAGCCATTGGAGCACATCTTCACACAGGTGCCTCTCAGTGTCTATCTCCAGTGCAAAAGGGGTAAATTTAGGGCTGGTGCAAATCCCCCCTTCAACACATGTCATCTCCTGCTGCACTCGGTCAGTCAGCATGGCAGGCTGTTAACGGTCTCACTTACGGTTAGCGTTCCAGCACATCACTGGAAATTCGAGAGAAGGAGCGAGACGTGGGCCAAGCGGAGAAAGCTCGGAGCTGATTGGGTTTCTGTCGTAAAGCACATGGTGGGTGCTTCTGTCGTGGTAGGCCACATGAGAATTACAAAGTTCAGAGAGTTAAAAGTAAGGTTTCATAGTTGAAGTGACTCCTTGGGAGGATCTGTAGTCCCACCAGCTCTGTTCTTAGCTTCAAGAATACTAATTAGTAGAGCAACAATTAAAAACAAATGTGAAACTTAAAATAAGGGAATTTTATTCTTTTTTTTTTTTTAATTGGGTACATTTTGAGGTGTCAGTTCATCATTTTTACTCTCCCTTTTGATTTATTGGTCTATTTTTTTCCTTCCCAAAGGCCATCTCTATAGCTGTAACCTAATATCAGCAATCAAAAGTTTTAGACTGTTATTTATGTGAGTGTCACAAACTCTAGAACCTGGCTTTATGCTTGAGCTTCCAGGTCCAGGAGTCTGTTTACAGCAGGCCTCCTTTAGGCCATGTGTCACTGACACTAATAAAGTAGACTCAATCTCATTTGTAACCCAGCAGTAGCCCATAAATTTAGCTTCCTGAGGTTCTCTCTCCTTTATTGATGCAGAATGTAATGCCTTTAGCCTTACACACAGTTAACAACACAGTTCCAACCACTTCAGTGGCCACTGGATTGCATGGAAGCTACTTTCTCTGAATGGTCCCTCGGACGGGCTATACATTTGGTTGCCACTATATTATTCAACTGCTGTCTGTAATGAGGCACCTATAACTTGCTTTTTGTGGTGCAGCTTATACAGTGTTTACATATGATTTACACATTTAACCTAGTCAGGTCTGAGTTCAAATATATATTCAAATATATACATTCATATAGATTTGAATATCTCGCTTACACTGTCTTTCCAATGTGAGGATGAGCTAAACATTATGCCTCAGTGCTTGTGGGCATTTTTAAATCATGATATGTCATTTTTCTTCTCTGTTGTTTTAACTCAGTTTTTCACACACTTTGCTGCACTAACGTCAGGCCTAAGTTGCTCTCTTTACAATGAAACATGACGTTGGTCAATGTTCACCACCAACAGGGTTCAGGAGACTCTCTGATGACTTGACGTAATGAATCACCTTAATTTATCAAGTCTTCTCTTCTTTGCATTCGTTGTTTAGTGTTTATAGTGAGGCTATAGTGAATTTGGCTAAACTGTCTCTGTTTATGCCCATTTTTACTATGTGGTCCAGTGAAAAAGCTCAGTCTTGACTCTCAGACCAAGAGAGATGGCTGGCACGACAATAAAGTTTTCCTTTATCTTTATGGAAGGTTTGGAAACCACTAAAGCACCATATTCTCATAAAAAGAGCTTTATTTGCCAAACAACATGGTGAGTCTCAACAAAGCAGATGAGTAGAATCTATGCAGCCTAATGGAAAAAGGAAAATGCTCCCCATTCTAGATTCATTAATGGTTCAAGAGCATCACTTTTAAGTCGGTAAAACAGCAGGAGACAAACTAAATGGAGCCCTTAGCAGGATCACCAAAGCTCAAGCAATTAATAAATAAATAAACAATCCATGCAACCTTTTGCAAAATGACAACAAATTGGGCACAGATGTCTCGAACAATAGTTGGCATAGAGTTCGTTCCAAAGCATTGCGGCCCTTGAACTTGGAAACAGATTTGAGGCATTAAATATTTAGCTATTGATTCCTCCCCCTTTCTCTCTCTCTCTCTCTCTCTCTCTCTCTTTCTCTCTCTCTCTCTCCTGTTCTTAATCTGCGATACAGAACAGTTGTTCCAATCAGGGCTTTCAAATGGGAACGCAGCTTAAAACCACAATGATTCACTCCTCAGGTCTCAGGCCCAGCCCTCACCGTGCTCTCTGAGAAAGGCAGCATCCTGGGCAGAGCCACAGGAGCTAGAGCATGATGAGGATGATGGTGAAAAATGAGCACTCCTCAGGATTTCATTGCTCTGAGAGCTGAGCGTGACTCTTGATGGGAACCTTTCCTCATTTCCGTTTGGAGCCCTGGAGATGCATGGTGGCTGACACTAGCAGTTTTTAAGAGCGATGTCCAGCCTTTGCTAGTTAGCCTGAGGCTGGTCGTCATAGTTGTGGTGCGACATGTGTGGTTTTAGGAACAGGCCGTTCCTGGCACTCTCGCAGTGGGGCGGGGTGAGGTGGGGGCCTGGGCACAGGCTGCTTCCTCTCCAGACTGCTCCTGCTGCCTGGGCCTTTAGAGCCAGAGAGACCCACACCGCAACAACCCTAGTGCTGCTATGAATCAGGGCTAAATTGCATAAGACGGGGTCTGAAGAGAGTGAAACTAAGAGAGGCCAAGGTTTAAACCTCAGGCACGAAACAGATTCCTTCTTCAAGATTCACAATACCACAAACAAACTAATTGTATGGACTGGATGTAGTTTGATGGCATAAACTACAGTGCTCACATCTCATTTCACTGCCGTTCTCTCCGGCTAGAAGCTAAGAACCGATTCAGCCGGTCAGCAGCTTCTACTCTCTTACTCACTTGGTTTCACAGCCCCTGTCCTGATCAGGGTTACGGGGGGTGCTGGAGTCTATCCCAGCTCTCACAAGGTGAAAAGTGGAGACACACCCTGCACAGGTCAACAGTCAATCACAGGGCAGACATAAACAAACACTCAAACACTTAAAGCTAGGCGACAATTTAGCATCTCCAATCCATCTGATGTGCAGGTCTTTGGAAACACCCAGACATAGGGAGAGCATTCCACATTCTGCCTGGGAATCAAACCCAGGACCTTCTCAGTGTGAGGTGACAGCAGTACCCACCCTGTCACCCTGCAGGTTTTAAATATAACATTATAGAAGAAAGAGGAAGTTCTTGTCTTTAATATAGCTGTGGAACGTTCATCTTTAAATGTTCTCAGTGTGTAAAGGGTAGCTGATATGACAGGTTACTGCTGGAAACTCACTGACAACTATTTCACCCACTGAAATAAACACAAATTGAGGAAATCTGGAATTCAGATTGCCTACATATCTCTACCTTTAACCAAGTGCAATTTTAACACAGTATAATCAAAATCAGAATCAGAGAAACGATGGATCCCAAAAGGAACTGCTTACAAATGTAGTTATAGTCATAGATTAGTCTCTCTTACATATTTCCAATTTTGAACTTAACATGATTTGATAGAAGCTCTTGGACTAAAATGTAGCAGAGAAAAAAGAGGCTTTTTATTTGCACTAGAAGCTTTTTTCGTTTAAGTTTTGGCCAACTACAAGATCAGGAAATGATCCCCAGTTTGTGAAGACCTTGCAGGTACTGTACTTAAGGCTGTGCTAGTGACTGGCGGATAAACTTGTTTACTAAATATTCTGCTCCTCTGAGGATTCAATTCTCCATAGTGGTGCACAGTGGAAAGCTGCCATGCAGAGCTGGATGTGTACTTCAGAGGTGTTGTCTGAAGGGCATTAAGAACAGTCACAGTTTCCAGCTGAAATCTGGCTGGCGCTCCCTGGGCACGCTTTAACAGAGAGACTGTATTGTGCAGTTGAACTGAAATCGGATGCCGAGAAGGGTCTCGATCTGTGCCACACTGTCACTAAAAAGATATGATGAGATGTAGTTTAATGCTAAAACACACTGAAGTGAGTCAGTTGAACAAACTGACTCATTTTGTTGGAATCAGCTGCTGCAGCTGTTCTCAGGGCACTGTGTTCTAGACAGAATCAAAAGCATGTGCCTTAACGGCCTTTCTGAACATCAGAAGAGCATTTGAATGAAGTCAAGAGAGTTTTTGGGTCATTTCAGCCATATACACAGCATACAGTGAAATGAAACAACGTTCCTCCAGGACCTGGGTGCTACAAAAAGACAACATAGAACGTGACATAGAACACAGCATAGTGCAGCCAGAACAAAAGTGCATTTGGTGAAAAAAATGACAACACAACAGAGCATACGTATTCAGGGCAGAGACAGTATATGAGTGTGGTGCAGAGAACAGCGATGGACACAGTGCTAGCGTGGTATTATAGTCATTATACAGTGTTATGTCAGACACTGAAAAGTGAAGTGAAAGTGACTATTTTTAATTATGATGCACAGCACACAGTGAAGCACAACAAAATGCAGCATCTGCTTTTCACCCACATACACCGTGCAGCAGTAGGCAGCCATATCCAGCACCCGGGGTGCAGTGATGGGTAACACAGGGCAAAATACTGATATGGGATTCAAAGCCACGACCTTCTGATCCTGGGGCATAAACACTAGGCCATCGTGGCAGACATATAATGAACATCTAAACATCCTTCATTAGCAAGCAATGAGATATTCAGTGCGTGATTGCGTAACACCCTAAATAGCCATAAAAGTGTACACACTTGGCATACTGAAAGGATACTCATGCAATTGTTCATATATTCCCTCTGAGACATTTCTGCTCTGTTGTAACAATTGTCTTTCTTCTGCAGCCATTTTAGACATGCTGTGTTCATGAGTGTTGGCCCTGGATTGGTAACTGACACCATGAAATTGATTGCATGAACTAGTACATGTGCTGAGGGGCTGAAAACAAGGCAGGGCAAACTTAGCAGTCATTCAGCGAAGCTCGCACGAGCTGCAAAAAATGTTCCCATAAAGCACCTGAGAAATACTTTTCTCAAAGCCAGAACAGCAGCACTTCCAGCACTGTTCTCAACAAGACAAAGGCAATGTTACCTCTACAGGAATAATGCGCCTTGACCCACTACTTTAAAGTGAAAGGAAAAGTAGCATGGGCTGTGATCCCCGAACAATACGGCATGAAATCTGAGTGGTTCTTATTGAGAATGCCCCCCTAAACACAAAAAGCACATGGCCCTCCATGATCACTCACGTGCCCAAGCATAGGCTGGAGAGAGAGAGAGAGAGAGAGAGAGAGAGTGTATGTTTGTGTGTGTGTGTGTGTGTGTGTGTGTGTGTGTGTGTGCGTGTGTGTGTGTGTGTTTATGCACTATTGACACGCTATATTGACAAAAAGGGAGGAGAAAAAGAAATATATGACTCAATAACCTTTGAGGAAAGCTTAAAATGAGCTTGACATGAAAGTTAAACGAACTTCCGAGAAGCAGTTAATGAACCCTATGTTAAAATTTCACCTCTATTAGCGTTTGCTGCTACTGACACTGCATTGGAAAACCCAGTTATGCAACCGATGAGACATCAACATTTTTTTTTGCACTTTTTTATAGCTTTGGTCCTGCACTTATAGCCAAAACCCA
Organism: Hepsetus odoe; assembly: GCA_017165825.1. Lineage (NCBI taxonomy): Eukaryota > Metazoa > Chordata > Actinopteri > Characiformes > Hepsetidae > Hepsetus > Hepsetus odoe. The sequence continues at coordinate 3,625,557 of CM029379.1, forward strand.
GCTCTGGCAGCAACATCCAAAAAAGCCCATCTGGATTTAATTCCGAGCCACATTTGGTTACTTAACTGAAAATAATCGCTTCCCTAAAGCCTCTCATTGTTGCTGGAGCTCACGCTCAAAGTCTCATAAGGTAGTCATTTCTATCAGATTGTGTATCCGCTTAGAAAATCCACAGTTTACAACCCAGTGGTGGTAGAATGAATGATGGGCCTTATGTACAAATTTGTGTCCACATTGTGTGTTTGGCAATGATCAATCATGTCCACACTACTGCTTGGACCCACATGGAGGATGAATATAAGCAGCACAGTTTCTGGCTCACAACTCCTTCATTTTCATACAAAACAAGGAGGAATTAATCAATCCCCTGAACCATGAAACGGGCCTCTTGGAAATGATAATATCTCAGTGTCCAAATCGCCCCCCAGAGGTTAAATGGGAAGAAGTGACAGAATAACTTCTAGCTTTGGAGGGAAAAGACATTCTATTTCCTTCATTTTAGTATTTGACTGTTTTCAACTGCGAAAAGGAGTGATCTCACTTTTTTTTGCCATTTAAAATAGTGCCATGGAAAATGGTTGGGTTGAATAGGCCCACTGTTCTGCTTCACTCTGTGTTCCACAACGACTCCATGATTCTCGTTCCAGAGTTGCTCTTATGGCTTTTGGTTGCCTTCCAAAGCAAAGTTAAAAAAGCTACCTATAGTCCTTGCTAACACCTTCTCTAACACCAGTCACAACATCTCAGAGAGCCATTCAGGTCAATTTAAAGCAATATACACACTGTTCCTCTGCTTCTCATAATTTCATGCGCCATATTTTCACAGATTTTATTTCACTCCCAGTTTCCATTTGACGCACGCCTCCGTATTTGGAGCAGGCTAGAGAAGAAAGGAAGGTGTCCGTCATGAAAATGTGGAATTCCAAGCGCCCAGCTTTCCAAAATAGCTGCGCAGACAATCGACACCACTGTAAGCACAGGGAGGAGAAACTCTAGAATGCCTCTCACAAAATAATCTTAAGCCGTGGATGAAGACTTGACACCAGGTTCAGTCAGAGGTCAAATATCTTTCTTCTCTCCCATACTTATCACTAACCTCTCTCATATGATCAGCTCCTTAACTCAAGCCTGAGCTGCTCCATGTCAGCATGCCGATGGTCTATTTGAGCTCACAACTCAATCACTTTTTAATGAAGAAATTCTTCACGAGGCCGCATCTGAAAACAACGCTGTTGTCCAAGCGTCCCGTCAATGTTGCGCAAAGTGTTATAAGATTCCTGTCGCAGTTTATGAGTGTTCATGTGCAGAGAGTGAGGGAAAGGAAACCGAAACCACTTTTGAGAATGTTTTTATGTAGATTTTTTCTTTACAGATCACTTCTTAAATTGTAACTTCAGATCATACAGCTTTTTTTAAATATAACACATCATCTTCTCTGCACCGTTTTCAACGTGATTCTTTAGTTCTTTTCATAATAAATTAAATTCAGTCTTTTTTTTTTATATTATTTAGCAGACACTTTTATCCAGAGCGACTTCCATGTCCTCATTACAGGGACAGTCCCCCTGGAGACACTCAGGGTTAAGGGTCTTGCTCAGGGACCCAGTGGTGGTAGTGCCAGAGGTGGGATTCGAACCTGGGACCTCTTGCGCCATAGGTCCATAGGCAAGTATCCTAGCACTAGACCACCACCACAGCCTTTACAGACAGTTTCACAAAGTAGCTTTACTGAATCAGGCAACAGAAGCAAACCGGAAGGAAGAAGCCTTGGGGGGATCCACAGGCTGAGAAGGAGAACCCATCCTTGACACTGTAAAACAGAGGAGAAAGTGAAAGTGACTATGTATCATTGTGAAACAGCACAGCAAGCAGTAAAACACAACTACACGCATTCTCTGTATTTAAACCACACACACGTGCAACAGGGGACAGCTATATCCACTGCCTGGCGAGCAGTGATGGTGACAGTTCCTTGCTCAAGGGTGCTTCAGGGTTACCTCCTGATCTGGGATTCTAACTCATGACCTTCCAATCCTGGAGCCTAGACCCTAAACGCTAGGCCCCATCAGCCCCTTAAGCAGGACATTATTAAGAAGATGCACAAAATATGAAAAGAGTAGAATAAGAGTTAAGCACTGACGACCAGTACAGTCTAAAGTCAGGAGTAAAGTCAGTTAAATTGAAAACAAAGACTATCTGGTCTTGATCAGCCGAGCGGATGGACAGCCTTATCCCTTCAGAGAATCTAGATAAGTGCGGTTGAATGGTTCTTCTCTAGAATGGAAAGCCAGTTGTTTGGTTTAACAATTCAAAGCGGTCTGCTATTATAAGTCCTATGATTTTTTCTGGCACTATATAGAACCTTTTTTGCTAACAGTGTGCTCCAGTAAGAGGTGTGCAAAAATATGACATCATAACAAAGAGGATATTTTCACAATATGTCATAATACACACATTTTTATAGATCTGTAAGTTGAAATGGGGAAAAATGAGTCAGTGTTATTGACATTTTCAAAATACGACTCAATGCTCAGAAAATAATATTTTGAAATAACATGAAAATGTTACGTTTTTTGTTTTTGCCATTGTTCCTGGGCATTATCGCTGTTTATACTGGGAATGCAATGGAAACAGACCTTTAATTTATTGCGTGCAGATAAGCTTGACTACGTATCAGGTCCATGCATTGTCTAAATGCCCTTGAGATGCATCTGCTGCTGAATTCTGATGCCCTGGATGTTTATGTCCTTTACAGATGGCTGAAGATAAGTTTATAGTTTTGCTTCCCATAGCTTACTAAGCACCAGATGAGGACCACATGGACTGAACCTCTGAATCCAACCTCACTCCTCTGATTTTCCCTTGGCATGAGCAGGCAGAGGGCAAAACAATTCTCTCATGTAGAGCAGATCTTGATCAAATGCAGGTAAAGATTCAGTGAACTTCTTCATTTAGCTTGTTTTCTTCCACGAGGAGCAAACAGATGGACAAAAGATGGTTCTCCTAAACGTTTTATAGCCTAACAACATGCTGACAGATATATGTTTTAAGATGCAGGTGTCATCTTGGATTCCATCACAAAAAAAGTGCCTTTGATTTAATAAATATCTTTTGATCTCTTAATTGCAGACAGAACCTCGTTCTGCGGTGTGAACCCACTTTTTCTGTTCTTTCAAATGGAAAACACATAAACTCATAAAGTCGGTGTACCTGTCTTGCAGACCATGACTTCTGAAGAAAAACAGAACAAATCTTGCAATACGTCTTGCAATCCGTCCCCCGTCTGAAGTGTCCACTGTTCAGTACCGGTAATCCAGACCACTTTAAAAGGTCCATGGTCCTTTTGGGAAGAGACATGCTCACTCATGGATTAAATCAGCTACAAAGGCCAGGAGATTTCTGCCCACAGCATACCGCTCTGTAGCCAACCACCACATTCAACACTCCACGCCAAGCAACAGCAGCTTTTTACTAGTCTGGCAAAAGTGTTCACAGAACTGGCTCTGAAAGGCAAAGACCTGATTTAAAGGCTGAATGCTGCGCTTAGAACTCTCTTATGTAATGCTGGAGTTAAGATATCTACACTCTTCAAAACAGAGGGGTTTTTTGGAGCAGGAACTTAGAAGAACCAAATGTTTTCCATACATCAGAGGCTGACAAACCTTTTAAAAAAAATAATAAATTCACCACAAACTCAGTCAGTCAGTCAGTCATTTATTATTATTATTTTTTTTTTTTGCATAATCAGAGACCCCTTTGTCATCCATTACCTTTCAAAGGATTGGTCCTTTTTGGAGATCTTTGTAAATGAGAGTTGAAGAAGTTGAAAGAAACCCACAATAAAAGGTTAAATATCAAATATTGCTTTATCTATTCCTGAATCGTTATTACTCTTAGAATAACTTATTGCTTTCTTTAAGAGTTTGACCAAATGCTGCGGTCAAAGTGTCATGGCGCCAACTGGAGGTCGGTCCCAGTCCACGGATTACTAGCCTGGTATTCACCTTCTCCCCCTCCTCATATTCCAAAATCCACAACACCTGAAGCAGGGATTATTTAGATTTTGCTAAGACGATCTGGAATTGTCCATTCACCATTGTGCTGTGTTTGTCTGCACATTTCTAGCTTTATTTGTATTTGTGTTTCTGTGCACAGTTATGATATTAAAGCAACGATGTCCAGACCACCACTATCAGCATTACACACAGAAAGTGAAGTGAAGAAAAAGTGAAAGTGACAACCCTTGTCATAGCGAGGTCACAGCACAGCACACAGTGTACTTGGACCTCTGCATTTAACCCATACACACACGTGCAGCAGTGGGCAGCTATTGAAAGCGCCCAGGGAGCAGTGACGGGGACGGTATCTTGCTCAAGGGTACCTCAGGGCAACCCACTGGGGAGGGAATCAAACCCACAATCTTCCGATGCAGGGCCAGCTCCCTAACCGCTAGGCCACCGCTGCCCCGGCCACAGTGACCCCACATTGCAACTTCAACTTCCCAGAAAAGAGAAACAGGAATTATGAAGTTAAGAAGTGAAGCCAAGGCAACAGGTGCAGTGTTGATGAAAGGACAACAGGCAAAGGGACACTTAAACCGCAGGCTGTGGGTCACTGAAAAAATAAGAGGTGGCAATACTGGCAACTGAGTAAGAGACCAAAGTTCTCCTCATTGACTGCTGACTAACACAGCTGAGGCAGGCTTGCATTTCTCCCGGCAAGAAACCCGACTCACGGCCTGGTACCTTATTACTGCAGTGAGTGTTCAGAGGGCAGTTTATTTATAATATCCCAGGACTAAGGGAAAGAAAAACTGACAGCTTCCAAAGGCCTGGGATGGAGAAGCTTTACTCGGCAGTCGGCTGCATAACTGACTGCTTACTATTCCCCATACAGCCAGATGTTCTTTGAGGCAGTGATGTATAAAAGGGTGTAATTCCATAACATTTTTGCTCATCCCACACTCCATACCTTCAGGAGCATTCAGTCTGCACTGACTGAACTCACTTCTGTTGTACCTCAAGAATGATCAGCATCTCTAAATGTATCTACAGCTTTTGTATCCTTCCATTCATATGTTCTTCACATGTCAGGATAAAGAACCTGCCATAAAACTGTCATATTGACCTACTTTATTGTTCATCAGTTTAGCAACAAGTCCCAATCTATTCAAATATATGCTCTCCCAGTTCCGGTTCAATGGCACGCACATAATACACTATGTAAACAAGACGTGTAATTACATCATGCGAAAGAATCGCCCTAATAAAGCTCCTGAACATTCCTTCTGCCATTCTTTCTAGAACATTTTGATTTCTGATGTATTGCTATGGACAGTAACTTATTAAAATCATACAAGTGGCTATTATGTAACATTTGGATCATGAATGTAGATGTAATAAATTATTACTCTTTGCACAAAACTGCATATGGCGAGGCTGCCACATTGTTCCAAAGACCAGTCTCAGAGAAAGATTCATTATCTTACTGGTTTCCTCTCAAAGAGAAAGAGGGTGGGGTTTACGTTAGGCAGAGTGACAAAGAATGACTAGAAAATCTGCAAAGAGCTTTTTTTTCTGAACTGAAACCATCTGCATTAAACAGTAAATCAAAGTGTAAGCGCTGGTGGAAAGACCCAATATTATTAGTCTAGATTTTTTTTTAAATCTATGAGCCACACAGGATGAACTAAAGTCTCAACACAAACAGTGTCACCTCAAATAAGTCAGGAAGACAGGTTTTATTCTATTTTTCTGTTGCCATTACCATTGCATGGCCAGTGCAGGACCCTAAGGTGTGGTGTCAATACCTATTCCAACATCTCACCTTTTGGTCTTGAAGAATTCCTTGCTGATATTTTCTTCTTCTAGAAAAAACAAAGGCTTTACCCAAAAGTTTGCATGAGTGCGGGTTTATAAAAGGGACTTTTGAAGCTAAAACCATTTCCAGTTTGGTGGTTTATCATATACAAATATCAATTTTTTCTTCTTCTTCTTCCACTTTCAGCTGCTCCCTTTTAGGGGTCTCCACAGCAGATCGTTCATTTCCATTTCTTCCACTCCACTTTCCTCCCTTTTGTTCACATTCATGCTTTCTGTCCTTGTCTTACTCACTTTCTGCTTCATTCCTCTCCTCTCCAGAGCATATCTCCATCTTTCCAGGTTCTCCTCAAGCTGCCCCTCTTGCTACAGATCACAATATCATCAGCAAACATCATAGTCCACAGGGACTGCTGTCAAACTTCATTTGTCAACCTGCCTATTACCATTGCAAACAAGAATGAGCTCAGCACTGATCCTTGACCTAATTTAACCTCTACTTTAAATGCATCCGTCACTCCTACTGCAGACACCACCACCGTCATACATATCTTGTACTACTCTCACATACTTCTCTGCCACACCTGACTTTCTCCTTAAAAAATCACAGCTTTTCTGGGTTTGATTCCCAGGTGGGCGGCCTCGGTTTTTCAGCTAGGAGTGGACACGTTCTCCCCGTATCTGTGTGTATTTCCTCTGGGAGCTCCAGTTTCCTACCACCTTCCAAAAACATGCATGTCAAGTAGATAGGAGATGCTAAATGGCCCTAGGTGTAAGTGTTTGTCTGTGTGTCTGCCCTGCGAACAACTGTACAGGGTGTTTCCCCATGTTTTGCTCTGTTAGTGCTGGGATTGGCTCCAGCTCTGCCAGCGACCCTAATAAGTATAACCAGCTCAGAATATAGAGAGGGAGATGAATTGCTTACATTAAGCCAGCCAGAGGCCTTTGCATGTCAATAAGATGCTCATGAGTTAGCATGATGTGATGTGACTCATGCCCACATATCAAGACTTTCAAGTCAAGTCCTGAGGCCCACAGCTGTGGTGGCTCTATGGCTTTAAAGGATATTACAGTCTACATTAGTCAAGAAAGAATGATAAATATCAACATCCTGTGCTCCATCCTACCCTGTTTCTCCAGTGAGATGGAAATCTGGGATGGATTTGGATCGGTCCTGTCTCTGAGGACACATCAGAGATGAGTATGACTGGGAAACAGGGAAGACAAAACCACAAGGTTAATAAGTTAAAGTAGTTTGCATTTGATGATGATTTATTTCTTCACTTACAATTAATCAGCCTCTTCATCTGCTGTTATTCTGTTTGAGAGGGTTGACACTTGATGGGTGGCACTCAAAATTCCTCTGAAGGTCAGAATGCATCTCTTCTCAAGTGTCTCACACTTTTTTCAGTCATGCACCAACACCAGGAGTCTGCTAGTGCTGCTATAAAACATGGTTCCACTTCTTCAATCCACAGGAAATTGTTTGTTTAAGGCCATTCACTGCTCCTAAAAATAATTACAGTAGATTATTTGATTATACACACGGCTGGTCATGCACTGCATTTAATTTGACAGAGGCAACAGTCATCTAAAGATCTTCTGATCTAAATATGTATCTTAACACCATTGTGCACTAGTTTGAGGACGAGCGAGAGGTATCTTACATGGGGGAATGAATCTATTTTCTGCATTTCATGTCTTTTTCACATAATAAGGACTCAAAGACTCCAGTCCAAAAGTACTTTTGACTTCTTTCTGTTGTGCATCTGGCCATCGCTGTGCTTTCTCAGATTCCTTCATTTAATCTCTTGCTGGAGACTTTGAAAGAAGAGATTTATTGAAATTCTTGTCATCCTGATGGCTAGTTTGAGTCTTTTCTGAAGCCAGACTTACAGCTCAGTAAATAACCAACCTGCAACCTGGCAAGCCTGCAGTTCAGTGTGAACTACAGTTCACAGTAAACAAGTCCAAAGACCCAAAGTAAAAAGGCAAATGCATCCAACAAACGGTGTGTCACAGAGCGCATCTTTAACAGTGCTGCACATGCATTTGGGGTTATTTTAGAATGAAACAAACAGAAGAACAAAAGCTTCTCGCACTCCTTTCCTCGCGAGTGCCCTCCTTTTTCATTTCCTCTCCCTAATCTTCACTCGCTTTCTGTTTTCTTTTCATTCCTTTGCTTTCCCTACTTTGAAAGTGGCTTATTTAGAGCTGAGCCCTTTAGGAGACAAATAGTGAACTGAGCTTTTGTGGAGATATTCTGTTTTATTGTTTTGTAGATGCTTATCATTAAACATCAGCCATTTGTACCATGTCAGGTTAGATGTCCTTCTAGCAGTGTTGTTCATATCTTGACCATATCCTTCTTGATTTTCTGGTGTTGAGCAGAGGAGAATGGGTAGGGGGCTTAATCTGGGTTCTTCCCAGAGTTTCTTCTGCCTCTGACAACTTCGACTTGCTCGTTTATGGTCTTTGTGGCAAAGCATTATGTACATAAAACTGACTTTACTACAGCACCTGCACACATTGAGGTGGCTGCAGAATGACATAGGTCAGTAAGAATGCAAGCCCTAAGGCGGCTTTTCCGTGCCTGACTTAGGAAACAAACAAGCTCGCTTTCAGACACAAGGCCAAACACACAAGATTAGTATTGGCCTTGGTGTCGGATTCTAGCTGCTGATCAATGACCGAAACCTACAGCACACTGGCCCACAAGGTACAACTTCAAAAGGCTTTTTATTTTCCAGCCGTTACCCATTTAGCACCAGCTGCCATCGCCTCCCTAAAAGCTGTGACTTCTTAAGCTCTCAGCCACAGCTAGTAGTTGCATGAAAGATAAGCCAGAACTAGAAGTGCCTTTAAAACACGCCTTTCACCAACACTGCCAGAAAACATCCTCGACCTGAAAGCAGCCTGCACAAACAGAAAGCTAACAACAATGTGCAGCAGGCTCGTTTCGAGTGCCAGCCATTCTGTGGCCTTCCATTAATATGCCACCCTCAGATTGCAGCTGTTGGGAATGGAGCCTGTTGTTTGGAAGATAAGAGCAAGAGTGAGTGTGAGTGAGAGAGTGACTGGGGGCACCAGAGGGGCAGGGACTTGCAATGCTGTGCAGCTCCATGTCTTTGTCCCCAGCTGTCTTAGTCCATAGTATGACCTCTCCAGTTCCTTTTAACCTGTCATAAGTGCAAACACAAGTCTGTAGCATTTAAAAATGTATGCAAGGTCAAAGAGTAACGGGGGTGCAAGACAAACAGTTTATTTTGCTTTTCAAGAAAAGTAAGCCCATGCCTGATGAGACAAGTGTGAAAGGACTATTTTAGCCATGAAAAAAGATAGTCTTGTAGCCAAGACCAGTTTGTAGAGCAGACTTGGAGCCCATTGTACCTAGCAGAGCTATGGCCAAGTGCAACTATGACTGATCAAAATAAAATTTCATTTGGGGCAGTGCGGCGGAGCAGTGGGTAACACTGTCACCACACAGCAAGCGAGCTCCAGTTTCCTACCACCATCCAAAGACATGCAGGTGGATTGGAGATGATAAATTGGCCTGCAAAAGACTAGTGACCTGTCCAGGGTGATTCCCTGCCTTTCACCCTGTGAGAGCTGGGATAGAGTCCAGCAACCCCCTTGGCCATAATTAGGACAAGCAGCTATGAAAATGAGTGAGTAAGTAAATTTCATTTGGGACGGAACGGTGGTGCAGTGGATATTGCCTCACAGCGAAAGTGCTGGATTCAATTCCTAGACGGGACTGTCCGGGTTCTTTCTATGTGGAGTGGACATGTTCTCCCTGTGTCTCCGTGGGTTTACTCCAGGTGCTCTTGTTTCCTCCCATCATCCAAAGACATGCACATCAGGTGGACTGGAGATGCTAAATTGGCCCCCTAGGTGTGTGTGTGAATGTGTTTGTCTTTATGTTTCTTCCCTGCGATGGACTAACGACCTGTCCAGCACCCCTTGCATCCCTAATCAGGCCAGTGGCTCAAAAAATGAGTGAGTGAGAAAGAGTGAGTAAATTTCATTTGGAGCTCAGGTCATAAACACTACATCTTTTGGGCCAGTTTTCCAGACCAGAACCACTGGTCCAAGACTAGGCTCAATCCATGTCTGGGAAACCAGCCCATAAAGTTACGACTTGTAACCAGACAAGGTTTGTAGAGCAGGCCACCTGGCGGATATCAGCAAAATCTGGCAGGATGTTGGGAAGTTACAAGCTGTGGAAATGAAAATGTGAAACTTACTATAAATGGCTAGGCAAGAATAAAAATATATTTTCATAATGATACCTTGGCCTGTAGATAAGGTTGGAAGAGAAACTTTCCCAGCATAATAAATGCAATGATCTATGAACGTGACTGCAATCAAGCACAGGCTAGTGGTCTCAGGACGGCCATAATGAGATTATAAATTGTGGATCAAAGTGACAGTGAGTCCCAGCATCCAACATGATCCAACATGCCACCATTCCTGGACTGGTCAAATGACAGGGCTTCAATGGATTGACAAGACCTTTGCCCTGTTATATATCTGTCAGAGCCTCATAAATTATAACCCCCCCCCCTCCCCCCAATCCTTCCTATTGTTTGTGAAATATCTTGGCAATACCTCATCACTATCACTCTCACCTTCTAAAATTAGCCCTTCTTTTTCCTTCTCAGGGATTGCTCTACAGGCCCCAACAGCTGACTCAAAACTATAATAATGTCTTCAGTCTCCAAAAGGACCATGTACACTGGTCACCCTGACTGCTAGAATTAAAAATAGCGAGGGTATACACTTAATTCCTTTCCATTAAGACGTATTACCTTTTAGAAACGGGGTCGTTTAAGAAAAACAAACACTGGGAACCACTCTCAATCGCCTGATGTGAGAGAAACCTGATCTGGGATTTAGGGTTGTGGTGGTGCTGCCCTCTGCTGTGTGGCAAATCAGTAGAGGATTAATAGGCCACCATTAATAGACCTTAACCCCTGGCACATGGCATCTAATTGAGGTCAGGTTTATAAGGTTTATAGCTTTAAGGCGCCTTCTCACCTAACAGGCCTGGGCCTGTAAAACATGAGAGATTTTCACGGCAAAGGCTCATCCATCCAATTTATAAGACAAGACAGATTCACAAACTCACGAGGACAGAGCGTCCACACTCTCAAGTTTCAGCAAGATGTATTTGGGACATCTGTGGAAGTAATCACCATGAGGTACCCACGTGGGTCTCCTTAAATCCATGAACCTACTGGTCCAGTGGAGAAGATTTATCGGGATGTAGGTCTGGTATAATTCATTCTGGGCCAATGGAGGCTTCAAACAATGAAGCATCCAAGCAGGGTTGGGGAGAGAGAGGAAGAAATCCTGTAGAAATGCATTGCAGAGGACATGTAGTGGTGAGGATGCCTGTCCATGTCTCTCAGTGGTCCGTCTGAAGAGTTATGGAGGGTTATGGACTTTTATGTGGGGGCAGTGTCAGTTACAGCTGTATCACTTGAGAGATGATTTAATATTTAGGTATGAGTTTGAAAAACCGGATACACAGCGTGTCACATCTTCAGAATTTTGCAGTTTTGGCTCACAATATTTAATATCAACCTGGGATTTCATAAAACATGTTTTTAGTTAATCAATTAGTTTAGCGCTGTAACAAACCGGAGGCTGAGGGACACATGCAGTGACCGCATATTTTAGTTTTTCTGGCCAATCAGATTACATAACCATGTTAAAAATTCAGACCACTAGTAAAGGCCCACTATGTAACTATGTATAAATGCCATCTAATCTATATATATACATAATTAAGCAAGAATCAGATCTTTAAAGTTCAACGAGTTAATAATCTGGCTGCTTCATTCAAGACGGCGGTGTATATATTTCAGGATCTTCATTAAAGATGAAGAACGTACTGCATTGCATGCCAGATTTATTAAAAATTGAAATCGGAAGTTACACCCAGTTTGCAGGGTCTGCACAACAAGCCAATAAAAGTCGGAGTATTTACAGCTTACATATGTTGTGTATACTATTACATGCAAACGTAGGACATCTGTAACAGTTTAACACACCTTCCTAAACCAGTTAATTCATGTGCTTCTCATTAGTTAGAAGCCATAACACAAGCAGGCAACTTTAGATAATGAAGCTTTAGTCGGCTGAGAAAATTGGTTATATGCGAACTACAGTTAATGACATCTCTGGAACATTCTTTGTGGTTCTTGGTTCCAAATGATGTCTCAAAAAACACAACAGTAACACGGCACGCCCTTTGACTGAGTTTTATTCCACAAACCGCCTCCTCCTGTCCTCCAATTTACATTATTCACATACAGCGGTACCCAGTAGTTACAATTCTCGTCACATTAAATAACTAAACATTGAAAACAAAATAGGCAAAGCACTTCTTGTTTCAACTCATGATAAGAAGAAAAGACAGCCATAAATTGTGTTTTATCATGTGTTTACATCTTTTTTTTTCCTCTGGTGATTACTAAGACGCATGATGCCGTCTGCCGTAAGGTGCAAGGTCAGACTGCTGAGTGGGTTCTTCATAAATAGTGACACAGATGCACCTTGGTGGGAGGTGAAGATTTGTTTAGTTAAGCTTGACTGCAGAGTGGCTTCTTGTAATCACACCCTTTTGCCCAGGGGAGGTTCTGACCATGCCAATGCTTACAATCTAAACAGCAGTCAGTGACTGGGTTGGCACAGGTCTGGCCACGCTGTGCTTCATCACTCAGGGACCCTCAGGCAGCAACTTGGAGCCATCCAGATAAGGCTGGCCTCTATCAAACAGCTGTGTTTCTCACAGGACCTCTGAAACGGGGAGAAAAGAACAGCACTATGGTCATTTCCCTGAAAAATATGCACAGAAGCCTAAATGCAATGCTCCTGGTACGACACCTGTTGGTATCAAACACGATTTATAGCGAACCAATTGCTTAAAGCCTTAAATTAAAATCAGTAGCTGCTTTTTAATTAGGTTAATGCTGGTCTTGGGTGCACACCCTAAAAATAACTTTCCAATGCCAGATTTCTACACATGAAGTGTAAATGAGGTGGTCCACATCTTTGATGATGCTTGAGCAAGCTTTACTCTCACTAATCACAAGGCTGATGTTGCTTGTCCCTCCCTCGGCTTTTATAAAAACCATGTGTTTCCACTCGAACACTGCTCGTTCCAGCTGAGGCAGAGCTACTTATTGAGCGCAAACTAAGCTGGCAAGTTTAGTCTGCTCTGATCATTTCACTGCAACCCAAACCTGGGAGCTTTGCAGCATCACTATTAAAAGAAAAACCCCACAAATATGTTTCTTGTTACAGGATTTTCCGCTAAATAAGGCATAACTTCTATTAATCTGCTTAACTTTATATATTTGCATTTTGAAAAAAATATCTAAAAAAGGTTTTGCTTAAAAGCTTAGGCACTGATCCCAAACTGTTCAAGTCAGCACTTGCAGTGCAGCGTGCACGAACAAACAAAACAAAAACACGTAGACGTGAGGTCTTTAAAGAGCATGTGAAGTGAACAAGTGAAAGTGACTATTTGTCATTGTGAAACACCACACACAGGGAACCACAATGAAATGCAACCTCTGCTTTTCATCCACACAAGCCGTGCATCAGGGGGCAGCTACTTAAGCACTCTGGGAGCAGTGATGGGGATGGTACCTTGCTCAAGGGTATCTCAGAGCAACCTAGTGGTCTGGTATTCAAACCTACAACCTTCCGATACTGGGATCTGGTCCCTAAGCTCTATTTTTTACATTATTTTTACTTAAAAAACCAACTTATAGCTATCAAAAATAAGAAGGAAAAAAAGATGAAAAAAAAATTTCATTCAAACTTTCTCTGGATGTCTATTATAGCAGTTTGTTGGCATACAAACATTTTTAACATTTTATTAAATATTCCATGGGACACAAACACGCTACTAAAACCAAACTCCCGATAAAAATAGAACGAAAACAGTTTATGAAAGCTGGCAGGCCAGTGATGTGACCCCTCCGTTTGTTTTATGGATAATTTATGGTGTGGCCTGTCGGCAGGGTAGCAGGTGGAGATCTTTCTCCGGGGGGTTGTTCTGGCTGGAAGTAATGCTGACCACGCCAGAGGCAGAGGCCGACGGGGGCATGCTAGAGCCAGGGTCCTGTTTCCACCCTCCACTGCCAGTGGGGCAAGTGGCAGAGCTCCTACAGAAAGCGGCTGCCAGGCCCAGAGTGTCCAGGGATTAAAACTCCACACGTACACCACCCTGACATCCACACCCAAGATGGCCCTCGACTGTCTGATAAGAAGGGTGAGCCAAGAAGGTTGCCTAGCAATTCCTCAGAGAGAAGAGTGACACTTCAGTTTTATGGCCACCTGACAGACCCATCTTCAAATATGAGAAGTCAGTTAGGGCTCTGACCTGCTTCTCTTAACCAGGGTTTTGAGGGTGCAGTAGACTATCCCAGCACCCACAGGATAAAGGCAGAGAAACATTCACTCCCCAAGTCACACCTGGTAGGTGATTTAGCTTCTCCATTCTGTCGGATGCACATCTTTGGACTGTGAGAGGAAGCCAGAGCTCCTAGAGGAAACCCAGGGAGAACATGCGAGCTCCACAGCACTAACCACTGCGGCGCTGAAACTGTGCACAGCTTCCACAAAAGCAGGGTGTGGACAAAAAATGATCATCTTCTCCATTATTTTTAAAACAAGGCTTCTTTTTTAATCTCAACACTTACAGCATGCTGTTTTGGGAAAGCAGTGGCTAAGTGTTTAGGGATGAGGCCCCAGGACCAGACGTTTGAGGGTTCGAATCCCAGACCAGCTGGTTGCCCTGAGGTACTCATGAACAAGGTACTATCCCCATCACTGCTCCCCAGGCGCTTTCAATAACAGTGTGTGTGGGTTAAAATAAAGATGCTGTGTGCTGTGCTTCACAATGGCATGTCACTTTCACTTTCACTTCATTTCTCCATTAAACTTGCTGCAACACTTTATACTGCAAAAGGAACTTGATCTTTACGTGACGAAAGGATATATGAGAAATAAAGGAGGCACAAATGTAACAAAACTCAAATAATATTAAGTGTGTCAGTTTCCCTAAATCTAGCAGACTATCAGACCATTTAAAGGAGAAGAGACATGAAGAAAAAAAGTTACAGTAGTTGAAACCCAATATCCATTCACAAGGACACTTCTGAAGCCTGATGAGTCATCGTTTATCCTTTGTTTGTACATCTGGATGGGTTTTACTTCTGGGGAGCCAAAGGAAGTCTCCAGCCCACACTTTCCAGTTCCAGCAAATTAGGGTGAAGATTTTTCTTCTCCTTGAAGAATTTTTCATTAAATGATCATCATGAAAACTAAACCGCTCTTATTACCGAAATTCTCATTCACTGAATGGTGTTTCCATCGTTTTCTCCATGCAGTGCTCAAAATAAAGACGTCTCTGATCTCACCTGCAACATGCTGAGGCTTCATAGGACCTGCTTTTTTCAGAAAGGAGTTCCCACCATCAAAGGCCACAATTGGTTCGTCAGGGATTCCAGTGTCACACTTCTCCCGCCCCTCGCTGTTGGTGCTGCTGTGATTGGACAGCTGGATGATCTCTTCAAAGTGGGACCCTTTGCCCCCTGAAGAAAGGCCATTCTCGTGCTTGGAGGGCTGGACACCATTCATTACCAGGAACGGAGAACTGAACAGGAAAGGAAAAAGTAAAAGCGGTAAGCGAGAGGCCATTCTTCACGAATGTTTCAGGTTTTTTTTTTGTCCCAGGAACTAGATAAAGAAATAGGAATGGTGGCAGAAAGTCCAGAAAGAGAATTTTAAGGATCTTCTCTTGGGAAAATTATTCCCAGATGACTTTTTGCAAAGCAAATCCAGTGAGTATGCACTACTTACATCACACCAAATACCCATAATTCTCTGAATTTCTTTAAACTGATATATTCTTAATATCAATAATCCTTTATTTATAATCCCATGAATGGGAAATTCACTCTCTGCATTTCACCCATACACACATGTGCAGCAGTGGGCTGTTATTGAAAGCGGCCGGGGAGCAGTGATGGGGACGGCACCTTGCTCAAGGGTACCTCAGGGCAACCTACTGGGAAGTGGTTCGAACCCCCGATCCTCCAATCATGTGGCTGACGCCCTAACCACTAGGCCACCGCTGCCCGTGTTAGTTCATGTGTTAGTATAAATAAAAGACAACAAATTCAAGCATAATATATAATTTTTGCTATTTAAGCACCATGACAACAGAGAACTTCCCCTTCTGGATGAGACCAAAGCAATTACCTTCCTAGGTAACTTAATTATTCTCTGGCCCCTGATTCCATGCTTAGAAACACTGGCAGCTTTGAACAAAAAAATAAGGGAAAGCACTTCTGATTTTATAATGAACATCTACCATCTACTCCTCCTCCTGTTTCCTCTATTTTTGTATACTGCTGACACTTTAGATCCTCATATAAAATGTGAAATAAGGAGAGGACAACACAAGGATGTGGTTCTTGGACTTTATCTCTGCATTCAATAAACTGATCAGCAAACTGGGCCTTGGTCCATGCCATGGACTTCCTAACAGACCAAACACAGCAGGTCAAAACTGGTAAACACACTCCTCCTCAGACAATTGGGAAACAGCTAACAGGCTTGAGATGAAACATCTGCTTAAATGGTGTAAGGACAGTAACCTGGGCCTCCAAAACCATAATGATGGTCAGTGACCTCAGAGGAACAAGAGTTAGAGCCTGCCTCCACATACATGGAAAAGCAGGGTGGATACCCTCAAGTTCCTGGAAGCTGACATGGACCTTCACAACTCCAACCTGGGCAGAAAGGTTGATCAGAGACTCTCTTTGCTGAAGCAGGCTATTCTATTCTATTTCTATAAAGTAACCTAAAGCAGTTTTGCAGAGCCTTGATCATCCATGTGATAAAGCATCTGTCCCCTTAAACTGGTTTGCAACCTTTAGCAGAAAAAACTATAACCAAACTTCTCCTGTAACTGGAGATCAGTCTTTCACATCACTGTGGAGGAATCTTGGCCAACATCTCTTTGCTGTAATTCTGCCATTTTGGAGCATGAATTGCCCATTTAAGGCGTTGCCCCTGCATCTCAATATAGTACACATCAGACATTTGACTGCACTCCTTAATTTTCCTTTGGTCTGTTTAAATGTTCATTTGCTTCAGTGCTTTAGATCATTTTTGGTGCAGAGCTGGTAATGTTTTTTGGCAACTGTGAGAAGAGCCTTCGTTAATCTTGGATAGAAGTGACCTCCAATGGGTATCTCTGTTGATGAACCTCTTTCTTATAGTGGAATCGTAAACACTGATCATATCTGCGATAAGTGAGACGTGCAGTTCCTTAGAGGTTTGCCTGGCTTTTTGTTTGGCTTGTTTTCTCAATTTGAACTGAAGACCAGAGCTATGAGACGCCTTTTAACTCCAAACTAATATGCGTCAAGATCATTCTCACTTTTGCCTCACATATCTGGAGATTCAAAATTTAGGTTGTTGGAGTTTCAAGCGTAAATGATCCCAATTATCAACCGAGTCTCATTAATTGGTTGATTGAGTAGCAAGAAATGCTTTTTCACTCTCGGCCAGTGGGTGTTGCATTATTTTTATTTTCCATCAATAAATAAAACAATTTCAAAACTTTAGGATACTTTTTGTGTTAGGTATTAAAAATATACAAAAATGTACTTTTTCAAGGCACTGTACAAGGACTGATCATGATAATGAATAATGTAGCTGAAATATAATGCGACAGATGTTCAGCAGTCGCTGTAAACTAAATATAGCTGTAATTAAGCATAAAAATGGCAAACGAGACTGGACAGAAGGTAGAAACAGGTACACAGGCAAGTCTTGGTGACTCACAAAATCATATTGTTTTTTTACCTGTCCTTCATGCCACTTTGTGTTTGATTATTTTGCTTCAGTTCTGTGCTTGGAGGGTATTCAGCCGATGCTGTGAGAGAGAAAAAAATCATAATTACACTCTCAAAAAAGCGAACAGTAACTCCATTCCTTTTCCAGTTGGTTATAAGCTCGTCAAAATAAACATCTCCCCATCTGGATTCATTTAGGAGATTCTGAAAGCACTCTTTGTATTTGCTGTTTGATGACAGATCTCATTCAACTATAGTTACATAAAATAAAATGAAAAAACAGGATTGAGAAATAATCACTGACCTCACTGAGAGAAAGACGTAAACTGAAACTACCAGATATACACTCAACCACCCCATCCTCATGAACTGGTTATGTTTGGAAAGACCCATCCTTTGTCACATTTTTTTGCACAATGATCATAAAGGAGCTTAGTATGGTGGACTTGGACCGACCACGTAATCATGGTCTAAACACCACATCTGTATTCTGATTCAAGTTTTCACTTTGTGTCTGGCTGAACATTGCATTAAAAACTCTGAGAACACTGTCAGATCAGCAGTTCTCAAGTGAGTTCTTGGAAGAATTTTGTGAGGCACATGAGGTTGATTCCCCCAGAACAGCAGCTCTTGTTCACAGCATTTACTGATTGCATAACAAAAGGAAAAGTCTCTTCATACACAAGCCTGCCAATGGAAAAGCATGTTTTAAAAAAGAACCAAAAAAGAGTGAGAAGCAGCGGTGCTCCTTGCTGATACAAACTTTCACTCAACCATAGAATTAAAGACTTTCACAGCAGGAGAAACGGAGCAGATCCTGAAACCAAGTTATTTCAGGAAAGGGATAAAAACTTTCCTCCAGCCAGCAGTTTAGTCTTTTACCTTTATTACTCTCCGATTCCGGTTTGGAACTTCCGCCGTTGACCTCAGAAGGAGGGGAGGACTTTGTGTCCTTCTGTAAAAGATAAGTGGACACGGAATTAGATATCGGTCACCCCGTGCTGGCAGGCAGCTCTAAATTCAAACCATACCTTCTCTCCTGCGTCTGTTTTGCGTGTCCTTTTCATGATCTCCTCCAAGCGCTGGTGGGGAAGGAAAATATAGATCATCCAAAGCAAATTAATGCATCAAAGTTAATGCTGCATAGCGCATTATCTAACAGCCTCAAAAGGACATGTCCCTGTAATTCAGCATTAAAAACCAACAGCATAGTCAGTGCTTTGTTTCCCTAATGGACAAGAAGCAGGTGTGGTTGCCAATAACCTGAGCACAGTGGAGAAAAAAGGGCTGCCGACGAAGTCTGATAAAATAACGGGTTAGACACCCTGTGCTTGTGGGTTAATATCACTGGAGGCAGCATGGGTAACACACTTCTCTCAGGAGGCCTGGGAAGCGAGCGAGTGTCTTTGTGGGTGGCACGCCGGAGTCACAGTCATGCTCCTCCTCCACACACCCAGCAATTAGATGGCCTTCAGAAGCTATTTATACAAAGCTGTGCCAGTTCTGAGGGAGGATATGCGTGACCAAGTCAAAAGGAAGTGGATAAACGCGTCATGATGGTAACGCGCCATGTGTGTACAGTGTGGGTTTAAAACATGTCAGATGGTCAGATGTCAGAAAAGTGCTCAGAGTGCAGGTAAGGAGTGCAGAGTGCATGTTACCTTCTTTCTCTCCAGTCTCTCCTGCTCCTCCTTCTGGAAGTGCTTCTCCCTCTCCAGACGCTGCCGCTCTGCCTCCTCCCGGGCCTTCAGCTCAGCCTCTTCCTTCTGCAAACACACAGGGCAGATGGAAATGCTGGGCTACTGCTGCAAAAATTTTTAAAGAATTTTCGAATTAGGTACGTAAAAGATCCGTGCGTCTCTAGAGTTCCTTTTCAATTTCAATTTCCATTTTCGAAAGGTTATTTCAAGCTTAAAAGTGTAGCTTACCAAGCCTGATCCTGTAAAAAGTCAAATAACTGGACCTCAGGGAGCACGCTTAATCGCTGAGATTATATTTACACCGTTTGCGCCTTAATAAACCGAAATGGACCAGCGCTGTAAAAAATACACTTTGTAATTAAACAGTTTATCATGCTGTTTAACGTGTTGATGAAAAGTAGTGTCATAAAATACAGCCATGATCTAATCCAGCTGTAATACAGCACCACGTGTGCAGCTTGTCCAGAGTCTAGAGTCCAAAAAAGAATGCTTCTTCTGCATGAACTGTCCCTTAGGCACTGGAGCTTAGAGAGCACATCTGCAACTGGACAGTGGAAATTGGGAAATGTGAACAGTCAGCACTTATAAGTCCAGGTAACTTGGTTCAAACTCCAGCGCCAAGACAGCCAAGCAGACAGACAGCTGTTTCCTGCCATTCTGGTCACTGGGTTACAGTCAGCACTGAACACCTTACACAAGGCATAAGCTCAGTATATTTTAAATCTTTCAGAAGCTTGGTCATCAGATAAATGTGGGGAATATATCGCTCACGTTTGTCCAAACAAAGCATCACCAGCAAATACTTCATGATCCCAGCAAAGCAGGTGATGGAACTCTTTAAAATCACCCAGTGGTAGTAGTGCTGGAAGTGTGATTCAAACCTGGGACCTCTTGATCCATAGGTCTGTAGGCAAGTGCCCCCCCCTGGACCACCACCACCACCACGCAGCTTTTGGAGACCGAAGCTTAACGTCGGGGCTGCACATGAATGAGGAAACCTGCAGGAAACCTTTTGTGTTCGTCGTTTTGAACTTAAAGGCTTAAGGATCAAAATCATTTCATCATTTTGTTCATTCATGGAAACTAAACCTGAAACTTATGTGGACCATTAAGCTCCTCCCATGAAAACAGATTTGGATATAATTAGCCAAAGCAAAACCAGCTTTAGCCAATTAGTTGTTGTTTTTCCTGGCCATCAAAGGAATGGTGTCTGAAACTTTATAATTCAATGCAAGCCTGCACTGGCTTTCTATTGGCCAGCTTTTTATAGAACTTGAAGGCGATGCCTGGAAGTGGGCTCTCTATCAGATCCTAAAATTGAGAACCTCACAGAATTCTGGCTCCTGAACCATGAGACCAAAAGCTAGTGTTTAACTGCATGTAATTCTTTGCCCCAAACCAAACAAAAAAGTGATTAAGAATCATTAAGCTCCCCTCACTTGATTTTAAACACACGTACATATTCAGTGTTTCAAAAGTTATTATTTGTGGCCTGATCATCATGAGCTTGGTGACAGAACTTCTGTGAAGGCTGACATAATAACAATAATCAGAAACTGACATTTATAAACTGTATGTCATGCTGCTACATCACTCTGACAGGAAGCATGCGTGACAAAACCTGTTAATGTGCTGTCAGCTTTTAACAAAACCTAAGGCATGATCTTATTTTGGGACTTAAATAAATATTAAATAATGCTGCTGTGAAAATTCATTGGTGGGAAATGTGTATGCAGAACAGTTTTAGGTGGGTAGGTCAGGGTTTTTTTCTAATCTAGAAGTCCTTCAGTGTTTTATTTGACTGGTACCCTTGAGCAAGGTAACATCCCGATCACTGCTCCCTGGGCACTTTAAATAGCTGCTCCCTGCTGCATGGTGTGTAGGGGTAAAAAGTAGAGGCTGAATTTTGTTGTGGTTCCCTGTGTGCTGTGTTTCACAATGACAAGTCGTCACTTTCACTTCATAATTCCCTTCTCAAACCCCCTTTTTTTCTTTCCCCCTTTGTGGTTTAGTGGGAGAATACCTGCCTGTGCTGTGCCATTAAATGTGACGGGGACAAAAGCAGACTTTTACACCCGCAGTGTAAGAAGGAACGCTACCGCAGGTCATTCTTACCTGCAGCAATAAGACTCTACAATTCATCATCATAACATTACATTTTGAACATAGCTTGTTTATTATTTATATTGTTATTATTATATATTATATTATTATTATAGGGGCAGTGGTGGCCTAGTGGTTCGGGCGTTGGCCACATGATTGGGGGTTCGAACCCCTTCCATATAGGCTGCCCTGAGGTACCCTTGAGCAAGGTGCCGTCCTGTCGCTCCTCCCGCGATGAGCTGGTGACCTGTCAGGAGTGCGTCCCCGTCCTCGCCCTGTGTCTTGCTGGAGTTTGGAGCCTTCAGCACTCCCAGCGACCCGTTTGGGACAAGCGGCAGATAATGGATGGTGGATATTATTATTACGTTTATATTTTGTTACTTGTTTATTTATAATTTATTTTAAACTTATTTATTACTATTCTTCATATGTATAAAATGTATATATATATATATATATATATATATATATATATATATATATATATATATATATATATAATATATATATATATATAGATTATTTATTACTTATAGCTCCTGTACTTGCTCCTGTACTTGTTCCTCATTCTTTATATTTTTATATATTTTTCTTTTCTTTTTTCTGTACATCTACCTTTCTATATTCTCTCTGTCATCTTTATAAAAGCCCTGTAACGCCCAAATTTCCCATTCGTGGGGTAATAAAAGATTACTCTACTCTACAATACAATACAATACCTTGCTCAGAGGTGCCCCAGGGCAACCTACTGATCTGGGATTCAAACCCACAACCTTCTGATCCTGGGGACAAAGTCCTAACCATTAGGCCAACGCTGGCCCACGCTCCATAAAGGCAGGCTGTACCTGTCTCTGGAGGCGCTCGTTTTCCTCCTGTTCTGCCTTTGCTTTCTCCTGCGCCTCCTTCTCCTGCTGCAGACGCTGGGCTTCGTCTCTGAGCCTCTGCTGCTCTGCCATGACCCGTGCCTCCTCCTCTCGGCGCTTGCGCTCTTCCACCTCCCTCGCTAGCCGCTCCTCCCGCTCCAGCCTGAGACACACAAACAGTTTTGTCTGAACACACCTTCATAAATGTCCCATATTTTCGTACATTCCTAATAATCTACGACAATCCACCACTGGTTTTGCTCTCTCAGCCCAAACATGCAGATTTAATACGAAGCAGTTCCCCGTTAACAGCACCATTTTAATGACTGGCGAGGTAATTACCCCTATACTTTCCCACACAGTCCCCAAAACAAACACCTACACAAAATGGTCCAGGCTCACATCAGAGTCATTTCAACTCTTTGAACTCAAAGTGAAATTTCGGTTGTTTCACGTCCACAAAGCGAAACATGCAGAACTGCTGCAAAGACAGTACCGAGTAACCATGAGGCGAAGCCACAACAGACTGGAACTTCAGCCAAAGGCCTTATGGATTCATAAAGCCTGTCACGAAGAATGGAGTTGGGATCTTTAAGCATAAACAGTTACTCGCCACATTGTGTGTGCAGAAATAAAGGACACTGATTTGGTTACAAAGCTGTGCTTCTCCATTACAACACGCCCCCTCTTTATGCTTTGCACAAACATGCAGGCAATTTAAATTGTGGCTAAATCAGATGCCAAATGTGCAACTCAAAGTCCAACTGCTTGCATATGACAGTGTCGTTTTAAATCTTTGAGCTAGATTCAGTTGTTTTTACTGCACATCGCTGGTACAACAGGAAACAGAACCTTGCTACATCTACAGTTCATGATCGAATCATCCCAAAAGGAAGTGTAAGAAAGTGTCAATGTAATAACCTGTCCGGCTGGAGGCGATACAGACACTGTGATTGGGGCGGCACCATAAATTGTATATTGTTGGTACCTTTAGAAGGGTAAAGGAACAGAACTGTAACATGTTCACCCTTTCATCTCTGCTCAAATGGACACAACGAGGGACTGTCTTTTCAGCGTTTCTGTCCTTTTAGGCTGAAATGGGTCTTGATGTCAGGATGATGAGGTAAATAAACATTTCCCTCATGCGTTTAAACGTAAGGAGCATGTCCTGAAAAGTAGCAGACTTTACAGATGTTGGGGCTAAAATGTAGGTAGTAAAAAAACTAGACAAAAAAAAAGCACACTTTTCATACTTCATTATTTCTCATTTCTGACCTCTGACCTCTTTTTTGACATTGCAGCAGCTCCATGCAAGTCTCATTTTATTGCAACATGCAGTCAGTATTCAAGGCATGACAATAATCACAGTATAATAAAAGCAAATCTTGCAGGGGACTCTGTCGCATTGCTATTTCATCCACCACTAGGCGAGACAATGAGAGCGCATCTGTTTCTTCTGACTGATTTAAGAAGCTGACCTCTCTTTCTCTTCCTGTTCCTTCCGCTCCTGCTCCTCGCGCTCCCTCTGCTCCCTGGCCTGCCGTCGTTTCTCAGCCAGAATGCGAGCCGCCTCTTCTGGGTCATTGGTTCCAGCCATGGGCTTGGCTGGAGAGGGGGCTGGAGAAGTTAACGGGATGCTGGTGTTGGCTGCGGATTTCTCAGGGACAGTGGAGGCACCGACGGCAGTGACCGGTGCACTTGTGGAGGGAGGTGTGTCAGGGGCAGCCGACACAACAACCGAAGGCATAGGAGAAGAGGCTGGACGACAGAGGATGGAGATGGAGAGATGGAGAGAATTATGAAAACTTTTGTTGATGGTGATCACAGCCTGATGCTCAGTCATCGACTCCTATCTCTTAACATTCTCTGTAAGTATATAATTCAGACTTTCTCTAGAGGAGCTGTGATTGAGAGTTCTTTCCACAATTAGTGGTAAAATACGTTCCTGAGGTTGTGCACTGGAGTGGAATGTGAGCTCTTTGTGAATCAGTGACTGGCCCACTGTGGTTATTGTGCAGTGGTTTAGTAATTAGTGCAGCTAACGTGGCTGAAGCACACACAGCCGTTCTCTTAACAAGCTGGATTCACATTTGTGCATAATTAGCAGCCATGCAATCTGCACTCGCTGAAACTATTGTGTGCAAAAAACTCACAAGCTCACACACACAGTTCATTCACAGCCTCTGTCTTTATGAGCCTGACATGAAAATGAGACAGAAAAAGTGCAAAAGATACAGGCGATCTAATTTAGGAAAGTCTGAGTCAGACTGATAATCAGTCTCACCTCTGGCATTGTCAGGCGTGGCCACTTTGTGGACTTTCTCTGCAGCACCAGGTGAATGGGTTCGTGCCTCCACCCGGGCAGGTGTCCGTGCCCTCTTGGGTCGAGCTTTTGGGGTACTTGGGCCGGCCTGGGCTGATGGATGTCTGGGGGAGACAGCTCTGCCTTTTGGCGTGATTGGGGAGGCAGCCCGCTTCGGCAAGGGACTGGGACTGGAAATGAAAAAAGATGCATTGATAGTGGAAAAGGGTTTTTATTTTTCTGTTTATTTAGTATACTTTATTTGTAAATCACTATTTTCAAGCATCTCCTATCAGAATATACCAAGCCATTTAGTGAAAGTGAAAAAAAAGTGAAAGTGACAACCCTTGTCATTGCAAGGTCACAGCACACGTGAACCACAACGAAATTGGACCTCTGCATTTAACCCATGCACTCAAACACCGCGCAGCAGTGGGCAGCTATTGAACACGCCCGGGGAGCAGTGACAGGGACGGTACCTTGCTCAAGGGTACCTCAGGGCAACCTACTTGTGAGGGAATTGAACCCACAATCTTCCAATGCGGGGCAACTCCCTAACCACTAGGCCACCGTGTTGTTAACACGGATATACTCAAATAATTCCTGCTCTGATTGGCCGCCGTGGAAAATGTGGAAAATATGGCAGGTGAGCTGCGACATTAAATTAGACATTGATCAAATTAGTGATCAGTGAGTGATGGTCACAAGCGGTTACCTGGACTCGGGTCTGGCTTTCATTGCCGGCAAAGACTGTCTCTTCTTCAGCACCTTCTCTTTGGTAATGGCACTCTTTTCTTTTTCGTTCTCCCGCTCCTTGTCTTTCTTCTCTTTCTTTCTCTTATCCATCTGCCAGGGATAAAACACAGTCAGCCGCAATTAAAAATGTCAACACTGCAACTTGTGGGACAACAGTTCATGCAAGTGACAGATTAAGCAGTGCAAAGGCGTGTGTTTGTAAGACAGAGAGAGAGAGAGAGAGAGCGAGAGAGAGAGAGAGAGAGAGAGAGCGAGAGAGAGAGAGAAATACAGCCGTACAGGTGTGGAGTCTCGTCTGCGCTGCCGCTGGGTGATGTCAGGAGTGCTGGTCGTGACCCTCCAGCGCTCGGAGCATCGGTGAGGTCGGTGGGAACAAACTGAGAGAGGACTTGCCGAGGCAGATCGAGGACATACTGGAGACTCTGGGGAGACACACTTTGTAACTAATTTGCAGTTCTATTTCAGTGTTTTTTAATCATTATATTATAAGATATGCAGGTGGTGGTGGTCCAGGGGTGGGTACTTGCCTACAGACCTATGGATCAAGAGGTCCCAGGTTTGAATCCAACCTCTGGTGCTACCACCATTGGGTTCCTGAGCAAGACCCTTAACCCTGAGTTGCTGGGGACTGTCCCTGTAGGACATGTAAGTTGCTCTGGATAATAGCGTCTGCTAAATGCAATTTAAATATATTCTAAATTAATATTAATATAGCACTGCTCATGGGGCAGCAGTGGCCTAGTGGTTCGGGCGTTGGCCGCATGATCGGAGGATCGGGGATTCGAACCCCTTCCCAATAGGTTGCCCTGAGGTACCCTTGAGCAAGGTGCTCCTCCCTGCGATGGGCTGGCGACCTGTCCAGGGTGCGTCCCCCGTCCTCGCCCTGTGTGAGCTGGGATGGACTCCAGCACCCCCCCGTGACCCCATTTGGGACAAGCGGCAGAAAATGACTGACTGATTGGGATTTTTGGACAAACAAATGCTTATTTGCAGGATACTTTACACTTTTTAATCAGATATTTCCCAAAGACATGGAACCCTCACCCAACACAAATGGAATAATCAAGCAGTGATTATAATAAACCTGGTTTTACAGAAAATATCCAGAAGCAAAAATGCGTCACAAACGTCCTTCGTTTTTTGAATTTCTGGTCTGATTAAACAATTAAATGATTAAAAAACACTGCTATAATTGTGTCTGTGTGTATTTTAGTGCTTTGTTACTCACGGGAGTCTTTGCCGCCGCTCAGCACACTGGCAGCGCTGCGGCTCCGGGCCAGGAAGGACAGCGTGGGCGTCATCAACCGGTCCACAATGCTGCTCTCCCAGGGACTCAGCTCCAACCTACGGGCTGCAGGAGGAAATCATTAACTCACTGAAGAGGAGACTTCAGACACAAGCCCCGAGTCCCCTTTCTGTTCTCCTTTACCACTTACTGATATTCAAAACAGGAAAGCCTCTTTTAAACAACAGTTGTGTACATGTATGTGTAACACGTAATGTGACTGAATCATGCCATGGACAGAGGGGGGGACGAACACATGAAACCAACAGAAATAAAGGGCCCGTTTAACAGCTTTTGGAAAATCAAAATCAGACTGAAAATAAAAATGTTGGCAGAAAAACACTCGAGCTACTTTCAATCAGATCAGATTTAAAAATACACGCTGAGCCAGCCGTTCCCGAGAAAGTTAAGGGAGTGACTTTGGCACCAACAAGGAGGATCGGGATCTTTCTTTTTCATTTCTCTCAGTGCTGACCGAGAGAATCCACAACACTCGCTCTCTTTTAGCTCGCTTCCAGTTTTCGTTCCAGCGCATACCAGACAGACTGGCCTACTTAGGTTGACTGTTTTCCGTGTATGCTTTTTTTACATTCTTACATTATAATGCTTTTTCATACATTATAAAAATAATGCATTACAGGAAGGGTAGAAATTTATATATATAGTATAATATCGTGATATTTAAAAAAACAGAATAGAAACACAGAGGCCCAAAGTTTCAATCATTATTTCATTCTGAACATTTTTAGACTTCATAGGTTACCAAAAAGCATTTCTGAATTAATCCACCACCAGATGGTGCGGTTTCTTTCTGGCACAGTCCAGTGCTCTAGACATTTCTGTGTGTTTCCTGTTCCCACACCTGATCAAACTGAGCAGACCGTTAACACTCCCACACCGAGCTGCAGTGAGTGTGTCAGGACGAGCAAAATCTGGTATAAAAGGCCACAGACGAGCCATCATTTCTTATTTCTTCAGATTTTGCTTTCAAAAGTCCAGCCTTTCTTGTATTTTCATGTATCACTGAGGATCAGTTCTCCAGATCTTCCTGAAGGACAGTGTTGTTGTCACTCATTTTCAGTCCAGTCTCTGTACCTGAGCGGTTTGATAGTTCTGTGTCGGTTAATCCACACAGTGATCTACGTCTGAACCTTCAAGCGGAACAAAGGCAGCTTTGGAACGTCTTTCCAGAAGCCTGGAGAACTTTTCCTGAATGAATAAAGAAGCTCATCTCAGAGAGTTCAGGCTGTGTTCCAGAAAAAGATGGTTGTACTAAATGTTGACCTTCAATTAGGTAATGTATGCTTTTCTTTCATTGTATCTATACATTTCTCTTTGATTCACTTCTTTATTTTTCAAATGTGGAC
Organism: Hepsetus odoe; assembly: GCA_017165825.1. Lineage (NCBI taxonomy): Eukaryota > Metazoa > Chordata > Actinopteri > Characiformes > Hepsetidae > Hepsetus > Hepsetus odoe. The sequence goes on from CM029379.1 coordinate 3,653,640, forward strand.
GGATAAGCTCGCCGTGGCTGAAATATCCCCCAAAAAACATCCGAATCATGATATTTACAAATGAGCACGACAAAATGAAACAGATCAGAAAGTAAAGGGACAGAAACAGCCACCACCAAAAATGAACCATTCAGACGATGGAGCACCACTGTGATCAGCCCCTCAGTGGAAGGACATGGAGCAAAATTCATATGTGAAGGTAAACCCGTGGATGTGAGGTTTTAACAGACACCCAAATCAGGGGAAGAGGGTTGGCGGGGGGGATGACACTGACGCAGGCACATGACTGCAAACCCAAAAGAGAATAAAATGAAGAAAACGGAAATCATTCATTGTGAGGGGCGGAGCCGGAGACGGCGAGGGAGAGGGAGCAAGTCCAGGGGGCGTGGCCTTACTTCTGCTGGGGGAGTTCCAGAGGGTGGCGGAGGATTTGGAGAGGCGCTTGTTTAGAACAGAGTCCACGTGTTTTGGCAGGTTGACCGCAGATATAGAGCATCGGCCTGTAAAACCCAGAGAATACCGCGGAGCGTTGAGGTGCCGAAAAACAACGACAGTGGTCCGGCCATCAAACAGATTTGAAAAACCTCTTATAAAAAGCCCAAACCTATAAAATCTTACATAGAAAAAAAAACACATGATAGTAATGCACTGACCACAGTTCTGGTTATTTATAGTTTATAATATATTTATTTATATCTAAATATATTTATATTTGCATTTATAGTCCGAGGTGCTTGGGAAGGACATTAAGCCCACGCTCAAGCTTCAGAGAGACATTTTATGTCCATAACTGAGATGAGCAGCATTTTTAATGAAGCTATAATGAAGCACACTTGCAGGGTAAAATAAATTAAGTTCCTTTAACCTCGGCCTTGGAGAAAACGCTGATAAATCTGCAAATGAGGCCATGAGGCCCAGGAGACAACGCCTCGACTCGTCAACAGAGCTGCAGAATTAGCAGAATTACAGTCGACGGGACACTTTCAGAAAACCAGCAGAGTTTAATTCTGACTGCAACTCATGAGAGCTTAGCACACTAACAACGTCCTTCTTCTGCATGAATTAGTCAAACATCACTCGACTGCTCTGAGCACTAATGTATTTGATATCACTAATGTAACTGATAACCAAGATACATGTTCTTTATTGCCATCGCAGTGGCTTTCAAATTATTATTCACTCTCCATGCACGCAGGCCGAATGTGGGAACTAAACTGCAGCCAATCTGAAAAGAGATTATGAATATAAGTCTTACAATTGTTGTTGTTGTTGTTATTATCATTATTAATCCTTAATTAAGGCTTAAGTAGCAACGTGTTTAATATTAAGAGGTCAACAGAGAAAATGTTCATGTAGAGATGAATTTTGATCTATTTTTTCACCTGAAAACATGAAAGACCCACTTTTTTAGCACCAGTTCTTTGTAGGTGTCAGGCCTGCTGCAAGCTGAGCACTTTGGGGGAAGCAGCACTTCTAAAGAAGGATCCAATCTCAGAAACCAGTAAGGTCTAAAAATACACCCACAACTATTCTGTGGTTCTCAGGTCATGCACTGCTGGTGCTGGGTAAACAAACATTGTGGCTTCCTGACATAAAAGATGAGAAAGTCAATGAGATAAAGAGGAGTTCGTGACCTGATCTTGTGGAAACCTGCAATCTAAACATCTCTGCGCTGCTCTTTGGTCGTACTACGATCATTCTTATGCTCAGCTTCAGCGACTCACTTTGGCTCTGACTGGAGTTTGCACTTAGTCCTCCGGCCCAGGACCACCTCTGCTGGCGAATCTCAGCCCATGTTTTCTTTGCAGACCTCTGGATGGCAGCCTCGTAGCGTTCCTAACAACAAACAGATTTGCTTAGGTCTCCATCCATACAGTGCCAAGTGACAAATATTGACCGGTTGTGATGAGGAAGGATTACTGGACATGAGACACTGAGACAGAGTGTGACTTCTGTCTGTTTGTAAAACTGTCTGGGGTTTGCGTGGAGGTTTCAATATTTGTGGTCCTTCTGCAAAAGAAGCAGCTTGTTCACCTTGTTCTTCTCCAGTTTCTGCTTCTGTCTCTCCTCCAAAGCAGCCCTGCGTTTCTCTGCCTTCAGTCTCTGCTCCTCCAGCCTCCTTTTGCGCTCCTGCAACTGCTGCTCCCTCAGCTGCCGCGCCCGCTCCTCCTTCTCCAGCCATTCTGACTTCTTAGCAGCTTTAGAGGGAAGTACAGAAAGGAGGAAAGTGGTACAAGTTAATACACCAATGAAAAAATAATTCGGCTGCTTTCAGACATGCAGCATTCAGTGCTTAGACCCTTTCATTTCACTTTGTTTGTGTGTCAGAACACTGATATCACACTCGGGTCAGGTCCAAGACAACTGACCCAGACCCCCAAAATATAGGTGACCTCAGATAGAACCATCTGTTGATTTTAGACCTGCTGGTGAGAGAACAACCCAAACCGATTATAACCAAGTACCAAGTCTTTTCTAATGTCTGTGCACATTTTTTCAGATGGCGAGCTAATCCCAGTTTAGTGACTCCTCATGAACAGTTCGGAAGGACTTTAAGACATGATTTTCCAGCCCCTGTGCCTCCTTTTCAATCTTTGTCTAATGGGATCGATGCAAAATATGTCATAAAAATGGCCTGGGCTGAGCTGTGCAGTTGTCCTTCCTTTATGAAATTGGATGGCGATGATAATCCTGCTCCAAAACAAAAAAAGGAACAGCTTTTGGTGGATTTTGGTAGGTTAGAATAGATTCGATCAGAAACAATAGCACGTGAACTAAAACAATGTCATTCTACAGTTTTTTTAAAATTATTTTATTCCCTGATGCACACCAAAGCAATCTCACTACAGGTCTGAAAACATCCTGAATCGCAAAAAAAATGTAACAAACTAACAAAAAACATCAATCATGTGTTCCTAGATTACTAGTTTATGTTGTAATTATTCTTTGACATCAAAAAAATGTCCCAGCACCACAGAAAGCCCAAGGCACGTAAAGCCATATGCATCATTCTAAAACCTCATATTCTCAGCTTCATACACGTCCACTCCAGGTTCAACGTGTCTTTTACACGCAATTCACTCGCCTCAACCTCCAGACTCAACTCCAGACTCAACCACCAGACTGGAATTACATTTATCCACCAAATGTCAAACTCACTTTTATTGGTCTATAGCAATTTTCTGTTTTGCCACGACATACCTCTTCATACTGGCATCCCATTGGTCCAGAAGCCCACATAGCCCACGGAAGACTATAGGCTTACGAAAAATACGTCCTTTGCATTTATTTGCAGCAGCTGTGCACCAGAGGGTAGCTGTAAAAGTTCTCCCTCACAAACACACACCAACTTTTCATTAAACTAAACTAAGCCAGCTGCAGCCTCGCTTTCAGACATTTTTAAAGGGATAGACATTTCCCTAATGCCCCTTGACTGACATTCATACAACTAAATCGGATCTGTCTCTTCAAATAAACAACAGCCTTTCGTATGCTAAGCATCCAGCTCTCAGGAGACAGCAGAGAGGGAATTTGCTCCTCCTTCATCTCCACATGTTAGGGGTTCTTATTTTTTGGCAGCGATTGAGAAAATGTGGTTTCTTTCCTTTAAACCATGTCCAGTTGCTATTGGGTTTAAAACTTACCTAGCCAGATGGGCAGATCCAGACCAATAACTTCCTGAATCTACTAAAATGAGTCTAGTCTACTAACCTTAAGCCATCTGTGGTTCTAGACAGACATAGATGTTCACTATGCCGATTCCAGAGCTATGAATTAGCCATGGCCTGAGTGGGCCAAAGTGTCTCTCTTTATAAAGAATTCATAAACCACCAGAAAGAGCGGCAGACAGGAGAGCTGCACGAGCTGCAGATTCCTACAATCCCTGATGCTAAAGCTGCTGACCACTTTCATCCCTTTCCTGCATTGGGAAGGTGTCAAGGAGCTGGACTAGGATCAAATAAAAATATCTTAATATATAGTACTTTGAAAAAAATCTTTCACTCTGCATTTCTTCATATTTTGCTTCCAAGAACCAGACTTTCTTGTTAAGGCACAGTTCTCCAGATCTTCCTGAAGGACAGTGTTGTTGTATCTCATTTTCAGTCCAGTCTCTGTACCTGAGCAGTTCTCCAGATCTTCCTGAAGGACAGTGTTGTTGTCTCTCATTTTCAGTCCAGTCTCTGTACCTGAGCAGTTTGATAGTTCTGTGTTGGTTAATCCACACAGTGATCTACGTCTGAACCTTCAAGCAGAACAAAGCGTCTAACATGAAGCAGTGAAGAAACAGGCGCAGAAGATTTCAGATGATCAGGGGATTCGTTCACTGCTGATGCTGAACGCTGAGTGGCTGGAACCTCTTTATCTAGAACCTTCTAACTTTAGACGCTTTGCACCTGAAACATTGGTTTCCATTTCTTTTATTTAATCCTCAATATGATAAAGATGAGACAGCCTGACAGGCATGTGTGTGCATAAAATTTTATTCTAAAATATACTATTATATAGTCACATATATCATTATCAGATACTATAAATGTGTACCCTCCCTACATGCCTCAAACCTGACCTGAACCCACACAAAAGCTGTAAATTATGCTGACACTGCACTCAAGTGGCTGGAATGAACACTTGCAAGTTATTTACTTTCGCTGTCAGAATCAAAACAAAAATCACGATCCGTTCGCTGCCAAGCTAATCTGGGTGTGACAGTGTGTTTTCTAAAGCTAAACTCGTCTGGTGATTATAGGGAACATTACTGAAATACAACCCAGTTACAAAAACACATAATATGCAGTTAGTGTTTGTGGTCTGGTGTTCAAAAACATTGTGCTTCTGACCTGAAACTGACCCAAAACTGAATTTGTTCACCTGTTTTGCAAAATCCACTGAGAAACAAACCCAGTGGAGCCAGATCAGACTTTGCACTGACTCCATTTAGTGTGGATCCTGCATTTGGACAGCTGTGACATGGTGTCACCTACTTTTCATCACATTGAGACAAAAACGCAATATATACGGAGACGATATCTTAATTAAAATATGTAAATGAATGAGCAAATTATGGCCTGGGCTATGCACTCTCACCACAGTGATTAGTAATTAACCCTGGAAAAGAATGATCCATGTGCCCAACCTCCAATTTTAAAAGTTCATGAATTTCCCAAAAGAGAGATGAGGGGAAAGAAGATATAAAAAGGCATGTAAAAAACTACAAGAAGGGGGAAAAAAAAGTGAGGATAGCTGGTTAAAAGGACTAATTGAAATGATTTGTTGATTAGTCCATTGATTGCACATCACAAAGAGAAGTCACCACCATCACCACGGACACTTAGAGTAGGGCTTACCTTGATGCTGGCTGCGCTGTTCTAGAGGAAGTGAGAGAGAAGACAAGAGTGCCTGTCAATCATGCAAAGCAGTGCAGGCATGTGTACAGCCATGAGCAACAGAGCAAACACACACCCCACTCTGCTGGGCCAGGTTTCTACACGAGTGTGTTAATAAGTGCATGGGTTAGTTAAGTGCTTCTAAAGTGATGGTGTGATACACAGATGTAGTGGTGACTTAAGACCAGAGAGAATCGAGATCTTTTCTTTCCTCCATGCAGCTGATGAGACTGATTGGAAGTAACTCTGACAGTGTGTCATCACAATTGTAGCCATTTCATGCTACTTTCATGTTAATTTTTAGGCGTTAAAAGGTTAGAGTCCTTAATAAGATGAGTTGCTGACCACAAACGGAAGCCTGACGTCGTCGATTTTACGGGTATGGGGCTTCTGCTGGAGCCTGCTGTGATTAGTCAAAACCTACACCAATCAGCCCTAAAATTAAACCAATGAATATAGTGTGGGTCTCCTCGTGCCCTCAGAACAGCTCCAATTCATCAAGGTATGTTCTCCACAAAACCTCCGAGCGTGTGCTGTGGATTCTGTATCACTTTAAAGGGAGAAGTCTTGTAAGTCGTGCGGCAGGACCTCCATGGATCAGACTCCTCCAGCACATTCCACAGGAGGATTGAGATCTTGGGGATTTGCAGGTAAAATTTAGGTAGATTGGAACAGATTAGATCAGAAACAATAGCACGTGAACTAAAACATTGTCATTATACAATGTTTTTTTGGGGTTTTTTTCCATTGTATTCCCTGATGCAAACCAAAGCAATCTCACTAAAAGTCTGAAAACAACCTGAATCGCAAAACATCTAACAAACTTACAAAACTTTGGAGCTCTCAATCCATTCCTGAAGAACACACACTTGGCTGTCTACATGATTTAAAGAAAACAAGATCCTTCTGACCATGCCAATTTCTTCCATTGCACCAGTCCTGATACTCACATGGTACAGTCAGTGTTAGACCGGGGACTACTTAGCCAATCTAACTGGTTCCTGTCCAGTGGCTTTAATGTTGTGGCTGATTGGTGTAAGATCACAAAGTCCACCAAGAAGAAAGTTTAACGTCTCTAAATGAAAAACGGCCTGACCAGCAGGAGGTGCTGCCTTCCATAAAACCCAACATTCACTTACCAAGATGTTTAGCTTTCTCTTGTCTCCTTTCCTTCGCCAGTTTTTGTCTGTCCTCCGACTTCACTGCATCTGGGGGAAGAGGAGAAACGAGAGTTGGGCCTAGTCTTATGTCTGCAGTGTTGTAAAGGCCCAAGCACAAGTCTAACATGTTTAGAGCTTGCCTTAATACTCCTCATTTCTTTATTTTTTGTCAAGGACCATTTTCAACATTATTAGTGCAAAAAAACCCAAAAAAACATTATGCCTGTCTTATACTGGGCACTGAGTTAATTAGATGAAAGAAATGGGATCAATTTTTATAGTGCTCCAGGCTGCAGAGTGTCTAAAGGTACAAGGTTGTACATAAAGGGTCTCCAACCACTCAGCGTTTGGCATCAGCAGTGAACTAATAAAATAATAAAATACAGCAAAAGTCTTGAGCCAATTCTTATTTATTCAGATTTATTCATTGATCCAGATGTCCTGATATTTTAATGTATTGTTCTTCAGGGAACCTGGAGATCTGTTCCTCAACAATACATTAAAATACCAGGACATCTGGATCGATGAATAAATCAATAAATAAGAATGGGCTCAAGACTTTTGCTGCATTGTATTGTTTTATTTAGCTGTATTTTATGAGAACTGAAATCTAAAATGAGAACTGAAATGTAAAAAAAAAAAAAAACATTTCTGCCCAAAAATGCTCCACTGAAGTTGCTGCATTACATCAACTTGTTGCTATTTATTCATGTGAACTGGAAACATGCTTTTTCTTCCTCTGAAAAATGAATCCCAAAATTTTGCTGGCTATTAGCCCTCCAAGGTCAAAACTCCCATGACCACGAAAGCCACGATGACAAGCAGCTTTCAACTCCAGGTGGTATTTTCTGGCCAAAACACTGATCTGATTCAGATCCTCAACAGCTTAATAATCAGCTGATGATCAGATGTGCATTTGGGAAGTAAAGAGCTGAAGCAGGGCAGAACAGGGGGTCTCCATGACTGGAGCTGAAAAACACTGGTGTAAATCAGTTCAACCAGCTCAACCCAACGACTGGAGAACTTGGAACCCGTTTTATCCCAGTTCCAAATGTACAAAGAAAAAGAACTGGACGCTGACAGCCACTTCTTCATGGCTTCTCGTGCTCTCTGTTGCGAAGGTATTTATAGCTGTCAGAAAGCTGAAGTGCCGAGTCCCACGGGCGGCAGGAGCTGATGAGCAGCCCACGTTCATCTTGATGAGTCACAAGGCCAGAAAAAGCAGCAGGCTGACCCAGAAACAGTTTGTGGAGGAACAGAACAGTCTGTGCCACAGAAGCACCTGCAGTGGTCTCAGCATGTCCTCCTCAGCTCCAAAACCATGACCGTTACTGTGTGACACGTATGGCTACACGGCAAACAACAAAAAAGTTGTGTAAGTGAAGAGAAACTGATTGTGCATTGTGAACACAGCTTTTTGTGAACCACAGTGAAATGCATCCAGGAAGCAGTGATGAGGACAGTACCTTGCTCAGATCAACCTACTGTTTCTGGGATTCGAACCAACAACCTTCTGATCCTGAGTCTATTCCCTAAACACCATGCCTCTGCTCTCTAAAGTAAAGTTACATACTTACTGTTTGTTAAGACAGTGACTTTATACTGAACTAGTGTTTCATTTTTGTTTTTTATAAAAGAATAATGGAAACTGCACCACCACAAGGATCATTTGGTCCTCCAGTAAGGTGAACGGGCATTACAGAGCGGGCATAATGGAATTGATTCTGAAGATGCTAATTATGTGATTATGGTTAATTATAGGGCACATCAGACAGGAGCGAGTTCAGCACCATCAGACTGAAAACACGCAGCTAGCAGGCAACGTGGCACCAGAACAGCGAACACTGTAACTAATTACGCTCATCAAGAAGGTAAGGAACGGTTTGGGAAAAATGCCATTTTCACATGAAATCCAGGTCATTGAGCACCGGTTCTAACCACGTTGCCATAGCAACCATGACTAGCGCTGCGAACACGGGCAGAAAACCAGCGAGAGGCTCCGCGGCGGCAGAAGGGCGATAGATCATGTGGTCTCTCTGCTGGCCATCCGGACATGCAGGCTTAACACACTCCACAAGGACATGCAGCAAAGTGCAGAGAACCAGCAGCAGCATCGAGGTCACTCCCGGCCTTTAATTAAACTTGTATTGCTCTCCTGTAATGGTCTCGCTGTGTAATAGAGATTTACCAGGGCTGCCTTCTCTCTGTCTGGATTTTTAAAATATCTCATCTCATTGTAATATTAAAAGGTCCTTTGGAGCCTTAAAATGTTTTATATTGTATTTTTTATTTAATGAAGTAATGTGTATACATGTAACAGTTATAATCATAATTAAGTAACTATTATCAATGCAGGTAGGAAGGATGGCTTAAAATATGTGCCACTGACCTTTATAAGAGAACATCTTCGCCAAAACTTTCTAGGGGGTGGCTATTGAAAGTGTCCGGGGAGCAGTGATGGGGACAGTACTTTGCTAAGGGGTACTTCATGTAGAATCTGGGATTCGAACCCATGACCTTCCTATCCTGGGGTCAACTCCCGAACCACTAGGCCACTGTTGCCCCTGGATTTTGACCCTGTATAATACAAACTGTACTGAAGTTCTCAACCTCGCAACACTCTCACATGCTTATCCTAGAACCAGGCTGCACAATTTCCTAAACCTCACTCGTTAAAAAAAGACTAAACTGCAGTCAGTGTACTTGGAGGCAAAACTAGGAGGGGATTAAAAAAAGGTGATTATTCACTCAGGCCTAAATAACACTCTCTGTTTCAACTCAGATTCAAACAAGTGAAGCTATTGTACAGCAAACGTGACCGAGGCACAGGGGCTTTAATCCCACCTGCTGGCTCTGGAGAGTCAAATGTGAAGCCTGCTCAGGTTGTATCAACCGCATTCCCCATTTCCCTCAGTGTGCACATGAGTACGTCTTGGTGACGCCAGTGATGTGGATATTTTTTTGCTGTATAATCCTTTTCTTCCAAGATGCAAAATTGAAGACTATTGTCACAGTTATACAACTGGCAATAAAATTCATCCCTGAACTGCTTCAATGGCTTGAAAAAAGAAAGTAGTGTTTTGATTTGGTTAAACTCTAAATATAACAGAATAGAGAAAGGAATGAAATAAAATATATTTAAAAAATCGAGAAAACTGCCTTATAGAGAAGGTCTTATGTGGAGAGAGCCCATCTATGGGCGTTCGTTCACTAGGAAAGCTCTTCACTCAAGCTTATCTCACATTTCCATATCAGCCATTTGCTTGAATGCAACGACATGAAGATATCCAAACACTCTGATCACACCTTCCAGCAGATCCAGCTTCCTACCTCTCTTAGCCTGGGGACTGGCTTGTGACCGCTGGGTGGGGGTTACAGGTGACTTCGGAATGGCGTTGGGTCTTGGAGCTGAACCGGAAGCTTTGCGCTCATCTGTTTTTGAGGGGGTCTTCACCTCCCCAGTGGCAGTTGTGGTGGGGTTCAGCTCTGAAGATGTGGAAGAATCTGAAAAAAGAAGAACAGGAGCATATGAGCAGCTGTGAAGCCATTATCCATTCCATTATCTGCCGCTTGTCCCAAACGGGGTCGCGGGGGAGTGCTGGTGTCCAACCCAGCGCACACAGGGCGAGGACGGGGGACGCACCCTGGACAGGTCGCCAGCCCATCGCAGGGAGGAGCGAGACGGGGACGGCACCTCAGCTGTGAAGCAAGAATCAGAAATCAGATCAGCCATTTAAAAAAAAAAAACAAAACAAAATCAAGGAAGCATGATAATGTTAGGATGTACAGAAGAGGAGAACCAAGTAAACATAATATTAGATACTGTCACAGTGTCTCCTAAACATAGGCTCAACTCTGCACCTAGGCCTGCCAAAGTATATTTAAACCCATTTCAAAGTTAATCATTAGTCTGTGAAAAAAAAGTGCTAAAAAAATATGATCGATATTGAATGAAAAGGAAGATTTTATTGTGATATTTCAGCTACATCGCCCAGACCGGCCACTTCCTGTTTAGTACCGATTACAAAAGCGACTTAATATTGACCCCGAAAAAGGACATCCCTGCAATCAGGAAGATTATAAAAGCGAACTTGGCCCGTCCCCCACTGGAAGGAATCGATTCAGGAGAAGAAAAGCATGAAGAATTAGGACGTCTCATGATAAAGCCACCTGAGCCCAAGAATCTCAGGAGAGGGCAGAGAGTTCAGCAACATACAAGTCCACTTAAGTGCCAATTCCACCAGCGAGTGCCAGCTCAGTGTCGGAAGCCTCCTGCACCGTGTAGGCGAGTGGAATATTCAAAAACACTGAAAGCACCTTGAAAGCACCTGCTTTATGCAAAATATTTCAATCCAGAAGAAGCATAGCCTCAATAAATGCTATCTGAGGGTACAAGTCTACTTTTTAAGTGAAGTGAAAGAGACGTGAAAGAGACAACTTGTCATTATGAGCCCACGGCACAGCACACAGTGAACCACAACGAAATTACTTCCCTGCATTTAACCCACACACACCGTGCAGCAGTGGGCAGCCATATCCAGCACCGGGGAGCAGTGATGGGGACTGTACCTTGCTCAAGGGTACCTCAGGGCAACCTACTGGTCTCGGATTCGAACCCATGACCAGCGGTAGCCTAGCGGTTTTAAAGTTGGCCCCGGATGGGAAGATTGTGGGTTCGATTCCCTCACCAGTAGGTTGCCCTGTAGGTTGCAAGGTACCATCCCCATCACTGCTCCCCGGGTGCTTTCAATAGCTTCCCCCTGCATGTGTGTGTATGGGTGAAATGCAGAGGTTGAATTTCGTTGTGTTGTGCTGTGCTGCGTTTCACAATGACAAGGGTAGTCACTTTCACTTTCATCATGGGGCCTCGTACCTAAACCCTAGACTGATGCTTTTTGCAGATAATTCTGCCACACTTGTAGGTCTCGTAAAAAAGGATGCTGAGAAAGATGGTTTGCTATGGATGCAACTTTCCAAAACACACCTTCACAAGGCCACTCTTGATCAAGAGATCAATAAAGAGGGTAATAACTCAATAAAAATTTCATATTGTCCCCATCTGACCATCTTGTAGATGTGTGGATGGTCAGGCATGGACCATTTGTTGACTTCAGCCAGAATGACCCAAATGCGAAAAAATGCAGAAAAAAGTCTGCCTTAAAATGACAATACTGTATTCTAGTTGTTCCAACATTGCGTTCTTCGAAATACTGTCATAAAAAGTAATAGCGCCCCTTTCTGGGAGGTGGTACCACCTTCCTGGGCAAAAGAAGCAGCTGTGAAGATTTCCTATCAGCTCTGAAAGGATGGAGAAACAAGACTGAGCCTAGTTCTTCCAGGTTTAACTTCAAGATATTGGATACCTTCTCCCATCCTCAATGCAGCTCAATCAGAATGATTAAACCAAGAGCAGAGAGAGGGGATGGGACAGGGACACGGACAGCGATGGGACTCACTACTGGAAGCCAGTGTAGCTCATGTTTGCCTGTAAGAGACATGAGAAAACTCTGGGGACTCATCACTGTCGAACTCCGAACCGTTATGAGTGGTTTCTGCAGAACGAGTGAAAGACCAGCAACAGAAAGTGTTTCCAGTAGTTATGGCCTTTGAATCAAAATAAGGTTTGTTTTGTTGCTGATATATGTAAGTGATCTCTGTTCTGATTGGCTGCCCTGTGTTCAAAAGGCAGCAGAGGAAACAACCCTTACAACTTCAATGTGCGGGGCTGAATAAATGATTATATAAAATTGTGTGAAAAAGGTTTTTGGATGGAAAAAGCAGAGTAATTGTAACATTTGAAACTAATTGTACACATTTTAGTTTTATTTTTTACTTCATTTTCCAGAAAAGTGATAATATGGGCCCTTTAACGTTATTGGTAACAGCGAAGAAGAGGTCTAATCACAACATTTTTTCCAGATCTTGCAGCCCTGAGCTCTTTAAGTCTGCTATGCATCATTTACACAAAAACACGGCTAACTGAATGTGAAAAGTGTCCATGAATGTGAGAGAATTCCCTCAGAAATGCTTTTTATCGTTCTGCGAGGTGGATGTAATATTCACAAAGAACGGCTGCAGAGATTAACCATCTACATGCAAATCTGCTCCACAAAAGCCCACTTCTAGATCCAATTAAACATCAGAAAATCTTATGCAGCATGGACTCAAATAATCAGTTCTGTTTAGATGGTTCGTCCAATGTCTCGTCCGACGTCGTTGTCGTTCTCCGGCTCACGTTCTGTGGGTTTCTTGGACCGTTTCTAAAAGATGAGGTCAGCCAGAGCTTTTTCAAAAATGCAAATGAGAAAAAGGGAAGGGGGTCGTGCGGAAACGGCAGCAAGTGCTGTCAGTGAAATTAAAGATTAGACGGGAGGAGGGGCTGGAGAGAGAGAGAGAGAGAGAGAGAGAGAGAGAGAGAGAGAGAGAGAGAGACAGAGAAGAGAGAGAGAGAAGAGAGAGAGAGAGAGAGAGAGAGAGAGAGAGAGAGAGAGAAGAGGAATTTGGCGCTGCATCTCATTTGAGTTGTACTGAGAAGAGTGAATGACCTCTATCCCCCACTACACACCCCTCACCCCGGATGGGTGATGTAAGGAGGGATGGTGAGGGGGGATGGAGTGTGGAAAGAAAGACAGGAGCAGACTAGCTGGAGGCCCAGGGTAAACACCGAGAGAGAGAGAGAGAGAGAGAGAGAGAGAGAGAGAGAGAGAGAGAGTGTATGTTTGAGACATTCACTCTTTGGTGTCCCTCGTGTATTCTGTTTTTAAAATTACTCCTAAAAAAGAATAAAATGACACATAAACATCAGCGTTTTTATTAAATACATTTAATAACACTTTTATTATTTTATGATTCTATTTTTATCTGTATAATATTAAGGATAAAATACTGAGAGACAGAACTTTCTCTGTTGTGTGGGATGAATGTCCTCTGTTCAGTCGTTGTATTGTACAGTGACAATAAAAATCTTGCAATAATATTATATTTATATAATCTGACCAAAAGGTATCTGGAAAGAAAGGGCTGGACTTTATCAAACTGATGAGTGCTTTTGCACCTGGGTGTGTGTGAACCTTTAAAGAAAGTGTTTGTGCACGTGTGTGTGTGTGTGAGTGTGTGTGTGTGTGTGTGTGTGTGTGTGTGTGTGTGTGTGTGTGTGTGTGTGTGTGTGTGTGAGGAGGAGCCATGGTCTGACCACTGTGTTATTCTGCTGCACGGCTAAAAACACCAAGCCACAGGACGTCAGCTCGGACCATCCGACTCATGCGGTGTCCTGCTGCAGAGGAGGAGCCTGGATTTTGAACGATAAACGCACAGAGTCTTCGGCTGAATATCCTGCGTCAGGGTGGAGGGTCTCCACAGCAAACATCCAGAAAAGAGACACAGACACCTTGACCACGATGCGCTGCCAGGACGTCTATAAGCACTACCACATGCCATTCATAACTCTGTCCCCTTTCACTCCACCCCCCTTGGAGACGGGGGCAAAGTCTTTTCAGTAGTGATTAGGCCGGGTCGTTTACTTCCGATTTCTTCGAAAGAGTCATCAAACGGACAAAGAGGAGCCACAACGTGACTAAACACACCAATCTTTAGCATTTATGTTGACTTTAGTAGCTCAGTCAGTATTAACTCAGGAGTTATCAAGCATAAAGTTAAATAACCTGGAAATGAACTTCAAAAAACCTACAAACAGGACCTGGGAAGTCCATCAGTGGACACGTTAATGTAACTACACCAGGTCCACGGCTCTGGGGTTCACGTTAAGCAGCCGACGTGGCAAAAAGTGTCAGCATCAGCAGTAAACTAATCACCTGATCATCTGGAGTCATCTGCACCTGTTTCTTCACTGCTTCATGTCTTAAGTTAGAGGCTTTGTTCTGCTTGAAGGTTCAGACGTAGATCACTGCGTGGATTAACCAACACAGAACTATCAAACTGCTCAGGTACAGAGACTGGACTGAACATGAGAGACAACAACACTGTCCTTCAGGAAGATCTGGAGATCGGTGGGTGGCCTAGTGGTTAGGGCGTTAGCCTTATGATCGGAGGATCGGGAGTTCCCTTCCCAATAGGTTGCCCTGAGGTCCCCTTGAGCAAGGTGCTGTCCCCGTCACTGCTCCCCGGGTGCTTTCAATAGCTGCCCACTGCTGCATGGTGTTTGAGTGTGCATGGGTTAAAAGCAGAGGTCCAATTTCGTTGTGGTTCATTGTCTGCTGTGCTTTGACCTTGCAATGACAAGGGTGGTCACTTTCACTTCACTTTTCAACTGCTCAGGTACAGACTGTACTGAAAATAAGAGACAAAAACTTTCATGTGTCAAGAAGATCAGGAGAACTCTTTAGTGGCAAACTATGAATGAATGAGAGGTGACACAAGACTTTTGCACTGATGGAGTTTTGCATGTTAATAAAACTCCATCAGTTTCTGCATCGTCTCTGGGTTAAGCTGATGGTATAAGAAGACCGAGATGCCTGGTGGGGTTGCTCACATGCAGAACTCTCAGTAAACAAGCCAATAACAACACACTTCATACAAACACCTAACATGTAATTGTAACAAATACAGGGATCTTCCTAAACACAGAGCTCTGCAGCCACGCCCAGCCGTCCAGAAGCTCTTCCAAAAAGCCAGGCCTAATTATGGGCCCCGCAGGAACACGCCCAATCATTATTCATGCACTCGTTAACGGTGGACCACTGGGATCTGATGACACGGCCTTGACCCTCAACTACATGAGCTCAGCTTTCCATCAAATGTGTGGGGAGCTTATGAAAACATTATTTAATGCATTGAGCTCAACATCTGGAGTGGATTTCAGGTCCTACAGGAGGGACCCTGAAGTTCAAACTCCTCTAATATTAGCGGCCTGCTGACAGCCTGATGTTACTGTATGACTCTTCCACTTCCAGACTTCTCCTAAAATACACTCGTCTGTGAATCCCCCTCTCGTCTGCCTCAGTGAGTGCAGGAGTGGAGAACAGCTGCTGGAGAGTAAACTTTGGCCACGTCACGATGTCATGACATCAGACATGCGCTGTGAAAGGAGGAGAGAAAGACAGTGAGCCCTGCCCCTTGTCCTTCTTTCTATTAATTCCATCCACTAATCAGAGCCTCCTTATCATCTAGTGTCTCACTTTGTCTTCTCTGTCTGTTACTCTCTCCTTCTCTCTCACTTTCCCTTCATCTTTTGTACTGACCGTCCTTCTGTGTTTCTCTCATTTTCTTTCTCTTTCACTCGTTGCTGTTGATTTCTCCAGTACTGTCTCCGTCTCATCCTCTCCCTCTCTGTCCATCGGTCTCTCCCGTTGTCTTTCTCTCTCTTGCTGCTGTTTCCCTTTGTACTTTGTCTCTCAGTCTCTTTCGCCCTTTTACATTTTCTCCCTCTTTACCCTCTCTTTCTGTCCTTCACTTACCCTGTGTCTGTCTCCGTCTCCCTCTCTTACAGTCTCTCATATATAGCTCTATAAAATCCTTTCTCTTATGAGTTGGAGCTTTTTAATTCGATGTAGCTTCAAATTCTTGAAGTGAGAAAAGTTACAGCTTTTGTTTTTGCGTATGATTCTGTCTCACCGGCAGCGTTATGTGGATGTAAAACTGAGGCAAAATCATTTGAACCTGCTATTCTATCATCCTGCAGCTGATTCAAATCTAGAAAACATCTGGTTGAGTCTGGTCATGTGTTCCTTCTCTGACGCTGCACTCTCCGACTCCGAAGAATATTATTTATGGCTTTATGATGGCTTAACTTTTCCAGCATTTTAGAAGGATGGACTAATGCAGAGTTACAGACACAGGAAGTTCATTAATGACAGTTAATCTGTACAGAGATAGTAGAGAGTAGGACGTTCTGCCCAGTCGTTAATTAGTCGTTCGTCTAAAAAGCAAACAATAAAAATAAAAATGAGAAAGACCTGATAAACACATTAAAGCAAATCTGGCTTTTCACTCTTATTAATTTGTGTGCACATAAATCCAGTCCTGCAAGTTCCAGTAACAGTTAGTAAAGTCCTTCTTGTGCTTAAGGTTAAGTTTAAGGCTTGGACGTATCGTTCTCTTCAAGGGGAGATGAGCGAGATGCCGATAGAGAGTCTGACGGCGTGTGATTTATTCCACCTGAGAGCTGCTGACGAGGCCTGGGACGATGGGATGTTATCTCTACCCTGAATCCACATCAGCCCTCTGTTCTCCTCCCTGTTCCCTCCTTCTTTCTATTCATTTATGCAATCTCTCATCACTCCACTGTCATCACTTACTCTGCCAGTGTCGATCTCTCCTTTTGCTCTTGTACTCTCTCTCACTGTCTCTCTCTCTACCTGTCTGTCTCTCTCTCCACCTGTCGGTCTCTCTCCCTGTCCATCCACCTCTCTCCATCGCTCTCTTGGTCCTTCTCTCTCTCTGTCTACCCATCCATCTCATCACTCTCTCTCTGTTGCTCTCATACTGTCCTCTCTGTCCATGCGTCTCTTTCTCACCCTGTGTAAGACAAACATTCAGAGCAAGCTGGTTTAAACTGAACACACACTGAACACACCCTATCCACCATTACACACCCTGTCCCTCGTTAAAAAAATGGTGGTTAAATCAGGTTCTGGCCACAGTCCAATCAGGACCTTCATTTATTTGGGAATGGGAAGCAGAGGAGGAGTCACTGTATAATTTATAAACTGTTAGCTGTGTATTATTTCAACACGGGAAAGAATGAGATTTTCTGCTGCTTCTGAAAAGAGGATTTATCTAATCCCTTTCTCCTACAATCTCGGGAGCCTTGTGATACAGAACATGGATTAACAGTGAATGCTGGGGAAAGGACGTTTGATTTGCCGCATGTTCTTATAGTGAACATCACATGCATATGGCATTAACTGGATTACTGAGGGCAAAACTTCCTTTTCCTAAAAGCAAGAAACCTATACAGAGTTTTGACATGAGATTAAAGAACGTTCAGGATTAAGGCTTCATCCTGGCCTCCATCAAAACAGCTCACAGACAACATTTTTCCTTCTTTCTTCTTGCCTCGGCTCGCAAATTGAACTTGACAGCGGGGATTAGCCTAATTATTCTAGCTGCAGAAAAGCACAAACTACCTCCCGCAGGCTTCCATGGGACACCGAGCCGAAGAGCTGCGTCCAGTTGAGGGTTTAAAGTGGTCACTAGCAAAGAGACATCCTGTGTGTCAATATGCAGAAACTGGCATCAATTAAAAACAGGTAACTAATGAACGATGAGTACCCTATTAATCTATTAAGCTTCACGTCTAGCATCCTGTCTGCTTTAGCGATGTTTTAAACATAGGGATGCTTTTTTAAGTGGAACTTTATGGCCATTTCCAATGCCAGTTTTATGGCACTTTCAAATCTTTGCAGCCACACTGGCCAAAGACTGATTTTGTGGCATGAAACAAACTTCCCAACACTTTCTGTTCTCTTTATTTGCTCTTTATTAACGTCAATACATAAAGAACATTCCTTTTATTATCACTACTGTTCTACTACTGTTATTAAACTGTTATTACTACTTCTTCTGTCATTAATACTGTGATTACGTCTGTTTTACTATTTGCTGTTACTGCTATTACTACTGTTACAACTACTGTCTACCTACTACTGCTGTCATTAATACTGCTATTACTACAGCTATTACCACTGTTATTACTCCAGTTATTACTACTGCTATTACCACTGTTGTTACTCCTGTTATTACTACTTTTTTCCACCACTGCTACTGTTACTGTTAATACTAATGTTACAGCTACTGTCTACTACTACTGTTATCACTACTATCTTACTACTACTTCTACCGTTATTACTCCAGTTATTACTACTGTTTTACTACTATTGTTATTACTACCACTGCTACTGTTACAACTACTACTATTAATTACTATTAATGCTGCTCCTACTACTGTTATTCCTGCTACTGCTGAGAACAACAGTCCGAAAAAGCTCTATATTCTTATTTATAAATAAAACTGACTTGACTACTTCTGTTATTACTATGTGTAATGTATACCATATATTATAAATATGTCCAACATAAAAATGTAAAATAATCCTGTATCACTTCAAATGAAGCTTTAATTACATCATTAGACAAAATGCACAAAACATGTAGTTGTATTCCTGGTTACAGACTAGGCCACATAATCAGAAGGTCAGGGGTTCAAGTCCCAGCCCAGTAGGTTTGAAAGGTTCCCCAAAACTGCTTTTCGGCAGAACACACCCACCTCCTATACAAGCTCATTGGTCCGCTCCCAGGCTTTGTACTTTACCGCTGGCGTGACAGACGAAAGGTGGTAGGGGACACATGTCCCATTACACAACAGAAGCTGAGCCCTGCCGGGCTGTCTCTTCTTCTTACCATTAGTAAGGCCTCTCGAACACACAGACATACCCTGCAGCGACACACCATCTTGAGTAGTTCACAGTCCATCACATCAGCTAACAAGGCTAACAAGACTCACCGGACATTGAAATAAGGATCTGAGTGCTGAGCAGAGCACCTGTAATCAAAGCTCACTCTTTAACAATGATTAAAATTATATGCCAAAGTGGTTCCTATTGATTTTACAGCATTGTTTCAGGAAGACAGACTTGTCTAGAGGAATGCAGTTTTGGTTCGATTTCTGTAGTCTAGGTCAGCATTGCCATGTAGGCTCAAAGCTAAGAGAGAGCCTGAGTGAGTCGATATTTCGACTACGGCATAAAATATGAGCAGTGCTTTTACTCTTGGCAAGAAAACAGCAACACCTTGTAGTCATGCTGCACATTCAGTCCTCTGCTAAAGTCCTGAGCCACCTTTCATTTCTTTACATTCTGAATCACCTAGATGGTGATAAACACTATTTTTGCAAAACTGTCTTATCTTTGGATTATTAAATAGATTAAATGAAAGAAATGGAAAAAGATAGATATAAGGTTCTAGATAAAGGGGATCAGCCACTCAGCATCAGCAGTAAATGAATCACCTGATCATCTGGAATCATCTGCACCTGTTTCTTCGCTGCTTCATGTCTTAATTTTTGTTCTGCTTGAAGGTTCAGACGAAGATCACTGTGTGGATTAACCAACACAAAACTATCAAACTGCTCAGGTACAGAGACTGGACTGAAAATGAGAGACAACAACACTGTCCTTCAGGAAGATCTGGAGAACTGTTCCTCAACAACATATTACAATACAAGAAGGTCTGGTCCTTTGGAAGCAACACAGGAAGAAATGAGAGTTGGCTCAAGACTGTACAGTGCTGTATATATATATTTTTTTCAGTAAAATATCATATGCACGTCACTGCTGCAATCAAACTGCTCAGTTACAGGGACTGGACTGAAAATCAGGGATAAAACTCATTCGGGAAGCCTGGAGAGCTAATTCTGTTACATTTCCTATTACTGTTAGAATGCATTTGGAAATATGAAGAAATGGTGAAGGTAGATCTACTTGTTTACAAAATGAATAAAACAGGTTTAGACTGTAACCATAAAACAACAGTGTTAACATTGATTATATCTCTACAATGGTACCTGTCATGGGGTGGGAAATGTTAGGCTGCAAGTTAAAAGACCCTTCTTGAAGCAAACATGTTGGTCGCAAGAAAAATGGGTTCTGGGTGGACCTGAGTGACTTTGACAAGGACCAAACTGTGAAGACCAGAAACCTGGGTCAGAACAAGTCCAGAATGGGATACTGACAGTATGCAGAGGTTACTACCTCTAAAAAGCTGTCCAAGAAAAGCCAGCCAATAAAGCAGCGACAAAGTCATGAGCACCCGATGCTAAAGAATTCGTATGACGACTAGTTTTTTATGGCCTGACTGTGGAACACACTGCTGTAATGCTTGCTAGAACAGGTCTGCCAGCTGCAGACTGGTGAGCGCACCAATGTTATGTGAAAAAAAGTGAAAGTGACAACCCTTGTCATTGCAAGGTCACAGCACTGCACACCATGAACCACAATGAAATTGGACCTCTGCTTTTATCCCATGCACACAAACACTGTGCAGCAGTGGGCAGCTATTGAAAGCACCCGGGGAGCAATGATGGGGATGGTACCTTGCTCAGGGGTACCTCAGGGCAACCTATTGTTTTTTTTTGAGGGGATCGAACCCACAATCTTTTGATGCGGGGCCAACTCCCTAACCACTAGGCCACCGCTGCCCGCTGTGAGAATCAAAACTGGACCATGGGGCCATAAAAGTGACCTGGTCTGGCTGATCAGGTTTTCTTTTATATCATAAGGATGAGTATGTATGCATTGTTTACTTGTAGAAGAGATGGCTCCAGGATGAACTCTCGGAAGAAGATAAGTTGACGGAGGTAGTGATGCTTTAAGCAATGGAAACTTTGGGTCCTAGCATTCATGTTCGTGTTACTCTGACACCACCTACCTAAACATTGCTGCTGCCAAAATACATACCATGATTATACCGGTGTTCCCTAATGACGGGGGCATCTTTCTGCAGGAGAATGCTTCCTGCCACACAGCAAACATTGCTGAACGTTGGAGGAAAAGTTGAAAAGTGCTGACTTGGCCTCCAAAGATTCCCAGCAACTTACAGGACTTACAGGATCAGCTGCTCATGTCTCAGTGCCAGATACCACAGCACAACTTCCGGGTCCTTCTGAGGTCCATGTCAGAGCTGTTTGGGCAGAAAGTGTGGGACCTACATAATGGTGCTCTAAAAATGAACAAATATTAACACCCTTTTATAGGCCTCTTCCAGCGAGGTGGAAAAAAAATGGAACTCTGCAGACTCCGTTGCAGTAAACTGTTAAAATATTCTAAGACCATGGCGAACCGGTGAGTCTGTGTGATGAATGGTGGAAGGCACCTCTTTACTGAGGTATGAAATGGCCTTATTGCTTCCAGCTCACTGGGCTCAGAATCTCAGGTTAGCAGAGGAGGGATTAAAGAGGCCAAAATAGTTGCATCTCCAAAAGCGTGAAAGAAGTGTCAGGGGAGGGAGTGCTCGGCAGAGCCCACACTTCATGCAAATCAAAAGAAAAGAGATTAGAAGATGTTCTTCAAATGTCCTGACAGGGCAAAATTCTACAGAGGCAATCCAAACTCATCCCCCATACAAATGAGAGGGGAAACGCCTAAACCCACAAGAAAAGTAGAGCTGAAACAGATGATTAACTTTTCACGCTCCTGCATATAGTCGAATTGAATTTTTTAACCCCTTAAGGAACAGAGCGAGCTCTGCAACCAAAACAAAATGCTAAAAACAAGTGTATTTTATGCACACAAGCATATTTGAGAACCTGAACAGTCCTTGAATGTTGCACAAATATGAAGCTAGTTAGACGGCAAAACACAAATAGAGTCAAAACTTGCAGAGAATGTTGCTCATCATGCTGGAGGTATGTGAGATGGATCTCCAAAACAACAGCTCACTGATCAGAAAAAAGAAAAGTCACTACTGTTTGGCAGGTTCATAAGATGGAGCGAGAAACAGAAGACTGCTATATGACAGCTGTGACTTCTGCAGGGAAAAAGTGGAAAATAGTCCTAAGACTGAGCAGCTTTCGTGCTTTGGACCAACTCACGAAAATGATGGTCTTTAAGGAGCCCCGGTTTAGGGCTGCACAATAGCAGCCAATAATATTGTTGCATTTTGCAGCTGCTAAAAAACACATTAATGAGTGAATAACGGGACAAGACGACAAATTGAAGGAATAATTAGATGTTTGCTTGATAATCTGAATTCCTCCATCTAGCTAATGAAGTATACTTCAGACAGTGTATATAGTCCATCCTTCTGATCACTCGTTTTGATGAAACTGAGAGAAGGTGTAGATTCCCTTAAGCGAGAGTCGGTATTAAATGCTTATTTTTATGTTTTAATTTTCGGAAACTCTTGGAGCACATGGTATTTGCCAGATCTTCAGAATGTCGTGCAGAAACTAAGACAATGTCATTTCAGAGCCAGACAAGAACACAAGTGTTATTATCATGAAGAAATGTATAAGGCTGGGCTAACAGCACATGCATTGCTCTCTTCATTATAGTGAGACCTTTGGCTAATGGCTTGCGCCATCATCAGACGACGTCTCCAACATCATCAGCACTTTCAATCGACACATATTTACCTTCTTGATCCTGTAAACACCATAATGCATTAAACAATGCTTTGCGATTTAAAAACCGAACGTCAGCCATTGGTTGGCTCATCTTTTTAACCACAGATTTCCAGTGTAGCACTATGGCCATGAAGATCCCTAACGTTTCACACTCCACACTGCTGCAGGACACAGCCTGAAGAAGCCAAGAGAACCACATCTTCCACAAGGAACAGTGATGCAATCCAGGGGTCACCATTCTGGACACTCTCACCCCCTGATAAGGCCTTCAAATCCTGTCCATCACAGACAGGACTGCAGACGAGGGCGGCCCTGGAGGAGTCCCACACCCACTGAGAACGAGCTTGACTTAGTGCCAAGTATGCGGACACAGTTCTCACTGGTATAGAAACTAATCCAATCAAAGGAGTGATCCTGGCACGCCGTACTCCTGCAAGGAACAAACCGGCATTCTGTAAAAACTAGAATAATCATTTAGACTAATTCACTCATTGGTGAAACAGTTCTCGCTCAGGGCAGTCCTAACTCAGGCCTCTGACTCTAGGCTCAGCTGTGAATGATAAACTGCTGCTAAGGTCAGGTTAATTGATGCACAGTAAAGTCAGCATGCTAATTGATTAGACTCCCATGATTAAAATTTCCTCAACTGGGGCAGGGTTTCAATCTTCCCTTGCCAGATTGTGAGCCAAAAGCCCAACAGGCCCCCCTAAGCATGAGGAAGGAAGCTGGATCTTCTGTTGTTCACAGAGAAAGCTTCACATAGAACAAGCCTTATTTTCAGAGCAAGGGTGGGGAGCATTACACAATGCAGGGAAGGTATTGCTCCAGAAAACCCCACTGCAGCAGCTTTCCCATTGCAGCTCTGCGATCAGACATTGGAGGACTGCAATGTATTCAGATGCTGCTTATCGTATGCAAACGCACGCCTAATTGCCCCGTTAAGCCGTCACTGTCGGCACGACGACTCTCAAGCATCTTAACAGGCCTTAATGGTCTTGCAGCTCATATGATTCAACACCTTGATCTGAATGATTCTTCTTGAGGCAATTCACAGGGAAAGTCATTTACTTAAACACACTGGTTTTGCCTCTCAATGAGGCATTTATCTCACTCAGATAAGGAGACGTATGCATGCAGCGCAGTCACACACTGGACTACTGTGCTGTCCTGGACATACAAATGCAGGCAGTGTGGTGCACTGGAAATGTAGCCATCCTGCACTCAAGCACAACCTTCTGAGTGTGCTGACCTGAGACCTGCTTTGCCATTTAGATAACAGTGAACAGAACCAGGCTCGGTTGTCGCAAGTGGGCTTTAGGATCATCCTGTAATGCACTGTACCTCCAACACGGCCAATTCGATCTTTCCCACACTGAACTGCAATATAAATAGAACTGACTTTCCATTTTCCTTCTCCCTGGAAAAATCCTTTTTTCACCAGAAAAGTTCAGTTTGAGGCTCGAATATTTAGGCCGAATGCCAGTTTATAAGCTCTGGGTCATTAGAACTGATTATTAAGTTCACTGCAATTAGAACCGGTCCATATTGAATAGTGTGGGATGATATTAGAAGTGCAGACCTTATATTGCATTCATAGCCATCTACTATCTGAGCCACTAATCCTGATTAATAGAATAGAGCCTATCCCAGCGCTCAGGGGAAAAGACGCCCTGGACAGGTCGCTAGTAAAACATAGGGGATGTTCAGCATCTCAAATCCACCCTTTGCCAAGAACCATCAACATCCACCAACAGGGAATCGGTTCTTCTAAACCTCGGGCTGTCTGGCAAACTGAATTCTTAGGGGACAATTCAGATTCCCTGTGTAGTGCACTATATTGCTCCCCTGCAGGTAGTGAACAACCGATGGACCCTACTCATGACCCATAATTCTTCTTCCGACGTTTACGGAAAGATGCTGGTGCTAAATATCTTAAAGCCATCAGAGGTGCAGGTAAAATGGACGTCTTGATAAGCAAACAAGTTCAGTAAAATAAAAACTGCTCGTGAAAGGTCTTTAGTGGAGTCAGTGACCCTCGTCTGGTAACGATGTTTATTATGTCTCCTCACGGGTACCTTATATAGTATCCAGTACAGGACTGTCTTTACAGTGAATAAATAAGTGGACAATTTCAGACACAGTTCAGGATGCCCTCAGCGGAGGAGGGGACTCCTGCAGACTTCTCAGGTTCAGGTTTCAGTGAAAATAAATTTGTGTCAGCCAATCCAAAAAGAGACTTTCTACGTGTATTGCTCAATAACACAAAAACAGCTCAACAGGATGGAAAATTGTAATATTGAGGGATATTTCTGCTACACACAGTCTATTAGAAAAAAAAAAGTTAATAAAACTCCTTTCAAAATGAGTGTGTATCAGCTGCACGTTTGCCGCGATCTGATTGGCTGGCGACTCGATTTCAACATCGCGATACATTGCGTGCCCAAACGATACATCGCGGAGCCTTTGATCTCCAACCAGCCCGCAACGCCGCGGATGACAGAAGAGGGGAAAACACCTGTGTGAGCGTTTATACGAACCAAACTCGGGGTGATTTTTAATCTATCGAAAATTCCCTAACGTTGGAGCAAAAGCAGAAAGAGAAACGCGCAGGAATGAATCTGTTTAAACCGGTTTTTCGGATACCGAGGAGGCAGTGAGGGTTTTTTTTTGGGGGGGGGCAAAGAAACAACAACGTCGGGCGGCTTAAACGCATGAAAACACACTTACGGGCTGTTTTGAGTCCTTGTTCATCCACAGAGCTTAAATCTTTACACTCCATTTTGTTGTCTGGGTCAGGCGGATGGTCGCGAGCTCCTTCTCTTCATTCCTCCGGGCTGGAAAACGCAGGATTTTCGCTCCCAAGCAGACGAGTGGTGTAAAAAAGGAGAGGAAGTGTAGGTGGAAGAGACGAGGAGCTGGAGGAAAGTTGTAACCCCCTCCTGGGCGTTAAAAAGTGAGAAAACTTTGAGCACAGAGCACCGAGCAGACACCCCCGTCCAGCTGAGAGAGCGCCGCTGCTTTAGGCTCCGAGAGGAGCGGCCCCACTAACCTGGACTGTACCACTCGCCGGTGCAGGGGGGGCACTCTTTTCTAACTGTTTTGCTCACTTTCTTTCGCTATTTCCCATTTCTACAACCGTTCTTGCGCTTCAAATTCACGATGTACAAATTTGGAACTGAGATTAAGATTATGTTCCTCCTTTTAATCGCACCGCCCCCCCCCTCCTGAAGAAGTGGATCCTTCCAGTGAGGCTACCATTCAAAGTGGGCGCCCAGCTGTTTGCAATGGTGGGCATATTTGTGACCCCACTTTGGGCAAGGGTTTTCTCATCTAGCACATCTCCTTTGCTGATTCACAAGCTCATTCCCGGGTTTATAGTGTCTAATGCAGAGGATGTGGACTTTGCAGTGCCCCTCTTTTATTCTGGCCTACAATTACATGAATGAATGGCTGGCACTCACACACCAGGAGCAGTGAATAAGGTTTTTTTTGCCTTTAACACATCCAGAAACACCAGTAATGAACACACACACACACCAGGAGTAGAAGCGGGTAATCTGCTGTCCTATAACTACTGGTTCAGGATGTGGACTCACAGCCTTCTAGTTATAAGGCCCAGTTTCTAAACACTAGACCACCACTGCCCCATTTCTAATACTACTAAAGTGAAAGGGAAAAAAAATATTGTCACATACTGTGAAATGTATGTGTAAATGTATAATAAACATGTTATTAAATGGAGTTGAAGTGGGCTATGTGCACAGTATAGACAAATTATAAAATATAAAGAATATACCACGATAACAGAATAAATGGGGTACGGTGTTCTCATGTGATCTAAGTGTCACAGTGTAACATTGCATTAGAAGGTGTAAAGTGACCGTGTAGTCAGTGGCTGTGGTATATTCATTACTGCAAAGCAACAGTGCAAAGAGAAAATGTGAAACGGAAGACCTTGACTGTCCAAAGTGAAAGAGTAATAGAGTGTTTTTCTAAAGTTTATTAAAACATCTCAATGCATGGCAGTAAAAACCGTCCTGAAATGTTGTTGTGTGTGATCCGATGGTCCGAAATCATTTTCCAGAGTATTATAGAGAAAAACAAATTAAAATGCATAACGGATTCGGTGATATTTATCCAGACAGTGAGCAAATGTGAAAGACATCTGCTGTAGTTTCAATATAAGCAGGATTCTGACACAGGACAATGAGTTTGAATTAAAAGATGCTCTGCCTAAATCAGCCCTCATCATGAAGCTGTTTGCCACCTGTAGACCACAGCTAGCATCTGCTTCAGAGTGGACGTGGGATGGGGGGTGGAGTGGTAAACGGCACGCTTGAGAGAGGACACCCCCTCTTTAAAAAAAACCCAGTGGGGCTTCTTTGTGCAGCTGTTGCCCCCACGCTACCACAAACCCCCAAGAGCCACCTGTCACTGCCGCTGGACATAGGGACAGAGGGACGATGGGGCTGGGGGAGGCCACCACGGGGAGAAGACCTGGAGAAGACCGCTCACACTTAGTGAAAGTTTTGTGACGGAGAGGCAGAAAAGACAAACCCATCACAGTCTGTGTTGAAGGAAACTGGAAGAAGAAGATGAAATATACTAATCCAAATGAAACCCAGTTCGTTAATGGCTCTTCGTGACACAATTACCCAGAGATGAGACTTTAATTAAACTTTAATGTGACTGCTGTCTTAAACTGTATTATCAATCCCATAAACTGTAAACGAGAAAGTGGAACATTGCAGGTTGGTTTGGTTTATGATCTTTTTGTTGACATTTGTTTGGCATGGTTCTGCATGCTGCAATGTGTTCAACTCTCACAAACCAAGACTAACAAAGCCTCAAAACCATTTAATAAACTCCCAGTACCAGACTCTAACGGACCTCTTTTCTATGACACTGTACCAGCATATCTTATATAAATATCCCTTCATTATCTTTCTTGATTCTCTGGTGTCAACCAGAAGAGGACTCACCTTGGTTCTTGGAGTCTTGGTTCCTCTTGAGGTTTCTTCCTCCGGTTTTAGGGAGTTTGGCGTCAGTCACTTTCAGTTTGCTCACTTGGCGCTCGGACATCGATTGTGTAAAGTTGCTTTTTGACATCAACAGTTGTAAAAAGCTTAATAGAAATAAAACCTTCTTTTAGCACTTTTTATTGTCATGTGAACATATACAGGTAAGTGTAATAGAATGGATGCTTTCTCACAGACAACTGTGCAATAAGTACAACCTACAGACACTTAAACACAGAGTATTTCATGGCAGGAAGTCTGCAGTAAAAGTGTCGCAGTGGGACAGTAAAGCACATATTAAGGTGTATTAATTTCAGTGTTTGGTTCTACCGGTCAAAATCTTACAGAAGACTTCAAAATCTCTTACCATCGCTACCTTTTATTACAGCTTTTATATATTTAGTTAAGTGCCAGTGTTAAGTGGCATTCTCCTTTAATACATCTATACCAAATGAAATGTGAAGTCATTCTAAATCATTTCTCTTGGTCAGTTCATCGTGATCAATATGAAAAGCAGCTTCTGTTTTCGATGAAACTTGATCCTGTGCAGCAACAATCCATTTAAAAAGTGTGAATCGTATATAAATGTGTACAGAAATAAGAAAACCCTCCAGATTGTGGTGACGGCGTGAACAACAGTCAGGCGAATGGTGTAAAAGTGTGAAAACAAGGGGAAGGAAAGTGACACAGGAGGAGTCCATTAAGTGTCCGTCCAAATGCGGGGGGACAGGAAAAGAGTCCCCCTCTGTCTGAGGGTGAGAGAAAGAGGCTTCATTTATAAGCGGCAGCTGTGCCCCCTCTCTCTCTCTCTCTCTCTCTCTCTCTCTCTCTCTCTCTCTCTCTCTCTCTCTCTCAGGGAACACACATGTAGGAGCACATCCTGTTTTATATGCATGTTTACAATCAAAAATCTTCATTTTGCAGATACTCTTCTTTCCTAAGTGAATATATGAAGATATACCTTCCTGAATACTGAAGAGAACATTGGGCCAAGAGTAAAACACACACACACACACACACACACACACACACACACACACACTAGAGCACTGATGTAATCGCATCAGCAGTGAAGAGGACAGTGATTCAGTGGGCAAGACACCACATACAAAAGAGGGGGACAAGCAGGCAAGTGTCCTGCTTAAACACTCTCACTGACTCGGGGAGAAACGAACATCTCAAACTGTTTTGCTGGAAACTTTCTGTCAATTTTTGGTGGTTTTTAGTTTATGCGCTTAAGCTAGTCAGTGACCTCTCATTGCAAAAGATCTCTGAAGACTGTGTGTGTTTATATGTGTGTGTGTGTGTGTGTGTGGGTGCGTGTGTGGGTGCGTGTGTCCATCCATGAAAATAAAACTAAAGCCTTGCCATCCATCATATATGTCTCACACTCCAGCTAAAATTGAGCAGCGAGATATGAACGAGCTTAAACCTTGGACAGAAGTGCTAAAGCCCTGGTTTGACATGATCTTGCTCAAGAAGCCTGTCTATTGTCTGAGGGTCAACTTTTCAGACTGACCAGGGTCATCCTGGCCCCTTAATGAAAACACAATGGTAGGAATGCCAGAATGTGCTCTCTCCACTCTGCAGTCCACAGCAGTCTGGTTTGAAGGAACATAGTGGTGGAGCTGGTCTGAAAGTCCTTAGATATGGTCACTTCTGTCTCATGAGACATTATAGATGGAGGCATTACTTTTAATGCAGGCTTATTCGTAGATTCAATCAGAATCTGCACACAGTCTAAGATAAGCTAAAGCTTTGCACTTTGTTCGTTTCCATCTTTGGTCATGTGGTGTAAATTTCAGTTCGCTCTTAAGCCATATTTTTTTCCTGCAATTTTTGATTGAAATTTAACAAATTTGCTGGCTTTGGAAACATCTACTGAGTTTTTGATTACATCACCCTGCACCACCCTCAACTATCGTCAAGGGAAACACTCAGAGACCCTCCCTGATACTGTCTTTCACCAGAAGTGGGAAACGTTCACACTCTTACTTTAGTAAAAGTACAAATACTTTAAAAAGTGACTCTGGTAAAAGTAGAAGGGCCAACAACTGTTTCTTCCACACGTCCTGCACCGATGGACACATCAAGGGGTCGTCTTGTCCGTTTGTTTCTGTCCATTTAGGCTGAAATGGGTTTTGAAGTTTTGAAGGGAAGGTGGTTGAAAATAACAATAATGGAAAATTCTATTCAAATGGATTCAGAATAAAGTACGAAATCTGTTCTGATATTATAAGCAGTAGAAAGTACAGATATACAGGTAACGTTAGATATTTAGTTGCTCCAACCTCCAAACCAAGCCATTTTGGTAGAACATGGTTTGTGATTTATGTTATGTTGACTTCAAAATAACGGTTTAATGAATGAAACCTAGTTGTATTTCAAGAAGTAAGATGGCAACATGTTAAAGAACCATAGAAACGCAACACTAAGCACTGAGGAAGTGACACACACACCCTACACAGGTACTGATACATTCTAGAGAAACATACACTCCTGCAGTGCAATACAGTTACACTGATTAAGCAAAGTCCAAATCAACAGGTTCCAGTATATTCCAGCAACACACACACACACACACACACACACACACAGATAACCATGTAACCAAATTCCCAACATCCATATTACACCCACACTTTCTCTCTTATATCGAAGCTGCCTTGATGTGCTTGAGGCCCACATAGGGGTGTTTTAAGCAGCGCCAATGTCCTGTGCACAGGCCTCCCCCACCTTCTCCCGCATAAGATCCTCCCATTCTAAAATCATTCATTACCATGATAAACAGAGAACTGAAAGGACAGAGAAAGGGAGAGGGCTGGAGAAAAAAAAAGGGAGGGGGAGGGACCGCACCCCCACCCCCCACCAACCTCTGGCCATGAAGGCAACATAGCTAAAGTTTTTATAATTTCTTCATAATTGTAGGGCAGCAGTGCATGCAGTTGTATGCACGATGAGCAGATGCCATCATGCTGCAGGCTGAAGCTAGATGTGAATGGTGGGTGTTGCAAAGCTAGGAAGGGCTCTTTTTATTTGACATAAGATGGACAGAGGAGTGGCAGCAGGACACACAGGCTCAGTGGGTTAAGATAATCCCAGGTGAAAAGGTCAAGTATCAGTTCTGCTTCATCACCCTTTCTTACACCCAGCTAAGGCCAAGCCACACATCCTCAGTCTTGAATGTCACAAGTCCGCTAATCGTGAAGCTTACAGCCGTATCCTCCAGCATCAAACAAGCAAGTGTAATGGTCATCTGCTTCCAGCATCACAGATCTGAATTCTGCTGGGCCCTCTGCAGCACAATCTGGCTCACAGTTCATCACTCAGATTGGAGCCAAATCCCCAGCGATGACTGCTCTTTCAGCATCGTACCTCACGCAAGCGTCTGCGACGATGCTGGGAGCTCACATCCAGAGTTACTGAAGATAAGTCCCATATGGTTTTCATACAGGACACACATGGTGGAGCTCATCAAGAAGACAGTGGACTAAAACATGCTCCCGGCAAGCAACGCTCATTTTAAGTGACAGAATTGGATCCAGGGACTATTAAATATACAGCATTTATCAGATGCTCTTATCCAGACAGATGTACATTATCTTCCTGGAACTTCATGGGGGGTAGAGGGGATAGAGCAGTAACAGGCTTAAAGCCCCAACTTTTGGTCTACAGCTGAGTTTTCCTACCCCTGGGCAGCATTTCAATTATTTAATTTCATATATGGTCAGGGTTCAAACACTTTCTCACACCCATGGGTGAATTTTCTCTAGATAAGACACAGTTGTCTTTATTGAGATATATTAATCACTACATTTATATATGTTTATATATATATATATATATATATATATATATATATATATAGACACAATGACCACCTGTCCAGGTGGTCCCCTCGTCCTTCACCCTGTGTGAGCTGGGATGGACTCCAGCACTCCCCCGTGACCCCATTTGGGACAAGCGGCAGAAAATGACTGACTGACTGACTGACACAATGACCAGTTCTGTCAGCATCTTGTTACCCCATTGTAAAGAAACATTTTTCACATGTGTTCATTAGTTACAAATTTTCAGGAACTTTTGGATGCCAACCAAGCTAAAAAAATCTATCTAGAGTTCCTGAGAGGTAAATGTGAGTGTTAACCTTATTATCATGAAATTGTATCCATGGCGATGGGATAGTTGGGAGTCTAAGAGAACATAAACGGACATTGAGAATGACTCTCCTTCTGTCCTGTATCACTGCATGCTGCTAGTAGCTGCGGGTGTCTGATGTAATATAACCGGTATTTAAGGTTCTCCTCCAAGTCGAGCTTGGTGTTGCGTAATTCTGAAAGATAAGGTGGAGATAGAGGAAGCATGAGCCTGTGTTAAACTGATAATGGGTAGTGAGTGGTCTAGTGTTAGGATACTCGCCTCTGGACGAGGCCACATCCTTTCGCTGATAGGGTCAGGTACCAGCCACCACTGCCTCACTGATGGATACTGTAATCACACATTTAATAGCTGAGAGCAATTAAAAGATGGTCGTGACTAGTAGTAGGATACTCACCTACAGACCAAGAGCTTGCATGTTCAAATCCCTCCTCTAGCACCACTGGGTTCCTGAGCAAAACCCTAAACCCCAAATTGCTCCAGGGAGACTGTCTCTGTAATCAGGAACTGGAACTCGGTCTGGATAAGGGCAGCGGTGGCCTAGTGGTTAGGGTGTTGGTCCCAGGATCAGAATGTTGTGGGTTTTGAATCCCAGACTACTAGGTTGCTCTGAGGTACCCCTGAGCAAGGTACCGTGCCCATCACTGCTCCTGGGGCACTTTCAATAGTTGCCCACTGCTGCACATGTGTGGGTGAAAAGCAGAGGTCTAGTTTTGTTGTGGTTCTTTGTGTGCTGTGCTATGCTGTGTTTCACAATGACAAGAATAGTCACTTTGAAATGTAATGACTGATTTAGGGAAACCTCTTGCACTGGACTATAACTTTGATCAGCTCTGTGAATAAAAAAGCACCGTGACAGGTCTTTCTTTTCCCATGCTGCACTAAGGAAGGGCTAATCCTCATTCTGATCCCCAAAACAGAAAATCCCCTTAAAGAGCAGCTCCTTACCTGGAAATCTGCATTATTCCTCCCTTAATGAATTAGACTTAACTTAAATTCAGCCTACATAATGAGATAAAGCAAAAGTGCAGTAAAAGAAATATGAGGAAGAACAACATTGTTTACGCTCTAATGTTAATGGTTCTTGGAAATCCCAATTCATTTAAAGTCAAACTTCCAGTGAAATAACACTCCAGTTGCTACTGGATGTGCAAAGTCTTTAAATTGCCATTTTCTCAGGCAGACAAAATCAATAAAGTGCTCAGACTCTCTTCTTTCCCTGCATTAAACCCTTTCACAGAGCCTTCTGCACCACAATGAGAATACATACTGAGAGGGAAACCCTCTCAAAATTCAGTCTATACACGATCACTCTTAATAGCACTGACCAGATGGAGGTGACCCGTTCGACCTTTATGCCAAGAGTCCTCAAAAGATTAGTTTGTACCAGCATGGGAACAAAGATTGGGGTTACAATTGCTCCTGGATAAAGTGAGCTTAGCTTCTGAACAACCAAACAAGTAATCTAGAGGCACAAAATAACACAGGAGAGAGATGCTCGCATCCAAAGATTTGACATTATAGTATGTGATCTTTGGATTCTGGGGAGACAAATACATTGCGGAAATTATGAATGGTCAACAGAGCTTCTAAAACCTCTGCTCCTTTTAAAAACTGACCAGATCAAGGACAAGCAGGACCTCAATTTCACATTTTCTCTCATCTCATACTAAATCTCATACTAACTCCAGCTCCATTCATAAAGCAGAGAAGCTTCCATTTTAAAAGAACCTAGTAGAAAACAACAAAAATCCCTGCCTGACACGATACACTGGGTGTCTCTTCAGGCGGCCTGTGAGCAGAGAGCTGACTCAACAGCCAAACCCGGCAGACACGTTCCAGCAGGTCCTTCTCGTCTCATTTCTGTCGCATGAGAGAGTTGCCCTGTGCCATACTGAACTACCCCCTTAAGATTTTGCGACACAAGCTGTCAGCTGAGTGGTGACGCCACCGAATGGAGCTCAGAGACTCAGCGAACAAGAATGCGGGCCAACCAGAATCAGAGACTGCATTCCTCAGCCCACTGGCATGAGATAGACAGATATGGTTATTTAAGAGACTTTCTCGGTACTCTGTGAGCACAGAAATGAGTGAATAGTATGCTTTTGTAAAATGCAAATATAAATACGCACCCAGTAATAAAGATATATTAATAAATGTATAAAGTGAATAGCTTTAGCCAGACACACTGATTCTGAGTCCTGGAGCAACCTGGGATTAAAGTTCTTACTCAGAGGCTCAAATCATGCAGATAGAGCCAAGCTAAAACCCACAACCTCTTGGTCTGTAGCTGAGTATCCTGCCCCGAGGCTACCACTATGCAAGTGTGGACAAGCTTAAAAGAGCAGCAGAAAACAGTGGCCAGAAGCACGTAAGCTTTTCTTCAGCGAGCAGACCAACGTGGACATGCCCTCTCTCAGGATTACTTCACATCTTAACAGTAAATGAGGTAAGAGTGGCCGAGCCCTACAGTGAACTCATGGAAATTGTGTCTGCTGTTGAACATCTGAACCCTGAAGAATGATCTGTAATTATAAAACACACATGTACTGAATCAGAGAGCAGACAGGGCCAGTCTGGGAAAGTGGAGACAAGCAGCCGTTGCTACGGTGACGTCAACAGCATCAAAACATGAGGAAGAATGGTCGGAATGTTCGTCAGCATCAGTTCTTCCACACGGACCAGGTGACAGATACAGACATACACACACACACACACACACACACACACACACACACACACACACACACACACACACACACACACACACACACACACACACACACACTATCTTTGGCCTTGAGATAGAACATTGGTTTCACACTCTTCCTTTTATTCTGTAAAAATCAATAACCTTGAGACAAAGACTACCAAGTAGGACAATAAGACATTAGTAGGACACTAAGACGTCTCCATTCTAGATTTTATTTTTATGTTTATTTTAAGAATTATAGCAAAGAACTGTGGTGCAGTGGGCATCACTAACACCACACAGCATCACGGTTGTGGGTTCGATTCCCAGGCCTGGGTCTTTTCTGTGTGGTGTGATCAGTGGGGTTCCTCCCACAGTCCAAAAACAGGTCAGGTGGAATGGAGATGCTGAAGTGTCTTGCACCCTGTCCCAGATGTTTCTTCAGTGAAAGCTCTGGTGTTTTACATAACGTCATGGATGCTTTTCAGTAGAGCTCTTCTGCATTTTCTTAAGTGTAGTAATAAGATATAATCCTGCAGACCAATGCCTGTGCTGACCTGTCTAGAACTGAAAGCAACAAAGGGCATGTGAGCATTAGAAATGAATCACAGAGCAAAATGGGACATGTTGGACAAACTGGTCCATGAGTGTTCGGTCTTACAGCTTTCAACTCCATCCATCCATCCATTATCTGCCGCTTATCCCAAACGGGGTCGCGGGGGAGTGCTGGCGTCCAACCCAGCGCACACAGGGCGAGGACGGGGGACACACCCTGGACAGGTCGCCAGCCCATCGCAGGGAGGAGCGAGACGGGGACGGTACCTTGCTCAAGGGTACCTCAGGGCAACCCACTGGGAAGGGGTTCGAACCCCCGATTCTCCAATCACAAGGCCAACGCCCTAACCACTAGGCCACCGCTGCCCCAGCTTTCAACTCACAAGCCATAAATGAAATGTAAGTCAGTCAGTCAGTCAGTCAGTCAGTCATTTTCTGCCGCTTGTCCCAAGCGGGGTCGCGGGGGGGGTGCTGGCGTCCATCCCAGCTTACACAGGGCGAAGGACGGCGGACACACCCTGGACAGGTCGCCAGCCCATCGCAGGGAGGAGCAGGACGGGGACGGTACCTTGCTCAAGGGTACCTCAGGGCAACTCACTGGGAAGGGGTTCGAATCCCCGATTCTCCAATCACGAGGCCAACGCCCGAACCACTAGGCCACCGCTGCCCCAGCTTGCAACTCACAAGCCATAAATGAAATGTAAGTGGACAGGTCTGGACAGGTCGCCCTGGACAGGTCGCCAGCCCATCGCAGGGAGGAGCAGGACGGGGACGGCAACCCATTGGGAAGGGGTTCAAACCCCCCATGAAACATAAGTCTTTCATTTAATTTAGCTTTAATATATTGTTTTTTCCTGCTACGGTTTAATTATAGGATGCATAGTCCTGAAGTCAACTTCTGTGTTTCTCCACATCAAAAGCTCCAGATTACCAGAAAACCAGATTAGTCCAGTAAAAATACAGTGTCTGAACATTTTAATGCCCTTATATCGGTGACATTGAAAGAAACCTGTTGCTGTCTCACAAACCGTCCGGCTTATTTTCCTGAGTAACGTTTTACACATCAGGCACTGAAAGATACATGATACCCGAGTTCACTCTAAATAACCTCTTGAAACTTTAATAAAACAGTAAAAAATACCAGTGTAAAGGTCAGTTAAAATATAAACAGGCATTATAATACAGAAAATACTGTCTTATTGTAAAAGTCACACTACTGATGTTATAAATAACACTCCAAATGAAATGAAATAAATAATTGATGTGCCAGACAGAAGACACAAATGTGGTAAGCTCACTGAGCTCATATCTCAGTGTCCAGGTGTTGAGTTACAGGACGGTTTCTTCACTCTCCTCCGACACTGAGCTCAGGTGAGACTTCCTGTGTGCACAGATGGCTCTCCAGATACGACACACCATCCCACCTCTGAAAAATCAGAAACACACCGGTTCGTAATGAGTTTTCTGAAAAACAATACATCACCTGTTAAACTGAGGAGCTGGACAATATGACAGTAGTTACTGTGATAAATAACATGGTCACGGTGTTACTGCTGCCCTTCCCTGGAGTCTGATTTCTCAGCAAAAACACCAACATGATTCAGCATTTGCCAAATTTATGAGTGAATAGGAAAAAAATCCTTTGTGCTCCATTTTTTTGCATGACATTTTCTTTTTTTTTTGTCCATTTTCTTCCATGTCAGAAAAAATGAAATAAATTATTTTCTTTTTCTTTTCTATTGTGATATTTTTGCCTACTGTGATGCGCCAGTACAAGTGGCTTGTATTACAAGTGACAAAAACTATGACAAAATTATTTATAAAGTAGCAACAAAATACAATAGGATTTAATAAATTAATATCAAACAATAAATAAATATAAATGCGAAAGTGACTATTTTAAAGTGAAAGGGACTATTTGTGTGTGGCACACACTGAACGAAATTTAACCTCTGCTTTCCACCCACACACCGTGCAGCCGGGGGGCAGCTATTTAAAGTGCCCGGGGAGCAGTGATGGGGACGGTACCTTGCTCAAGTCTATTGGTCTGGGATTTGAACCCACGACCTTCCGATCTTGGGACGTAGTCCCTAAACACTAGACTACCGCTGCCCCAATGGGCTTTATTAACCAATCATGCAAAAGGGGCAGGACTACAGTGCTCTAGCCCGCCACACGAGGGGTGGGGCTTGAGTGCATGATCCCACCTGATAACCTTACAGATAAAAATAAAAAATTATTCAGGATATGTAAACAATAGTTGCAATAAATTGTTTTGCCTAACAGGGCAGCTCATAAACAGGCTTTGGTTGTCAAGAAAAATATCAGTTATAGATTATGAACACATTACTGGAGGACTTTCCAAAAAAATCATACTTGATTTTGCAGTATCTCAGATCATCTTCACAGACCATGTAGAGCAGGCTGTCCAAGGTGAACGCATGATCCAGGAGCTGCAGGATGAAACACATGCCTTCACCTCCACACAGTAATTATGAATCCTAAACTACCTACACTTGGGAAAAAAGTATTGGGACATTATATTATATTACAACTGCACAGATGGACGGACAAATCCACCTGTATAACAAAAAATAAAACCTATAGAAAACGAATAAATTAGATGTCAATAAACTTCTGTGTTGAGTCAAACCTCTGCATTGTAACACTCCTTTAAATATTCCATATAAACGATGTGGCTTAATTCCTTCGAAACACTTCTGACGCTGATACCCGGCTAGGTGCTTGGTTTTATTCACCTGTGGTAGTGGGTGTGGCTTGAACACCTGAACTCAATAATTAAAGTGTGGCTGTGTCCCAATACTTTTGTCCATATTGTGAACACTGTACTTTTAATCATTTTAAACAATTTACCTTCACAAAAGGTTTGTGCTTATTTATCGTGAACAACACACAACCATAAAGAATTCAAATATAGATAAATGTAGAAAATAATCATCTTTTACATTACATTTACGGCATTTAGCAGACGCTCTTATCCAGAGGGACTTCCATGTCCTGATTACAGGGACAGTCCCCCTGGAGCAACTCAGGGTTAAGGGTCTTGCTCAGGGACCCAGTGGTGGTAGTGCCAGAGGTGGGATTCAAACCTGGGACCTCTTGAGCCATAGGTCCATAGACAAGTATCCCACCACTGGACCACCGCCACCCGCCATCTTTTTTACCT
The DNA here is from genome assembly GCA_017165825.1 of Hepsetus odoe. NCBI lineage: Eukaryota > Metazoa > Chordata > Actinopteri > Characiformes > Hepsetidae > Hepsetus > Hepsetus odoe. The sequence continues at coordinate 3,691,872 of CM029379.1, forward strand.
TATGTCAGACAGAGCATAACCCTGCACTTACTATCTCTACGGTGTCGTCATCCACTGGTACTGCCCTCAGCCAGTGCACTATAGCCAGAGTCTGAGCATTCTGACCCACAGGCTTATTACCTGTAGGGATAATAACATGTTATAACATGTTAACACAGAGGCGTGGCCTTTGTATACTCTGCTGATTTTATAGATAATTATTCAAAGACTAACACCAACACAGCTCCACAGGCAGGACAAAGTGATGCTTGAATGTTCTGAAGGCAAAATGTCTCATCTAAACCCTAATCAAATATAATTAGTGGCATGTCTAAAGCAGTGGTAACGTGTGTCCCAACAGGCACTCGATTAAAAGGTACTTTCCTTAAAAGCCAGTCTTACTAATCAACGCACACAATCCATCTTTCCTAACAGCAACATATGTCTACTTTAACAACTGATGGTATCAAAGAAGCCCTGTGGGAAAGGTGTGACTAATGGTTCAGTTGTGAAATCCGCTTCTGTCCCAAGTCTGGAGACATGCATCAGCAAGTGAGGGGACCGCACCTCTGACACACCTTAGGGAATAGTTTTCCTCAGCATGCAGGAGCTTGGACATTCATTTTCATTAAACATTCAACAGATTTGGACCGATCCCATATACATATTTGGGACTTTGGGAATGACAGGCGTCCTACGGTAGAAGATCTGAAGTTACCGTTGCTCTCAGATCCGGCCTTGACCTTAAGGGCATCTATCTTTTCTTGTTTTCCCTGCACAGACTTCCTCAGCAGCTCCTGGTACTCCTTCTCCTTCTCACTCAGCTCAGCCAGCAACCTAGGAACACAGCGAGACGTCCATCAGCGTATTCATTACATTCATACACTGCCACCTCCTGGACATTTATACGCATTAGTTATGCTAGAGGAGCAGTCTTGCATTTTTGGCTGTTCACCAATCAGAAGACAACCATCGCTATCAAAAAACTCTCAAAATAACTTCATAACTTTTGTAATTTCATTGGAGACTATTTCATTTTATTTTATTAGAATTCTATTGGTCTGTTCATTATTATAGTGTCCTTCAACATTAGCATTAACAGTAATTCAGAGAACCGGCGAGTGTGGAAGAGAGGTGAAGAAGAGAGTGCAAACAGGATGGAATGGGTGGAGAAGAATGGCTGGAGTGATCTGTGACAGACGGGTACCAGCGAGAGTAAAAGGGAAGGTTTACAGGACAGTAGTGAGACCAGCTATATTGCATGGGTTGGAGAAGGTGGCACTGACGAAAAGACAGGCAGCAGAGCTGGAGGTGTCAGACTTAAAGATGCTGAGATTTTGTTTTTGTGTGACAAGGATGGACAGGATTAGCAATAAGTATATGAGAGGGACAGCTCAGGTTGGAGACAAAGTTAGAGAAGCAAGGTTGCGTTGGTTTGGACATGTCCAGAGGAGAGACGAGGATTGTATTGGGAGGAGGATGTTGAGGATGGAGCTGCCAGGAAAGAGGAGAAGAGGAAGACCAAGGAAGAGGTTTATGTACGTGGTGAGAGAGGACATGCAGGTGATCGGTTTGAAGGAGGAAGATGCAGAGGACTGGAAGAAATGGAACGGATGATCCGCTGTGGCGACTCCTAAATGGGAGCATCCGAAAGAAGGAGAGCAACATTGTTCAAATGATGCAAGAAAAAGTAATGAATTAAACAAAATGGGTTTTCTTTAGAGAGTGACAACATGGTTGTTCATCACAGATTTATATTCAGTGTATTTAATCAAATTTTTCACTTTCCATGCAAGTTAAGCATTGCTTTCGTTCTCTAATGCCTCCATGTTTGGTGAACTGAGCTGGGATTGGTTTACCTCTTAGTCTCCTGGCATAACTGGTTAAATTCCTGAGCAAGGGGGCTGGAACTGCTGAGGAGGCCACTGAACCCACTTTGACTTACAGCCTCCCCTCCACCCTCCTCTCGGTCCTGGGTCGAGTTCTTGTCCTCAGCGTGGGATAGTGCAGGTTCCTGACTGCTCATTCTGCCCTCTTCTGATTCAGACGAACCCTCGTCCATCTCAAAGGATGATTGCAGCTGTAGCTTCAGCTCTGTGGGACACAGCAGAGGGGTGTGAGGGTGATGGAGAGGGGACAGTGGATGTGGACTCGTCACTGTAACTGAATGGTGACCGTGGCTGGAATATACCTGGGAGGAGCACAGTGATGGCATCTTGCACAGCCTGTCTGAGCAGGTTATCAAGGGCAAACATCCAGTGAGGCTTCACCTGACGCTCTCGCAGGACCTTCTTCACCTACAAATACATGCCAAGGCCCTTGTCAAATTATGACACAGTTAAATAAACTGAAACAAATGGAATAAATCTTCTACTGACACAGGGCCAGAGGGACTTTCAATAAACTGGGAAAATTATAATCAATTGTATTTTTAATGGTGTTAGAAAGCAACTAATAAACTGAAATGAATGATAGATAAAAATGTCTTTTTGCACATTTCTAACATACCAACTGGTCCAAAATATGAAATAATCTTTATGTTATAAGATAAATTGTTTTTTTTCCAGATACAAGGATTTGTTACAGTAACAATAGTGTTTGGTAGAATCTGTAAAGCTGTTGGCATTCTTTTATAAACAGCAGTGGCACTAAATTTCATTCGTTAACACTACTAGGTCTTCTAACTTGCATTTCTTAGATGTTGTCCCAGGTCTCATTTCAAAGCACCTTTAAAAACCTTGTATCTCATGAGAACAGATTGGTTAGGCACAGCCTTGGTAAACTGTAGATCAGTTTCAGAAGCATTGGGTGCATCTACTGCTGTCATGCACGTAAATCAGGCCCATAGTCAATTGCACCACATACTGCATCCTGGAAGCTGAAGAGCGCCGCCTGCAGGCTGTAGAGAGGCACTGCGTCAGTGTGCAGGATGGAGCGTAGCCCCAGTAGCCTGTTGGTTAGTTGCTTCCGGTCCGGGGAGCGGATGTTTTCTCGCAGGCAGCCAATCAGCTGCTTGATGTGCTCTTGGGTTATGGTTGTCTGCTCAGTCTGCAGGACAGGGCAAATCATTGAACATAAAAACATTTCTGCTTTCTATACCACACAAAGCACACAAACACACACACACACACACACGTTTATATACCTGCGGCAGTGTCTCCTGCATGTTGCTCACTACGCAGCCGATGTAGTCAGTAAGCACTTTGTGCAGCGTGTTTCTCCTCTCACTGTCCTTCCTCAGCAAAAACAGGCCCATGTTCTCTCCTGAAACAGCTGGACTACACATGTCCCCCTGAGGATCCTCCGGCACCCTGGCACACATGCAAAAACCATATCAGCCGTCTGCAACGCAGTCAGGTTCCTGGTGTAAAGATGTTCTGAGGTAATATAACTCACGTCAGGAAGCTGTTGGTGCTGGGAGGACTCTCTGAGATGTCACTTGCTTGGACCTTGGACATGGTCCTCCTCAGGTCAAGAGAGGAAGACAGGTCAGGCTTGCTTGTGTCCATGTCTTCCACACGCACGACTAAAGGTACAGACATGCTCCTCTGGAATTCACCAACTGACAACATGGCCAAATTAGTACATAATGTTCTCGTACGTATATAATGACCCTAATAATGTCATGCAGGTATTCTTCTCATTCTTCTCATTCTTATGCCCACATCATGCCCATATTTCAATCTTTGGGTCAAGAACTTTCTGGAAAACTACCTTTTTCTTAAGAAAGATGTCACAAAGCTAATGCATCCTGTCCTGCATATATTAGTCCTCCAAATTTCACTGGATTCTCTGAATGACAAGTTGTTAAAAATACAAAAAGGGACATCTTTAGGAAATAAACGCCTGCTATGCAACTACAGAATGACTTTAGAGGTCTACGCTCTTCCATAAAAACACACTTAACAGTCATTTTTATAACATAATACTGCAAAAATAAAGTACCACAATGTGCAACCTCACCCACATGATGCCAGCTGCTTCACACAAGCTAAACTTAGTTATTCAGGCTCAACTTTCTTGTAGAAGTAGAGACATGAAGGTCCACTTTCTCACCAGATGAGCTGCTTTCAGTCTTGACGGATTCTGGCAGGGGTCTGGCTCTCTTCTTGGGGCTGCTCTTAAGGAAGGGGTTCCTCAGGAGCTCTGAGGCTGTGGCCCTCTTGTCTGGATCAGGCTCGAAGCAGCACATTATAAAGGCTTTGGCCTCCTCTGACATGGACTCTGGTACATGAGGGTGAATCTTAAACATACCCACCTGCAAGATATGTACCCTGGCTTAGTAATTCTCATGTATTTTGTATCATCCCATTACAGCAGGTGATAGTAGGGATGTGGCAAAAATATAACATGGCGATTTTTGTAGAAACGTCTGCGATATGTGATTTGACACAATATTTAAGTTAGGAAGATTCAGCCACAAAAATCGTAATATAAATTTTCAACATCTTATACATTGAACTGTACACAAATCCAGCTGAACAGCACAAAATATATAAAACATTTCATTTAATTACTAACAATATCAGAATTTGCTCAGAGAAAAATAGGGTGATGATAAATATCTCTCAATTCTTTGTGGTACTACAACAAAATCACATATACATGTTAAAAGTCTGATGAAAATGTTTAATGCTGTGAAGTTTAGTTTTGATCTTAAAAAAAATTAGATCCTAAAATTGCAACAGACTTTATTGGTTTGAGGGCTGTACCTTAAACATGGCAGCTTGTGGGCTGCCCAGCTCATGGAAGGGGGTTTTTCCAGTGGCCATCTCTATAATGGTACAGCCCAGAGACCAAATATCAGCCGGCTTTCCATATCCTCGAGGACCCTGGTCTATAATCTCTGGAGCCATGTACTGCAGAGTACCTGCAGATATGATCAGAACAGACATTGATAAAGGTCTAAAAAGATTAAATAATTCAGAAGTGCAACCGTTTAAAACCCTTCATAACCCTGGCGTGATAAATAAAACTGATTAAATGAGCCAGAATAATCCGTTTACGTAGTTTTGCTCACATAATCTCCTTGTTTTGTCTTGTCTATTGTTCAACATGATTTTTATTTTTTTTGTGAATGTTTGCTGCTGTTGCTTTTTATTTTTTATTTTTTCATAGTTTCAGTAATTTGCTTGTTTAAATTTTATTTTGCACATATAGTGCTTTGCAAAAGTCTTGAGCCACCCTCTTTTCTTTAGATTTTGTTCAGGAATCCCCTTATTGGTGCAAAATAATGTTTAATGCCTCTCAAACCTTCTTTTGTATGAAGTGGATTAAATAAAAGAATTAAACCAAATGTTTTAAATGGTCCAAAGTATCTAAAGATACAAGGTTCCAGACAGTTGGTTTCCAACCACTCATCTTTCAGCATCAGCAGTAAACGAATCACCTGATCATCTGGAATCATCTGCACCCGTTTCTTCACTGCTTCATGTCTTAAGTTTGACGCTTTGTTCTGCTTGAAGGTTCAGACGTAGATCACTGTGTGGATTAACAACACAGAACTATCAAACTGCTCAGGTACAGAGACTGGACTGAAAATGAGAGACAACAACACTGTACTTCAGGAAGATCTGGAGAACTGCTCAGGTACAGAGACTGGACTGAAAATGAGAGACAACAACACTGTCCTTCAGGAAGATCTGGAGAACCGCTCAGGTACAGAGACTGTACTGAAAATGAGAGACAACAACACTGTCCTTTAGGAAGATCTGCAGAAATGATCCTCAACAACAAATTAAAAATTACCAGAAAGTTTGGATCTTTGGAAGCATATTATGGAGAAATGAAGGGTGGCTCAAGACTTTTGGGCAATACTGTACATTCATCACCTACAGCGCGAGGTTGCTTTCCACTCCTTGTAATAATATTTTCCTTTACAGAAAATGAAGGGAGAGAGAGAGAAACAGAGACAGAGACAGAGAGGAACCAGACTGAGGTCAAATGATGCGTGAAGTTAGCTCCGTTTGTCCAAGAGAAACAGTAGCTGATAAACAGAAATCAGTGAGCATGAACAGTGCTAATGTGCCACTAAAGCGACTTCAGGACAAAGTTCACCTGTACCTGTAAAGGTCTCTGTACACGGGTTGATTCCCGCTAGCCTTTTAGATGTCCCAAAGTCAGATATCTTGAGTACTCCGCTGTATGTGTTAACCAGGACATTGTCCCCCTTATCAAAACAAGAAAAAGGGAAAATAAATCTTCACCCAGATACATTATGGCTGTAATTTCACTGGATGCAATGATATGATTGTACCTTGATATCTCTGTGAACTATCTGATTATCATGGAGGTATTTTAGTCCTTCCAGGATCTGCTTGGTGTAGAAGACAATAGTGGCCTCATTATCCTTAAGAGGGCCCCACTTTGACCTTAACAGAGAGGACAGGCTTCCTGTGGAGACAATGGAGCAGAGTTGTTCAATGTTCTTTTGGCCTAGTTAGATATAGAATACGTGTCCGTATCCTTATTATAGGCAAACTTTCACTAGGGTTGCCTTTACGACAAATGGCATCCGTATAAAGGCAATTCTCATGTTGTCACTTTCATGTGCCAGACCTCCTTCCTCACACAACTGCCATCATAGATCACCAGACTCCAGATCATAACTGTATCTACTCGGTACCGAAAGACCCACTTCTAAACTGCACAGATTGTACAGCTGAATAAAAGAGTTGAAGTTAGAGAGATGGAGCAACGTACCTCCCGGAACCTCCTCCATGAAAATCTTGATGAAGCCGCCCTCGCTGACGGAGCCCAGGTACTGGACAATGTTGCGATGTTTCAGCCGCTTATGTAAAGCTATTTCCTCATGAAGAGGCTGGGAGTACCTGCCATCCATTTAGAATGAGATAAATATGATGAGACCAAGAACTGATCAACACTGAGAGGAGAAAGGCATCAGTCCCTTTTGAATATGAATGCTCTCATGCCCTTGGGGCTTTGATCAGGAAGGTCAGAACGTTTTTCCAGTTCAACACAAAAGGGTAAACACTGCTGGAAAGATCTCCATCTGCATCACCTTATGCAAATATAAATCACGTGCCATAGTTTGGGCTGCTAATTATGAACTGTGCTGTATGGTTTTGTACTTTTCCAGCACCTGATTCAGCCAAAAAATAGTGAGAAGACCGACCTGCTATATCAGTATATAAAAACAAAGCGAAAATTCTCATGCAATGTAAACTTTTAAAATGTGCATTTATTTATAGTGACCAAGGCCATGCTCTTCCATGTACTTGGCAGTATGTGTGTGAAACAGTTATTTTCTCCCAGCCCTGGAGCTCCCAGTGGACTGCATTACTCAAACCCCCTTTGCAGCGAAGAAGTTTGCTCTAGTGTGTTTAAAGGAGGGTCGGGAGCGAGTGATGAACTTTGTCAGAGTAGCGAAGACAAATCCACAGAGCAAAACAAAACAAAGAAAAACAGCCAGGAATTCAAGGCAAGAATTAAACATGTTCGTACGTGCTGTCCTTCTCTGGGATCTCCTTGATGGCAATCCGCACTTGGTTGCTCAGGTCTCTCCCAGCATACACCACTCCATACGTGCCTCTCCCGAGCACCACCTTCTCTCCATTCTCCCCTTTCTCATACACATACTTGGAAAAACAGAAAATAGACACTTTAGGGAAGCCAGTGGTTCATGCGCTGGTGGTGAAAAGTATCCAAAGTGGACTAACGCTTAATTTCAGGAGCTTGATTCAGTCTAAAGTGACAGTACAGGATGTAAAGTAGAGATACAAAACATGTCAAAGTACATAAAGCAGGATGTGGAGGACCTACATTTGAGAGTAAAAGTAAAAAAACAAGAGGAAGTAGAAGGGCACTGTTGACAGGAAATGAAATGACTTTGAGTAAATACCAGTCAATGAGAATCAATGACTCCAAAAATGGTCTGGATCAAGAAGATCGTTTTATTCTGGGCAGCAGTTTAAAGTGGAAACAGAGAAAGGGTCTCACCTCTAACACGCCTCCACTGACAGGAACAGGCTCTTCCAATGAAGCATCACACTGGCCTATCAGAGAGTTCACCAGCTCACAGAATCTAGAAGAACAGGGTTGATATTAGCTACGCAGAGTGGGCAGGAACTCACCAAAATATTTACATGTTCACAAACACACTTGCATAAACAAATTAACCATTAAATGTAAAAACTGTACAGTCTACAGCACTGCAGCCTTGAACTTTTCTAGGTGTTTCCCAGAGGAGCTAAAGTCTGTGTAAAGTGCGACTGAGGCCATGAATGAATGGGGAAGGTCGTTTTCTGCAGAATTTACAATGAGTGAGGGGGTGTGTTGCGGATGTTATCTTGCAACTAGAAGCAAAGCAGAAGAAAACACACATCTGAGTGGGAAGAGCCACCTACGAAAATGTCTTACTGGATAGACAAGTAGGCAGAGGATCTTCAGTACAGACTGACAGATTCCCAAAATTTATAAGTGAAAGTGACTATTCTTGTCATTGTGAGTACACAGCACAGCACACCGTGAACCACAACAAAACTGGACCTCTGCATTTAACCCATGCACACACCGTGCAGCAAGGGGCAGCTATGAAAGCACCCGGGGAGCAGTGACAGGGATGGTACTTCAGGGCAACCTATTAGTAAGGGGTTTGAACCCACAATCTTCCGATGCTGTGGCCAACTAGTGAAGTACCACAGAGCATGACTAGTAGATGAGATTGCATTAACATGTCCTGCTGCATGTGTGGAAAGGTAAATCCGGAAAATGTCTGGATTTCATTTTCTGCACATTTTCTGGACTTTACATATCTTTAATCATCTACTACAATGTTTCTATTGCGTCATCAGTGATATTCAGCCTAATAAATAATATAACCACTTCCAGAGAAACGTAAATCTATTAAAAAGGGCATCAGCACAAACTCTATTACTCTATGAGGAGCACTGAAGGCTGAATTTTTGTTTATTGTACGTAAAGCGGGTTGCTGCTAATAGTAAATAAGTAAATAAGGAAGTGATCTCTGCAGTATTAGCTAGGCAGGTTGAGAAAGTGGGAAAAGTGCAGCGCTCACCCTTTACAGTGCAGATCACTGGGAAAGCACAGCTGGAAATCATCGGAGTTGAACAGGACATACAGGAAACAGCTACGTTCATCAATTTTAGAGATACTGTGCAGGGTCACAAAAAAATATCAAGCACAGATATGTTGATAGTGATATCTGCTTACTTGGTGGTCTGTTATACAGCACTGAGAAAACATTATGAGCCTCATTTCTTTCAATTTTGCTGAGGAATCACCTTATTTGTGCAAAGGTATCACTTTATGTCAGTCACAAGTTGTTATTTTTTAAATATTTGGCATCTTTGGAGTAGATTAAATGTAAGAAATGATAACGAATGATTTAGTGCTCCAGGCTGCAAAGGGTTTAAGATACAAGGTTCTAGATAAAGTGGTCTCCAACCACTCAGCGTTCAGCATCATCAGTAAACTAACCACCTGATCATCGGGAATCATCTGCACCTGTTTTTTCACTGCTTCATGTCTTAAGTTAGATGCTTTGTTCTGACTGGATGTTCAAAGGTAGATCACTGTGTGGATTAACCAACAAAAAACAATCAAACTGCTCAGGTACAGAGACTGTACTGAAAATGAGAAACAAAAACTTTAGTCTTACAGGAGGAACTGGAGAACTGTTCCCCATGATACCTTAAAAATACAAGAAAGTCTGGTTCTTTGGAAGCAAAATATGGAGAAATGACAGTCGGATCAAGACTTTTGTGCAGTGCTGTATAATGGTTTTTTTTTCAGTAAAATATCATATGCAATTCACTGCTGCTTTATTAAAGTGAGAAGCTCTTTTCAATGGTAAAAGAAGTCCAAATAAATATATCTCTACCCAGGCCAAAACACAGCAAAAAAGGTCAACTAATGTCTGACAAAGCAGCAATTGTTCTTCATGCATTTCTCTATCGGTTCATTCTTTATGTGGCACAGTCAGTTGCACCCAGAAATAGTGCTATTTAAAACCCATTCTGTGAAGATTACACACAGTTACATTTAACAGGGTATCAAAAAGTGAAAACAATAGAAAATCAGGTAAGTCAGCCCTGTTCTGCCAAAGTGTTGAGCTTATCTGATCTCTGGCAGTCTGCAGGCCTGGCAAACACAGGCCTGGAAAACAAGTCACCGGCTGCTTGAAAGCCAGATCACAGGATCAAAAACAAGGGTAAAGTACAAGGTGACATCAACCGGCAGCCAAAAATGCTGAACGCAGCAGTTTGGCCTGAACCACACCCCCAAAAGGAGGAAGCTTTAAAAACAGCAGAGAAAACTCTATTGAATCAGTCAATGACGCAGAAGCTGTGTGCAAAAAAAGGCTTCTGCATGTTGCCATTGTGAGCATTGCCAACTCTGTAACGGGGGATTCTTGGAGTGGGTGTGGCTCACATACTACACTGGGCCCTTTCACCAGGAGGAATCTCTAACCAGTTGGTCTGGAAAAATGCAATGTAAGTGTGGCCTTCCTTCACTGTGTTGAGTAATGCAAGTGATCCTAACCGTGCCTACCTCACTCCACGAATTGCTGATGCAGGGAAGGTCCACTCATGGAGGCCTTTCTAGGTGAGAAGACAAAATGAATCATTACCATAAATAAATAGACATCTGGTCAGGCAGCGATGGCCCAGCTTTAAACTTCACACCACTGCGTCAAATTACACCACAGAGAAATCAGATCCCAGCTGTGGTAACCAGACGAGAATTACAGACACTAGCAAAGTCTCCTCCTTTTCGTTTAATAGATAAACACCACATTATTAATTTAGCACCACCAGAAACCACAGCCCGTGGGCCCTGGCCAAGGTGTAGAGCAAGAGCAGAACACTGTGTACCTTCAGTGGAGTAACATGGCTCAGCTGCACCGTTCGGCTCTCGTCCCCCTCATTTACACTCAGTATGCTGGGCTGGAAGACTTTAGTGGGTTCCAGAATCAGGACCTGCAGTCAAGTGTCAGAATCAAGCAAAAACCTCAAACAACGTAAAGGACTGAATAAATATTTTTTATATACATATTTTATAAAGACCTTTTAGGTGCAGAAAGGCTGGTTAAGGTTGATATTATGCTTAGATGCAGCACTTTGCACAAGTTATAAGTCATTTGTTCATACTTTGCTTCTAAGGTGCTTTTTTTTTAAGTGTTTTCTTGAGTTACAGTTCTCCAGGCTTACTGAAGGACAATGTTTTTGTCTCTCATTTTCAGTACAGCCCCTGTACCTGAGCAGTTTGATCGTTTTGTTGTTGGTTAATTCACACAGTGATCTACATATGAGCCTTCAAGCAGATCAGGTGATTAGTTTACTGCTGATGCTGATCGCTGAGTGGTTGAGGACCCTTCATGTAGAACCTTGTATCTTTTGCAGCCTGGAGCACTAAAACATTTCCATTTTTTTAATTTCTTCTACTCAATGTGCCAAATAATAATAATAATAATAATAATAATAATAAGACAGTTCATCAAGTAGCATTTTCGCTACTTGTTGGTGAACACCACTTTTGGCCATGCTGTAGATTTACACACTTACAGGGCAGCGGACTGTGGAAACAGTAGGTTTGCACGCTTGAACCATCAGTTCCATCCAGAAGTTGGCAATCTCTTGTTTGGGATGCTTCACCTCCGGCGGCTTGGCAAATTCCTTATACAGTATATATGTCTCCACAACAGAACCCAGATACCTACAAAAAAATAATCATGTCCTCTTAAAAGAAACCTCAAATACCTACACAAATTTCCATTTCATTTCCATTATAATAATCATCTGAAAACATTTCATCTTGAAAGCAAAGGCCCTGTTCTGCAGTTCTGCGTTCTGTCCAGGAATGCTGAAGGATCGGTTGGAGTCTTTGCAGATGAGTCCTAGAGGAGCTAAATTCTCCATGTGTATGTGAAAGAGTATTCCATGAAAGGAAGGAATTTCATGGAGGGCAGCCAGTGGCTCATAATCCTAGTGAAGGCTTTCTTTTTATTGGATCAATTTGCAGCACTCACTATGCTGACAGCATTCAACTTATCCTTTCCTTCCAATCTGTGCTTCTCGAGTCACATCTCTGGATGGGCAGCAGCCCGCCTGGGTTGAACAATTTAGGAAACTATCCTAAACTATCCTATTCAATTGTAATTTACCAGCATTTCAAATTAAATATGATAAATCTTTTTTCATCCAGACTATTTATTTTGGCCAAAAAGTCTCAGATGAGTCCCAAGTTTTTTAAATTGGCAGATATGTACATGAACAATATTGTATATCAGCATGTAAGTGCACAACCAAGCACTTTTGTAAGCCGCTCTTCAAAACTGCAACATGCTACATGTACACATAAATGTAAATAAGGCCCAAAGCCCAAATAGACCTGTTTATGTCAGAAGAGTGTCTGAGCTGTGTATCATTCAGGGTTCGTACCACATTGGTGCGTTGAGTCGGTAGAGTTTCTCTGAAGCTTCTATGACCTTCTTTTGCTCGTTGGCCAAAATCCCTGCCCCAAGGTAGAAGCCTACATCCCAGTAGTCCTGCATCTTCTCCAGGCTGCCTTTCCTGCCGAGCAGGCTACTAAGAGTGACACCTGGCCCGAGGACCCAAAACACAGAAAACATGAACATTAACCAGGTTAATTACAGGCTGGGTTTCAGTGAGAGTACAAAACTGGAAATATGATATTACACTGTTTTGAAGAAGAAAAACAGCATCCATCCATTCAGTATTGTTGGGTTAAATGTAAAAGGCAGAGAATAAGGTATAAATGGCGCATACCAATCTTGCGCAGCTCAATGGAGGTTTCAAAATCATGGCCTGCAGCCATGAGAAGAACCACATTGTTGATGCCTGAGTGCAGAGCAGGCTCCATCTCAAAGGCTTTACCGTACCTGGTCAGGAACACATTGTTAAATAAAGGACGCTGAAATGGAAAGCATTGCTCTGTGGATGAATGCAGCTAAAGTTTCTTTTTTTTATGATCTTTATAAAACTATCTCTGGCCTTTGTGTAACAGAAAGTTACACAAATGAACAGTTTAATATTATAATATCTAAAATAAAGTGTGAAGTAAACTTTAGAATTCATGAGCGAAGTAATATAAAAACACGCAAAGTGAAAGTGAAGTGACAGTGACTATTTGACATCCGTGGACCACAAATAAACGTAATTCAAAAACTGTATTTTGATTCTTTTAATCAGATATTTTATGACATGATCCCATTGTTTTTAACCAAGTTCCATGTTCCTTGATGAACTTCCTTTCCAACTAAAAACCAAAATGATCTACACTGTCACTGAGGACTGTAATAAATACTGAAAAACATTACTTTATAATCAAATGAAGGCTCATCAGCAGCAAAGCCCAAATCAGAACTCATTTTGCACACTCAAGCTGTGCAAACAACACGTGCAAAAAAGACATCGGCATTCTAATCCCAGAACTATTTGATTTGAATCCATTCGATTTATTCCATTGCTTTTAAAATATTCTAGATATAATTTAACATCATTGCAATGAGTTTCAATAAATTAAAGTTGCTTTTTTTGCTAATTGTACACAAATCAGTGCAAACTCTGTGAGTATTCATAAACTATAAAAGTGTGGGTGGCTCCGGAGAGTTCAAGAGGTTTAAATATGGTCACTGAGAGTATACAAGAGGAAACACTTCTACCAGTTCTGTGAAAAGGACATGTGTATCGTGTCTCACCAGTAGCAGGCCTGGTCACGGCTATGTGTGTCCTTGAATTTGGAACTCAAGAACATGTCCTTGTAAATGCGTCCACATAGGCAGTATACGTCTGATGCTACCTGGTCTTTGGATTCGACTATAGGCAGGATGGCTGATAGGGCTTTGGCACGGTCGCCGGGGCGATTCCTCCTGGAAAGTGACAGTGGAGAGGAAGTAGGATCACATACTTGAGATGTTTACAGGAACCATGTTTTGAGAGAATACATTCAGGATGTATAAATATCTGTTACAGGGTAAAGCCAAAACATATATTGAAACCGTTGGTTCAGACGGCAACTTTGTATTTAATGGATCCATGGGACACACGTAAATCTCCAAGATAATGAAAAACAACAAGTTCCAGGGGTTGCTGGGAAGGACAAGGCTTCAGACATCACACTGAGCTTTATTTGGTGACACCTCTATAGTGTGGAATTTAATTAATCCTTTCATTTTTTTGGTATTAGTGGGGTATTACAATTAAATCACACAAAAATAACAACGTTGACAAAAATCCCTGCTTTTGCAGCCGCCGGACAGGTTTAATGATCGAGTGAAACATTCATTTTTTTGTTTGTTTATTTATTTTTTGTTTTTTTTCCCATAGAAAACAGTTATATTTGAGAAGTTGTGATGCAAAAAAGACACTCTATACTTTAAAAATCTAACAAAATAAATGCAAAATCAGGCAAAATACCCTGGATCATCTAAACATACTTAACAATAAAAGGAACAGTTCCAATTCTAATTTCATATGAAGAGGAATAGAAAGCAGCTAATCGGGTTCTACCTCTTTTCTATACTCAGTCACTGTACATACGCTTCATTAAGACTACTCCAACTGTCAATCATTCAGTTAAAAGGAAGGGTTACCTGTTCAGGGCAAATATGTACTGAAATTTGATGTTTGGCTGCGCTGCCACCATGCACATGGGCAGGTTATTCAAGGTTTCCACCAGATTAATTATGGACTCGTAGTCCTGTGATGAAGCAAAGCATTAGATTACATTGAATTATTCACATGTCAGGTCATAGTGACAGATTTGTTTGCCTTGATAACAAGATAAAAGAACACTATGCATTTTGTTCCATCTGTTTAGCAGCGTTTCCACAAATCCAGACAGACGGTGGGGTAAAGACAGATCCAGTGTAAGCACAACTCAGTTCATGTTTGACCCACAATGAGGACATGTTTGCAGAGGACACTCATTACATCATAACATGACACACCCCCAGTGTAGCAAGACTGTAACAGTGGGAAAGAGGCAAATGCTGTTTGCACACCATGAGCACACACTTCAGCCATATTTGAAATCCTCACCTGGATGTCCCGGTAGGACAGGAGGAGACTCATGACGATGTCCGGACTGAGGAGTTCTAAAGTGTCCAGACGCTTCTGGATGCGGCCCAGCTCGTGGCTCAGGGCCTGCCCGCTGAAACGCTCCCGTGCCATCCGGATCTCGCGCCGGATAGACTCATGGAAATACTCGCTGTGCAGAAAAAGTCCAGTTTTTTTTTTTTATTCTGCACATTCAGAACATGAATAAACTGAAACCTGTAGTAGAAAGTAAAGACTTTCTAGGATTATAATAAAAGCTTAAAAACTCTAAAAACAAGCAAAATCTTGAAGATTACGTCCTGGGGTTCCAGAGATGCTGCTATTTAATAATCCTTACTTGGGCAAACAGATTTAATGGACTTTTTCTTACAAACTCTATCAACTAAGCAAAATCCGTCTCCTAAAACTGGTAGATGTGCAAATAAAATGAATGCAAAGTGGATGCAAATGTTAAAAAACTGGTTTTATCATCAGTCACCCACACAGGACAAACTACTGACCTCGCATGAACATGGACATTTTCTAACAGCTTGACCAGATGGTCCACCAATGGGGTCAGCAGGGGTTCGAAGGTAAAGGAAGGCTGCAGGAGCTCCTTGATCCCTCGCATTAGGTTTGCTTCACAAGCAAATACCTTTCCTTGTGGTGACACCACGTAAGGGATGAACGTATAACTTCCACACTGTTCCTGTGGGGATCAATCACTCACTCAATCAATCACTCAAATGACCAGTTAGCCAAGCATCACAGATAAGGTACTGTGCAAAAGGTTTAGGCACCTGAGATAAATATATATCAGGCCCACCTTTAGCAGCTGGAGGTCATTCTCTTGTTTTTGGCAGTAGAGGATGACGTTGTTGGTCATGCTGAAACTCTCTCTCACACCCAGGTGATAGAACAGTGAAGAGTGGCGAAAAGAGTCACTCATCTCAACTACAGCAACATCTGTAACACACAGAGAGGAGCAACATCTGTAACACACAGAGAGAAGCAACATCTGTAACACACAAAGAGGAGCAACATCTGTAACACAGAGAGAGGAGCAACATCTGTAACACAGAGAGAGGAGCAATATCTGTAACACACAAAGAGAAGCAACATCTGTAACACACAAAGAGGAGCAACATCTGTAACACAGTGAGACGCAAGATCTGTAACACACGGAGAGGAGCAACATCTGTAACACAGAGAGAGAAGCAACATCTGTAACACACAAAGAGAAGCAACATCTGTGACACAGAGAGAGAAGCAACATCTGTAACACACAGAGAGAAGCAGCATCTGTGACACACAAAGAGGTGCAACATCTGTAACACAGTGAGAAGCAACATCTGTAACACACGGAGAGGAGCAACATCTGTGACACAGAGAGAGAAGCAACATCTGTAACACACAGAGAGAAGCAGCATCTGTAACACACAAAGAGGTGCAACATCTGTAACACAGTGAGAAGCAACATCTGTAACACACGGAGAGGAGCAACATCTGTGACACAGAGAGAGAAGCAACATCTGTAACACACAGAGAGAAGCAGCATCTGTAACACACAAAGAGGTGCAACATCTGTAACACAGTGAGAAGCAACATCTGTAACACACGGAGAGGAGCAACATCTGTGACACAGAGAGAGAAGCAACATCTGTAACACACAGAGAGAAGCAGCATCTGTAACACACAAAGAGGTGCAACATCTGTAACACAGTGAGAAGCAACATCTGTAACACACGGAGAGGAGCAACATCTGTGACACAGAGAGAGAAGCAACATCTGTAACACACAGAGAGAAGCAGCATCTGTAACACACAAAGAGGTGCAACATCTGTAACACAGTGAGAAGCAACATCTGTAACACAGAGAGAGGAGCAATATCTGTAACACACAAAGAGGAGCAACATCTGTAACACACAGAGGTGCAACATCTGTAACACAGTGAGAAGCAACATCTGTAACACACGGAGAGGAGCAACATCTGTAACACACGGAGAGGAGCAACATCTGTAACACACGGAGAGGAGCAACATCTGTGACACACGGAGAGGAGCAACATCTATGACACAGAGAGAGAAGCAACATTTGAAACACAGTGAGAAGCAACATCTGTAACACAGAGAGAAGCAACATCTGTAACACACAGATAGGAGCGACATCTGTAACACAAGGAGAAACAACATCTGTAAGGTTCAGTAAGACACAGCTGGCTGAGCTGTGGAGGAGGCTGAGCTCCAGCCTGCCTGCACTCGCCTGCGTTGTAGAAAGTGTCCAGCGTGTCGGTGGTGCCCAGGGCCATGCAGGTGAAGGGCAGGGTGGTGAGGACGGAGTGCGAGTTGGCGCAGGCTTCCCGCAGGCAGCGCAGGGACAGGCTCTCGTCACTGTGCGCCACCGCGGCGTCCTCCACGGCCACGAACGCCACCGCCAGGGCCCGGCTCCGGCTGCGCGGGGACACCGAGCTCTTACTCGGTGCGCTCAGCTCCAGAGCCAGGGAGTCCTGCCACAGACTTCCAGCCGAGACCCGGACCGGCTCCTTCCTCCGGACCTCGTGCAGACTCATCCGCCTGCGCTCCGTCGTGTACATCGCGCTCCGGAGGGTTTTTCCAGAGCAGAGAGCGGAGCGAGCACACGTTAAAGAAAGCAGACAGCGGAGCGCGGACACTTTTCCTGAGCACTTCCAGCAGAGTGTGTGGCTTTAAAAAGCGCCTCCTCCTCCTGGTGTGGAAGAGCTGTGGACCGGGAACTGTGGCGAAACTCGCCTCGAGGAATTTCCCAGGTAGGAGCAGAGGGCGGGGCTCTTGATGACACGCCCATTTCCTCACCTTGGACAGGTAACAGCTTAACGAGTATAATGTGTACCCAGATTTTCCCCAAGGCTATGCAATTACAAGGAAAATGATTCTGTTTATAGGTGTATGTGTGTGTGTGTGTGTGTGTGTTTGTCTCTCTGTGTGTGTGTGTGTGTGTGTGTGTGTTTGTCTCTCTCTCTCTCTCTGTGTGTGTGTGTGTGTGTGTGTGTGCGTGTGTGTGTGTGTTTTGAAAAATGAAAAATATACATTTACATAAATCAAGAGAGGAATGTAGTTTCAACGAGCACAATTTTTTTTTTTTATTAATGGTCTTTTTCCTAAATTGTACTGTACCTCAGTATTTGTACAGCCGTAAAATGAAACCCAGTTCTGACCCGATGCCTGAGCCATGGACCTCTAGGTGTGCTGTGGAATCAGAACCAAAGCAACAAATCAGTCTTTCCAGTCACAAATAGCACTTGTCCAGAACGTCCCACAGATCCTCGACTAAAATCTGGGGAATTTGGAGGATCTGTGTTGGGAGCTGTTTAGTCCAGCCACTAGTGACACACAAGCCAAGCCTGAATAAATGGGGAGGGTCAGGAAGGACATCTGGTGTAAAACATTTGCCTAATCAACAACGAAACAGACTTCCATACCGGAACGGTCGAGGCCCGGGTTAACAACGACCGCCACCAGTGCTGTTAGCCTACAGGGTGCTGGTGGAAACTGGACTCCTGTTGGCCGAAGGAGAAGAAGAAGAGGAGGAAGGCATGTCCAGAGGCAGGAGGAGAGCAGGAAGTGGAGGAGAGTGGAAGTGAGAGTAGGGACTTTGAATGTTGGCAGCCTGACTGGTAAAGGTAGAGATTTAGCTGATTTGATGGAGAGAAGGAAGGTTGATATCTATGTGTGAGAGACTAGATGGAAGGGTAGTAAGGCCAGGTATATTGTTTTTTAGGGTTTAAATTGTTTTACCATGGTGTGGATGGAAGGAGGAATGGGGGAGGAAGTGAAGAGTGTGAAGAGTGTTTTGGAGGTGAAGAGGGTGTCAGATAGGGTGATGAGTTTGAAGCTGGAAGTTGAAGGTGTGATGACGGATGTTGTTAGTGCTTATGCCCCCCAAGTTGGTTGTGAGATGAAGGAGAACATTTTTTGCTAAAAGGATGGAAATGGCTGTAGTAAATACATATTTGAAGAAGAACGCAGGATGAAAAAGAGTGGAGGAAGATGCACACACATGACAGGGGAGAGCATAGCTATACAGCATAGGATGATGGTCTGTTGGATCACCTTGGAGGTCAAAAGGAGGAGGAAAGTGAAATCAGAGTTGAGGATCAAATGGTGGAAGCTGAAGAAGCAGTCCTGCAAAGTGGAATTCAGGCAGGAGTTAACACATGCACGGGGAGGTAGTGAAGAGTGAAAGTGAAAAAAGTGAAGTGAAAGTGACAACCCTTGTCATTGCAAGGTCAATGCACAGCAGACAATGAACCTTTGAGAAATTGGACCTCTGCTTTTAACCCATGCACACTCAAACACTGTGCAGCAGTGGGCAGCTATTGAAAGCGCCCGGGGAGCAGTGATGGGGACGGCACTTTGCTCATGGGTACCTCAGGGCAACCTTTTGGGAAGGGGTTTGAACCCCTGATCCTCCGATCGTGTGGTTAACACCCCTAACCACTAGGCCACCGCTGCCCCAGTTACCAGATTGCTGAGCAACTATTGCAAAAGTGGTAAAGCAGACAGCTAGAAATGTACTAGGTGTGAGGAAGGAGAACAAGGAAACCTGGTGGTGGAACCCAGAAGTTCAGGAGTGTATACAGAAGAAGAGCCAGGCAAAGAAGAAGTGGCATAGCCAGGGAGATTAAGAAAGTAGACAGCAGTTCAAGGAGGTGAAGTGCAAGGTGAAGAAAGCTGTGGTGAAGATTAAAGATATGGTGTATGGTAAATCGCGGACTTTTTTTATGGACTTGGAGAAAGCATATGACAGCGTGCCTAGAGATAAGATCTGTGACAGCGAGGTACCAGAAAGAGTGAAAGGGGAGATTTACAGGATGGTAATGAGACCAGCTATGTTGTATGGGTTGGTGTCGCTGACAAAAAGAGAGGAGGTGTCAGAGTTAAAGATGCTGAGATTTTTGTTGGGTGTGACAAGGAAAAGAAGAAAAGAGGAAGACCAAAGAGAAGGTTTATGGACGTGGTGAGAGAGGACACGTAGGTGGATGGTTTGAAGGAGGAAGATGAAAGTGAAAGCGACTACCCTTGTCATTGTGAAACGTAGCACAGCACAACACAACACAATTCAACCTCTGCGTTTCACCCATACACACACGCAGCTATTGAAAGCACCCGGGGAGCAGTGATGGGGATGGTACCTATCAGGGGCCAACTCCCTAACCATTAGGCCACTGTGGCCCCAAGATGCAGAGGACAGGAATAAATGGAAACGGATGATCCATTGTGGCGACCCCTAAACGGGAGCAACCGAAAGAAGGCGAAGGGTGTTAGGAGCTGTTCCTCAGATTGTCCCTGAAGAGCGTCTGCAGTGTTGCTCTGATGAAAGAGGACACTGCCATTAGGCAAGACTGTTACCCTGAAGGAATGAGCTTAGTCTGCAGCAACAACTGAAGTGAAAGTGACTTGTCATTGTGAAACAATGCACAAACCAACACAACGAAATTCAACCTCTGCGTTTCACCCATACGCACACATGCGGCGAGGGGCAGCTATTGAAAGTGCCCGGGGAGCAGTGACAGGAACGGTACCTTGCTCAAGGGTACCTCAGGGTAACCTACTGGTGAGGGAATTGAACCCACAATTTTCCGATCCAGGGACAACTCCCTAATCACTAGACCTATGCAACCCTAACCTATAAAGTTTTTGTTAAAAACAGGTAGGACCAAGGTTTCCCAGCAGATCACTGCCCAGAGCATCACACTCCCACACTGCCTGCACCCACTTGCCTTCCTCCCAAAGTGCCAGACTTCATGAATTTGCCTGTGTTTATGTAATAATACTGACATATTTGCAAGATGTTTACTATTATTATTATTATTATTATTATTATTATTATTATTATCATTGTCATCATCATCATTATTATTATTATCAAAGACTCTTGTTTACACATCGGGCACGAGAATGTCATCTTTGTTACATGTTATTTTTGTTTATGTCAAGATGGATAATATCAGTTTTCTTTTTTTGATCCACAGTGACATCAAAGCCAATGCCCCGATGATACTGGTACCAGCAGTGACAACTTTAAAAATCCTTCCACATCGCCAAGGATTATCTTTTTTAAATAAGATTAAAAATAAGATAATCCTTAATAAAACATAACATCTATTATTGTATCATTTTTGTTAAAGGTTTATATATATATATAATGTGTGTGTGTTTTACCTATTGCTAGATGTTTTCTGTTGTGGTATTGTGTGTGCGTCTCTCTCTCACTCTGTGTGTGTGTGTGTGTGTGTTTCTGTGTGTGTGTGTGTGTTTCTGTGTGTGTGTGTTTCTGTGTGTGTGTGTATGTCTCTCTATCTCTGTTTCTCTCTCTCTCTCTCTCTCTCTCTCTCTGTGAATGTGTGTGAGTGTGTGCGTCTCTCTCTCACTCTGTGAGTGTATGTGTGTTTCTGTGTGTGTGTGTGTGTGTGTGTTTCTGTGTGTGTGTGTTTCTGTGTGTGTGTGTATGTCTCTCTATCTGTTTCTCTCTCTCTCTCTCTGTGAATGTGTGTGAGTGTGTGCGTCTCTCTCTCACTCTGTGAGTGTGTGTGTATGTCTCTCTATCTCTGTTTCTCTGTGTTTCTCTCTCTCTCTCTCTCTCTCTCTGTGAGTGTGTGTGTTTCTCTCTCTCTGTGTGTGTGTGTGTGTTTCTCTCTCTCTGTGTGTGTGTTTGTCTTTCTCTGTGTGTGTGTGTGTGTTTGTCTCTCTCTCTCTGTGCCCTCCCTCCATTCACCCCCCCCCCCCCCCCCCCCCCCCCCCCCCATACACACACGCAGCACGCGCGCTGAAAACATGGCGGACACTCTTGATGTTTGGAGTGTGTGAGTGTGTGTGATCCCGGCTCTCTGATCTGTGCCTGCGCGCGCGCGTTATAACCGCGTTATGATCATGGCTTTGATCTTCTCCGTTATTTAGAAAGGCGGCTCTGTGGAGCTCCGGGACGCGGCGGGTTCGGGCTGCCGGGCTGCTCTGACGGACCGCTGGTTCGGGTTCTGTTCTGGGTTCAGCTCGGCGGAGGGAGGGCTCAGTTAAACGCCGCCTCCCGTCCCGGTTCCGCTCGGTTCTGCTGCGCGGGGGTGTGCGTCCCAGGAAAACAAACTCCCTGCTGTCATTTCGGGAGGAGGAGAGAAGGAGGAGAGAAGGAGGAGAGGAGGGACTGCGCGCCATCCTCCCGGCGCAAAAAAGGCGCAATTCTCCCGAAAGAAAGAGTCCGAACTGGAGGAAGAGCGTCCCGGGACACTGATGCAGGACTGAGGTACCGTCTGTGTCCGAATTTCTCCAAAATCAGTCCCTGCTGGGATGTTCAGCCGCCTGGTCTCTCCTGTGGGCTTTCTGGGTTTAGGTGGTCCTTCCACTGCAGCTTCTATCACAGCCCACCTAAACCCAGTTAGACTAGAACTTAGTACTAACATTAGTACTTAGATTAGTACTTAGTTCACTACTTAACACTTAGATTAGTGCTTAGGTTAATACTTAGTATTTAGGTCAGCATCAGCACTCAAGTTAGGATGGTTAGGTTTGTATTCATTTAGGTTCATTCTTAGACCTTCAGTTCACACTTAGTAATTAGATTACTTAGTACTTAGTATTTAATTAGGCTAGTACTTAGAATAGCAGATATCAGTTAGGTTAGGGCTTAGGCTAGGTTGTTAAAAATTGCCCAATTATTTTGTTTAATACTTTGTACTAAGGTGAGTATTAGTACTTCTGTTAGTTCTTAATACTTAGTATCTAGGTTTGTACTTAGTAATTTGGTTAGTACTTAGAACTTGAATACTTCGTAGTGAGTTATGTTAGTACTTAACACTAAGGTCAGTACTAGTAACCTGTTTGAGTTTGGTTACTACTCAGTTCTTATTTGTCTTAATATTTTGTACTAAGGTTAGTATTAGTACTGCTGACAGTACTTAAGTAGTTAATATCTAGCTTTGTGCTAATTAGTTAGTATGTTGTACTTTGGTTAGTAGTTAGAATTAGGTTAGAATTAAGTTAGTGCTTATTTCTAATGTAGGTTATTTAGGTCCCACATCCACATGACCAGGACAGAAAGACAGAAAGACTCCAGAGGAGTTTCAGTCCTGGGGTTGAAGGTTCCTAAATCAGGACATGCCTCACCTTCAGTAACTCACCTTCTGGACTGAACACCACGGCAACGCTGGTCTTATCGATCTGCACATCACTTGCATTCACCCATGTTGTCTCATTTACGTGTATATATATATATATATATATATCCCTGCGATGGGCTGGCGACCTGTCCAGGGTGCGTCCCCCGTCCTCGCCCTGTGTGCGCTGGGTTGGACGCCAGCACTCCCCCGCGACCCCGTTTGGGACAAGCGGCCGATAATGGATGGATGGATATATATATATACACAGTACTGTGCAAAAGTTTTAGGCAGGTGTGAAAAAATGCTGTAAACAGAACGCTTTCAGAAATGGAAGTGTTCATCATTTATTTTCATCAATCAACAAAATGCATTGAATGAACAAAAGAGAATCTAAATCAGATCAATATTTGGTGTGACCACCCTTTGCCTTCAAAACAGCATCAGTTCTTCTAGGTACACTCGCACACAGTTGTTGAAGGAACCCGGCTGGTCAGTCGTTCCAGACATGACTGTGTTTCAACCGCCGTGTGACATTGATGATCACCAGTACCTGTTTGGTAAAACTGGTTGATCAGACACCGACTATAATCCTACAGAATCCCTGACTTTGTGCAAGTGTACCTAGAAGAACTGATGCTGCTCTGAAGGCAAAAGGTAGTAACACCAAATATTGATTTGATTTAGATTTTTCTTTTGTTCATTCACTGCATTTTGTTGATTGATAAAAACAAATGATTAACACTTCCATTTCTGAAAGCGTTCTTTGTTTACAGCATTTTTATTCTATATATATATATATTTGTTTTATTTTGTTTCTGTATTCATGTGTTTCGCACCGTAAGCTTTCTTGAATGACAGATTTCTGAATGTTATACGTTAACAAACTGCCGGTGGAATCCACCTTGCATGCCTTTGACTCATGATCTTAAACACGGTGCAGATTTCAGTAAAAGATCTCTGACGTTCTTGTCGGGCTGATTCATGATCAGCAACCTTCTTTGTGTCCTTTTAAACAGAGAGATCCAAATACTTAGGATCATGAGAAAACCCGTGCCACAGAAAGGTAAATTCATACATTTAGGGTACCATGCAGCTCACACTTTTTCCCAAACAGGAAGTGAATTCATTTTAACCCTTTGTGATGCTCTTCCTTCTTCCAACAGCTATTGAGTGGAAAGATGCCAAGCGGATCAAACACCCTCGCAGCGGGCGACCTTCACGCGTCCCATCAGAGTATCAAGGTAAATCAACACAGGTTTACACTTGGGTTCTAGCAGCTTTCATTTAACCTATCATTGGCAATAGTATCTCCAGCCTTTGAGATGAGAGAGAGGAGAAAGGTTTGAAGGGCAAAAGAAAGAGTTACTGTATACCTCTACGATATTCCTCACTGCTTTTCTTCAGGGCACTTCAGTTGGGAGAAATACCTGAAAGAGGCTGGTGCCATAGCTGCTCCTGCCCACTGCTTCAAACAAGTGAGTCGTCTTCTGGCTTCTGCAAGCTTGTTTCACTCTTCGACTAGTGACCTCCATGTGTGTTGACCATCGCATTAGAGAACTTTGTACACTGTTATAACATTGCTATTAAGACACTGATGCAGCTCTTTCCTGCTCTGCAGAGCACTATACCCCCAGTAAATGAGTTCAAGGCAGGGATGAAACTGGAGGCCCAGGACCCAAGGAACACCACGTCCACCTGCATCGCCACAGTGGTGGGTCTTACCGGCTCCCGCCTTCGTCTGCGCCTGGACGGCAGCGACAACAAGAACGACTTCTGGCGCCTGGTGGACTCATCTGAGATCCAGCCCATAGGCAGCTGTGAGAAAAGCGGAGGCATGTTGCAGCCACCCTTGGGTGAGAAGAACACACACTCAGACTTAAACACTTTCAAGTTCTCCTGCTTAGAAGTTATATTTAACGGCTGATCATTTGGCAGCAAACGGTAAAATGTAAATGGCTTAACGGCTGTTGAAAATACCTCAAGCATCAATAGTTGCAGCCAATAAATTTAGTTTACGCCTGGTTTTCCTGACAATCTGAGGAACACCGACACGGTAGTCATCACTGTTGCTGATTTTTTGGATGTTTGTAATAAAAAGAGTAGTTGTGCCTTCTTTCTCCTTAACCAGCATGTGTGATAGGATTCAGTGGGAGCTTTCGGTCTATGTCCCAAATTCTGTTAATTCTGTAGAGCCAGTATCGTCCACTAGATGTTGCCACTCACCAGCTTTACAAACCAAGGGAGCTTTTATTGCAGTATTTTAGAGGCTGCATGATATTTCATTTCTTTATTATTACTATAACATTTTGGCTCAGCAGTATCAATTTAGCTAAAGCATGATGCATGCAAACATGCCTTTGAACAAATGTGAAATTAGCATTAAAGGCACAGGCAGATCCATAGGTTTTAAGTTTATTGGTCACTTATGTCGATTACAGGCACAGCATGCAGCGAAATGTACCCTTGAATTGCTCCTAACGCTGGAAAAACATGTCACGTCAGGTGGTCGCTAATGATTTATTGATGTATTGTGAGGTTTATTGTGATGCAACAGTATATTTGCAATACGGAAAACTCTGTTCACATCATGCAGCCAATGCTAGACACACGGTATACCATCCAGACTCTGCATCCACTTAGATTACAAATACTGGTTCTTGCGTTCTGTATTTGGGTTTGACTGATTTCTGAAGGTGCATGTTGTTCTCTAGGGTTCCGTCTGAACGCTTCATCCTGGCCCATGTTCCTACTGAAAACACTAAACGGTGCTGAGATGGCACCAGTACGCATCTTTCACAAGGTACCTGTCTGGGAATCAAGCAACACAAACATTTACATTTTAACATGTTTTTCATGAGAAAAAATCAGTAATTAGAACAGCAACATTTTTTTTATCCAAGTCTCGTATTTTTTGCTTGTTACTATCCTTATCCCTCTAAAATAATTATATTACATGCAACCGTACTGCCCTATATAATTTCCTAGGGTTGAAGTTAATATACTTAAAATATTATCTTTAAACTTTAGTTTCAACTTTCAGCTCTAGTGGTGGTACTTGTCTATGGACCTATGGCTCAAGAGGTCCCAGGTTTGAATCCCACCTCAGGCACTACCATCACTGGGTCCCTGAGCAAGACCCTTAACCTTGAGTGTCTCCAGGGGGGACTGTCCC
Source organism: Hepsetus odoe (assembly GCA_017165825.1). Classification (NCBI taxonomy): domain Eukaryota; kingdom Metazoa; phylum Chordata; class Actinopteri; order Characiformes; family Hepsetidae; genus Hepsetus; species Hepsetus odoe. Next base: position 3,718,192 of record CM029379.1, read on the forward strand.
TGTAATCAGGACATGGAAGTCGCTCTGGATAAGAGCGTCTGATAAATGTAAAATGTAATAATGTAAATGTACATTTCTGATTTTGACAGTACTTCAGGTATTAATGCAGCCTTTTATTATAGACCATGTATTTATGTTGCTTTAATGTAATAGCTCCGTTATATTCTGACGTTAAAGTTATTGACACATGGTAATTTTCTTTTTCTTGGTCATTCTCTCTATTTCTCTCTCTGTCTCTGTCTCTCTGCCACTTCAGCAGGAGCCTCCCGCTCCGGAGCAGAATTGTTTCCAGGTCGGAATGAAGCTGGAGGCGGTGGACAGGAAGAACCCGCACTTCATCTGCCCTGCCACAGTGGGGGCGCTGCGAGGCGTGGAGGTGCTGGTCACCTTTGACGGCTGGAGAGGGGCGTTCGACTACTACTGCCGCTACGACTCCAGAGACATCTTCCCCGTAGGCTGGTGCTCATTAACGGGAGACAACCTGCAGCCGCCTGGCACGAAAGGTATCTGTCTTTGTTTGTTTCCCCCAACATCTGCCTGAACCGGTCCTGCTTTTCACCAGCTTTCCGGCAGAGGCAGTGGATCGCTTTAGTGGTGACATAGGGGTTAGGGCATTGACCCCCAGATTGGAGGGTTGTGGGTTTAAACCCCAGACCAGTAGGTAGGAGGTACCCATGGGCAATGTACTGTCCCCAACGCTGATGCCCTGGGAACTGGAGAAATTCTGCTCACTGCTTGGCTTTGATGGATGTGTCTACTAAATGATTAGCTGCTGTGGAATGAGTGCTGTGCTGCAGTGTGTTCATGTTGACAAAGTCACAAAATAGTCGGCAGCAGACGCTAAAGAAAGGACAACTGGATGAGAAAAGTCACTTAGCGAGGATAAGATTTTCACCACTCGCTGCATCCGCAAAGCAACCAGCATTGTGGATGATCCCTCCCACCCTTCCCACACTCTCTTCTCCCTCCTACCATCCGGGAAAAGGTTCCGCAGCATACGGGCCTCCACTTCCAGAATGGGAAATAGTTTCTTCCCCCTGGCCATCAGACTCTTGAACTCTGAAACCACCAATATCTACCCAGTCCACCATTTTCATCTTGTATTTATTTATTTATCTCATGTTGCACTCTGCACTTTATCAGTAACACCGCTCCACCACACTGCTACACTATAATCTACCTGGGCTGCTTTGTTCCACAACACTGCGGCCCTCTGCGGATGAATGTACTGTCTGTTGTGCCGTCTGTTGTTGTCTGTCTTGTCTGCACTTGCTGCCCCGTTTTGTGTATTATGTTGTGTCTTATGTTCTCTTGTGTCTTGTGTCTTGTCTTGTGTGTAGCACCAGGGTCCTGGAGGAACGTTATTTCGTTTCACTGTGTACTGTGTATATGGCTGAAATGACAATACAATCCTACTTGACTTGACTTGATAAGATACTGGATTTTGAAGATTGGCAGCACCTTGGTTTAGTGGTGGTGGTAGCGAGGAGGTATTATGTTTAAATCCCAGCCTGGGTCCTTTAAATTTGGAGTTTGGATGTTCACTCTGAGTGTGTGTTGGTCTCTGGTCTCCTTCCACAGTCCAAAGCCATGCATGGCAGCTGGACTGGAGATCCTAAGAGGTTTGACTTTGAGTATACTTTCTGTTTGTGCTACCATGAACTGATGACCCAGACAGGGTGTTTCTCCTCCTTTCACCCTGCGAATGCTGGAAGACTCCAGCTCTTCCTGCAGCTGTGGTTAGGATAAGTGACTCAGATAAAAGATTGATGTTGAAGGTATATTTTTGCCCTGTATAAACAGCAGTTAGTCAGTTTATTTTATGCTGTGTTATTGATTTGTTGGCCTGAGCATTAGTTTGATTGTCTGAAAACATCATTTTAAATCAAATTAGCTATTTTATATTAGGTCAGAAATATTCAACTGGATACAAACACTGCCTCAAGAACTGACCCAGTTACAGGAGTAAATTACCGTGAATATGCTAAACAGCAAACTCTACCTAAAACATATGTGCTCTGCCCGCCAGTGGATACAGTGATGGAAGAACCAAAAGGCTTTTTTTGCTTTATGAGCTTTTGGCACTTGCCCAGCTGGCATAGAAACCCTTGTTTGACGCTCAGTACCCAGCAGTGGGCCTCAAGTTGGCGCCTTCTCAGAAACTGGAGAAAAGAGGAGTAAAGAAGACGATAGGAAGAGCGAGGGAGAGAGCTACAGTCACGTCAGAAGTGGGAGGAAGGGAGGGAAGGAGTGGCGCAACTCTTTGGGTGGGACTGTGGATGAGAGGGTGAAAGAAATGCAATGGGGCCAGCGAGATTCAGCCAAGAGAGAGAGAGAGAGGAGAAGTGAAACTTTCTATGTCAAGAAAGCATTGAGACAAGGATCTTGCATCAGTCTGGTAAGGCTTGTTTTGTTGTGTGGAAGAGACACACCTAATAGATGGCAATGCAGTTGTGCAGATTTAATTAAAGCGCTGTGTTTGTAGCCTCGGTAGACTAGATGATTGAAAACACATTAAGAATGTACAAAAATGTGGCAGCCATGGCCTAATGTTTAGGGACTAGGCACCATAATCACAAGGTCGTGGGTTCTAGGCCAGGAGCACTTGCTTTTCCTGAGGTGCCCTTCAACAAGGTACCATCACCGTCACTGCTCCCCGGGTGCTGGATATGGCTGCCCACTGCTGCATGGTATATGTGGGTTAAATGTAGAGGAAGCCTCTTTGTGGTTCAGTGTGCTGTGCTGTGGTGTTTTCACAGTGATATAAAACAGTCACTTTCACTTTCATTCAATATCAAAGCTGATTAAAATACTGAAGACTGCTCAGCTTATTGCATGCCTGTAATGGAACTTGATAAATGCACACATGTGCAGCTGTCATCGACAACAAGTCATCGTTTTTATATCAAAATCGTTCTATTTTACAACAAAATTTGAAAGGGTGCAATTTTCAAAGGAAGCAATTGTAGATATATTCTACAATATCCTGTTTTGAATATCTAATTGAGGGAGTTTCATAGTAATAAAATGATGAAACTGATAAGCTTGTGAATTGGCAGTTTGACACCATGCACTCAGAACTCGTTAAGCCCGAAAAACTCTCTGCAAAGCGTCTTAAAGATAAAAGGTTCTAGATAAAGGTGTTCCAAGCACTCAGCGTTCAGCATCAGCAGTAAGCGAATCACCTGATCACCTGGAATCATCTGCCTTAAGTTAGACGCTTTGTTCTGCTCAGGTACAGGAACTGGACTGAAAATGAGAGACAAAAACACGGCCCTTCAGGAAGCCTGGAGAACTGTTCCTCAGCATGACATAAAAAGTCTGAATCTTAGGAGGCAAAATATGAAGAACTGATGGCTCGTGACTTATGCATAGAACTGTAAAGCTTGGTTTTTAAAGCTCACTTAATCAATAAAAAATTGACTCAGTTAATAATAGAACTGCCTGCTTTAATTTAGCTCACGAGGAAAGCTTGGATTTCTGCAGTCACTCCTTCAGTCAGAAATCTGTGATGACCCTTGAACAAGCACTGCTGCAGATATTGAGTGTGTTTGTACCTCTGATGTGCCTGATCACACACTTAACACTTGTATACACAGCGTAGGCCACAAATGCAAATTGTGTGTGTGAGCGAAGGAGGCCCTCGGTGGGTATAGACGGCGCTGAAAGAGTACAAGCGTTTAAAAAGCCCACATTTCGCCAGCTGTTGGAAATATGCTGCATCTATTGCTTTGGCACATAGTTCCCCCCCGGCTGGTGAATGGATCTCCTTCAAAAATCCCAAACACACTGGCCATCACCTCCTCCTGGGTTTGTTTTGTGAGACTTTTTTATGAGAAGTTCGAAACCAAGGGGCAGGAAGGAAGTGTGTAGAGCCTGAAACACCCCAATCACGCAGTCACACTCGCATATACAGCTTTAGGTCACGACGCTCTGCAGACACACTCTGTCTGGGTCTCTCATTTTGAGCTGGGCTGTGTGTAAAGCTCTCCAGGGCTCCTCAGCTTGGTGTGAACTGCAGAACTGGCTGCCTGCACAGGTGCGTACAGGGCAACTGGGTTTGCCATGCCTGTTACACTCATCCCATTTTGGCTGAGGATTGATTTTCATTTAAATAATTGGGTTTCACTTTATTATTTTGTGTCTGTTGTTAAACTGCAAGCCTGGCATTGCCAGCTTTGCAGATCAGCTCTGTCAATACTTAATAGCTCCCAGGTGACCACAGAAACAAGTCAAGCTCAGATAAACCAGCCTGACTCACCAATGCCCTGTAAAGGTGCTCTAGAACTGATCTGCAGTGAGCAGTTTTTCTCTCTTGTTTTTGTTTTTAAGACTGTTTTGCATGCAATTGTCTTAACACAGCAGAACATACTTAGAGAATATCTGGAGTCAGCTAAAATAAAAAAAGCATAATAATTGTGACAGGCCCGAGTGTTAGTCTTTTTCATTTTGCACAAACCTCAAATATTGGCTTTCCTTCTCTCTCTCTCTCTCTCTCTCTCTCTTTCTCTCTCTCTCTCTCTCTCTCTCTCCTCTCTCACACACACACACAATTTAAAAGGGTGAGATTTTTAAGGGGTGCAATTTGAAGTATATTCTACAGTCTCCAATGTTGAATTTATTATCGAGGTAGGTTTAGAGTAATAAAATTAGACAAATATTGCAAAGATCTTGAATTTGCAGTCTGGCTCAAATCCCATTATTTAGTACTCAAGTGTAGAAATAAAAGAAAGTCGAAAATAACGTGGTGTAAGTCTCTCTCTCTCTCTCTCTCTCTCTCTCTCTCTCTCTCTCTCTCTCTCTCTCTCTCTCTCTCTCTCTCTCTCTCTCTCTCTCTCTCTCTCTCTCTCTCTCTCTCAAATGTACTCACCCTCTGTTGAAGAAGCCACTGGCAGCAGGAATGTGTAACCCTACTCATGTCTTTGTTCAGTGGCTCAAAGCAAAATGGGTCACCATGGCTCTGAAAACAAAAGCCCTGTAATTCTGTTGTTTGCTATGTGTTTGCTGTGGTTTGATGCTTGTCTTATCACTTCTTTGGCTCTCACTCTTTCCTCAGTCGCCAAGGAACACTTTAGGAGCAAAGATCCAGTGTTTCTACAAAGTTTAACCCAGTTTATCCCACCTGAACAGTGACGGCTGAATTAGATGATATTAATACCACTGCTGCTAGCACTCCCTTGGCTGAAGCAATTAATAGCATCTAGTCATTCCAGTTGCATCACTTCTTTTTTTTTTTGTCCTCTTAGTGGGGTTACCAAAGCTGCTGGGTGCACCAAGCACCCTGCCTGATGGTGGTGTGGAGGGCACAGGCATGCCCCCCATGCCCGCCAGGCCTCCACCCCAGAAGGGACGGAAACCTGGACGCAGGAAAAGCAAGTTGAGCAGCTCCTGGAGCCAAAAAGGCACCACAGGCATTGCGGAGCTCCAGGTTGGCGAGCCTGGAAAAATACTGGAACCAGTCAAAGTCCCCAAGAAAAGAGGCCCCAAGCCTGGAAGCAAGGTACAGCACGGACAGGATGCCCAGATCGCTTGGTGTGGAGGAGTGTTTCGGCTCTTCTACATTAGCAAACATTTTCACATCTTCCAATGTATATATGTGTTTTGTAGCTGGGCTGGGCTAAGAGGACGGTCTGGATGGAAGGAGCGATGGCAGGTCCTGGGAGACCTAGAGGTCGACTGCCAGCCAGCTGGGCTCAAAGACTGCAAGTGAGCGAGGCAGAGCCTGTCAAAATCCCAAAAAAGAGAGGCCCCAAACCTGGCAGCAAGGTCTCTCTCTCTCTCTGTCTCTCTCTCTCTCTCTCTGTCTCTCTCTCTCTCTCTCTCTCTCTGTTGCCACAGGCTTTTTTGCAGCATAAAATAATGTCACTTCATCCTGTGTCATGAGAATGATATTAAATGTATGCAATCATAGATTAATTTAAACTGTGTACATGCATATGTGTGTGTGTGTGTGTGTATGTTATTCATTTCTTTAAAACAGAGGAAACCACGTGTGGTCCCCGACCAAGTGCCTACCTCCCCCACAAGCAGCACTCCAGAGCCGGACACCAGCTCTGTGCCCCTTGATAATGCCACCATCCCCAGCGCTGCCCTGCAAGCTCCTACAGGTACTGGTGGCATGTTTTGTTTGGGCACGTGACCACACTTTTCATAATCCATTTCTCCGTCTGACGCTAACGCCTCGTCTTATTGATCTGTGCACTGCAGTGTGTGTGTACCTGAATAAGCATGGGAAGGTCGGTCCTCATCTGGACACAAGGCGTGTGCAGGCGCTACCAGACCATTTTGGGCCTGGCCGGGCATCCTCGGTACTACAGCAGTGTGTGCAGGCTTGTGTGGACTGTGCTCACAACCAGAGTACCATCTTCAGCTGTCTCAAACCGGGCCATGGAGGAGAGCTCATCTCAGGTGAGCGCGCTTCAGTCTAGTCCTCTTATATTTGGGTTTTTTATTGAGCTCAGAAACAAAGGAAAATGTCAGAATTACAAAAAAAAGTTACAAAACTTTAAAAAAAAAACTAATGAAATTGTCATTCATTATGCAGTTACGTAGAAATAGTTCATGTACTTCTGTTTGATGGCTGCTCCAGTCAAGCGTCACCAGAGCGAATCACTTATTTCCAAATTACATAGAAATAATAAATGAGTAATAATGTAACATAAGTCTAATGATAAAACTATAATCAACAATAGTAGTACAGTCTGATAACCCCATGTTTACAATATTAGGCTTAGTTAATGAATCTTATTTACTGTAATTCAAACATTGTCTTAAATCTTCACTCTTATCCCTCACAATTTCTGAGTCTACAGTTACTGAATGACAGAAAATGGCCTGCCTGTTTGACCCAGACATCTGCCCTTTTACCTTGTAGCCCACTTTGACCAGCAGCAGCACACGCTGACTTTACCGGCAGTGAACAGTGTAACTTACGTACTACGTTTCCTAGAAAAGCTCTGCCATAACCTGCACTGTGATCCACTGTTTGGCAACCAGCCTGTGCCTCTGGGAGGAGTGCACTATGACAGCCAAACGTACACAGGTATACTCTAATATACACTATATACTATACACACTGTATACTAATATACACACACCCAACACGACTTCACTCACGCCCTCTGCATGTCCATTGGCTCTCGGATGAATAGTGTAGTATAGATTGGTTGTAGGGGCAGCGGTGGCCTAGTGGTGAGGGAGTTGCCCCAGATCAGAAGATTGTGGGTTGGATTCCCTCACCAGTAGGTTGCCCTGAGGTACCCTTGAGAAAGGTACCGTCCCTGTCACTGCTCCCCAGGTGTGTTCAATAGCTGCTCTCAGCTGCACGTGTGTGTATGGGTGAAACGCAGAGTTTGAATTTCGTTGTGTTGTGCTGTGCTGCGTTTCACAATGACAAGGGTAGTCACTTTCACTTTCTTTCAAATTGCCGTGCAAAAGTCCTGAGCCACCCCTCCGTTCTTTCATTCAGGGCAGCGGTGGCTTAGGGAGTTGGAAATTTGTGGGTTTGAATTCCAGTAGGGTGCCCTGAGGTACCCTTGAGCAAGGAACCGTCCCGATGCTTGCTCCCTGGGCACTGGACATAGCTGGCCCCTGCTGCGTGTGTGACAAAAAATAGTCACTTTCACTTTAAAAATTTTGCCACTCAGTACGTTTGCACAGTCTTGCGTGTTACAGGCGGCCGTGGGTCTGATCTCTCCCCGTTTCTGTTTCTCAGAGAGGAGGGGCTTTGCTGAAGGTCGAGCGGCTAAAAGATTTCTTCAGGACTCGTACAACAACAGCCTGTTGCCCCTCAAGATGGTGAAAAGCCATCGCCTCTCCTCTGACGGTACGTCACTTCTCTTGCTCCCGAGGCTATCCGTGTCTGGTGATGTACAGATGTGTCTGCAGTTAATATTCCCATTTAGTCTATACAGCCGTGCGAGTTTGTGAACCGTTTAGTATTTTGTATTTTTCTGGATAAATATGGTGTGAAGTAGTACATGAAGAGGACCAAATTAAACCTCCTTCTGCTGCTTCTCCTGTTAGGAGTCACTAAAGCAGATCATTCGTCTCCATTTCTTCATGCCCCATGTATCTTCCTCCTTCACACGACCCCCTACATGTCCTCTCTCACCACGTCCATAAACCTCTTGGTCCTTCCTCTTCTCCTCTTTCCTGGCATCTCAATCCTCAACATCCTTCTCCTGATACACTCATTGTCTCTCCACACACGTCCTGCACATGTCCAACTCAGTCTTGCTTCTATGACTTTGCCTCTGAACCTACTTTATTCTTCTTTATTTTTCTAAATCTTATCACATCCCCAGGTAAATTGCTAATCCTAGAGGTTCATACATAGATTCTGAATGTAATATTGGATCATTTTCCTCATTAAATGAAGGGCGAGGTCTCTCATTCGCTTAATTTGGCTTCGTCTGCTTGTAGGCCTTTCTTGGGCATTTATGCAGAAATACTGAAAACTTCACAAACTCAACTACAACCAAAGGCAGTGTGAAGTCTGCAGATGGTCTTTGTGCCTCAGTTCTATGAAAGGGGTGCATTTTTGTGTTTGACCAGAACCTTTTCGGGTGGAAAAGGGAGAATTAGAGCACTTGGAGAAAGCGCCTCTATCCCCCTCTAAGAGTTTGCACACTCACCTTCGGAGCAGTAGCTCCCCTGGCCGACTTCACCGCATAGGCTCTGCAGGTGTTTACACACACCAACACACTCATAGAAAACAACACCACCAGTAATAATAACAATATTAATAATTCAACTTGGGTCCATTGCAAACCAAACAGCTGGGGTATTTGGTTACCATCTTTCAAGAGTGCAAAAGTAGTTTAAAAGTGTAGTTGTTTTCACCAAAAGATGATATCTTATTCTTATTTTTCTGTGGACAAAATGCTGAAAATATGTAGGCTTACAAGAGAGATGCATTTTGGTGTCGTTATACTGTTTAATGTGGTGTGTGCCCTCCTGTGGCATCATAAAGAACTTCAGCTAAAGACGTCATAAAAAAAGGAATGAATTGTAAATTGCCTGGGTAGAAGTCTTTGGCAGTGACTTCTGTCTTCACGATGTGCAGGTTCAGAGCGTTTCATGAACTCCAGGGAGAGCCCTCGACTAAGTGGCCAGGACCCAAACCTGTGGACAGTGGAGGACGTCATGCAGTTCATCAGAGATGCGGACCCTCAGCTTGGCCCGCATGCGGATCTGTTCCGCAAGCATGTGGGTATAGCAGTCCGGTGACGTTCCTAAACTGAAGATCTTTGCTCATGAGAGACTAGAGTCCTGCTGTGTCTGTCCTTGTGTCCTTGTGTGAGATTGTGGCTTTTCACTTTCAGCACAGCTCTAATGTGGCTCCTAATTCGTTACTGCTCTTTAACCACCATTGTCATGTTTCAGGAGATTGATGGGAAGGCTCTGCTCTTGCTACGCAGCGACATGATTATGAAGTACATGGGTCTGAAGCTGGGTCCTGCCCTCAAGCTCACCTTCTACATCGACAGACTCAAACAGGGTCGCTGATCTCAAAAGGCTCCCGAGGCATCTCCTTAATCCCCTCCTTAGCCCTTACCAAGCACATGGCATACTGGAAGCATATGCCCAGTTAAGCTTACTGAAGCATATTGTAGCAGCACTCAGCAGACTTTCAGTCTGACCAGTTCTGAGTTTGTGTCCCTCTGTCTGTCATTACTCGTTCCTCTTCGTTCTCGTCTTCTTTGGTGCCTATTTCATGTAGCACACTTCACACGCTATCCCAGCCTGAATGTTCCTGCCTCTGCCGAGGTCTCGCTATGCAGGATCAGCGCTGAATGGACTGTTTTCGGGCCTCCGTTTCTGAGGCATTTTTATCCTGTATTTTACATCCGTATTTTTTAACAACAATCAGTTTGATGAACTTCAGATGAACACTAGATCTCTCATCAGATTTTGGAACTAGTTCTGTTTGATGTCTCTTTCAAAGGCACTTTTTCGTATTTAGTACTGTACTTTATACATTACACATAACTTGCAGTCACTGCCATGATAAACTCTTATATTTGGTATTGTTCTAATGCTCGCCTGTTGTTTGTACTCCTTAAAATTTTTTATACAATATTGTTACTGTAATTGAGTTCATATTTTAATTGAGTTGCGGGCGTTATTCTCAATAAGGCTCAAATAAAGGAAAAAAAAAAAAAACATCTGAAACTGAAACTGCATTCTGTGCATCATTGAAGATACTGATAATGATTTTGTACCTGCAAAACAACACAAGGGGGCAGCAAAAGCTTTTGTATTGTCTTTCAGGATCTGCATGCAGGAGCCTGTTGAGGAAAAGTTCTCCATAAATAAATAAATTCTTTATTTATTTATTTTTTTTAAGTTTATCAGTTGGAACCCAAATGTAGCCGATTATGTTCCTTTGTACTGAAGCTAAGAGGCTGCCAGTAAAAGTGAAATTTTGTCAATTTTCACGGTTCACTGTAAGTCATACTACATCGTAAACCACACTGACAAGTCTAAACCACTTTTACAGACTACTGCAAGCAGAAGGCAAAAACAATTTGGGTGACCGTGGACATCTAGTGTTTGCAGTCTCCTCCTTGCAGCTCCGGTGGTAAAAAGTGAAAATTCAACACCAAACATGTTTTGGTTGATCTGCTATATCTGAGCTACGTTGAAAATGGTATACATTCGATTCTTCTCCTATTCTTAAAAAAGCCCCGCTTAAGAAAATGCACAAATTAGACACTGAACCTCTGCAGCAGAGGATTGTAAATATCTTCATAGAGCACAGTCATGCTCCTCTTGGGGTGAGGAACCCATGAGTGCTGTAAAAGGTCTCTATGTCACTACTGATCCCAAATATCAAGTGCAAAACCCAGGTTTTCAGTTTGTGAAAGCAATGCATGTGGATCTATATGTGAATCTTCACGCAACTGGTCTCAGTCCAGATGACCGTTAAAGTGGCAGCCTGATTACAATTTTAATATAAATGTATTTCCAGTCCCTGCGATGGGCTGGCGTGGTGTCCCCCGTCCTTCACCCTGTGTGAGCTGGGATGGACTTCAGCAGCCCCCCGCAACCCTGCTTGGGACAAGCGGCAGAAAATGACTGGCTGACTGACTGACTGTATTTCCAGATCTATATTTCAGCTTTTAATGTGAACTAAGAAATGTTGTTGTTGTTGACAAGGGCTCTCCTTTGCTGAGATGTAGACGGCAACGAGAGATGCAACATACTGTAAATCTTACCACATCCTCCCAGCAACAGGAAGGAACCTCTAAGAGATCAGTTAACTGGCCTAACCCACAAAGTGTATGTGTCTGTGTGAACTCATGCACGGATATCACGTGACTCTTCTCTCAGCAGTGGATCCACTGGGAAAGACCACTGACCAGAAATCATCCACAGGAAGCTTGTGTTGAATCCTGATCCTTTTGACACAAAGCCATATTGTAACATCGTCACATTTGTCAGCTGTGAAGAGCACCTGACATAGTCAGACTTGGGAGGGGCGTTTAAATTCTTTACGTGGAAATGATCAAGATAAATGGGGAGGTCATCTGGGGTTGTGGTAGTCTAGTGGTAGGATATGCACGAAGAGGTTGGAGGTTGGAATCCCAGCAGCACCACCATTGGGTTCCTGCCCCAAGATGCTCCAGCGAGACTGTCCCAGAAATTAGCAACTGTTAGTCTTTCATCAGAAATCAGATTCTCATTTGTATGACATTTTTGATCTTTTAAATTCTGGTCTGCAAAAATGCTTTTGGTCTCCAAACAGTATCCACACGCTTGCCAGGAACCAAGGATTCCCAGCAGATCACTGCCTGGAGGATCACACAGCCCACTTTCCGTCTTCCCATAGTGTTTTCGTGTGCCATCTGGTACCCAGTTAAGCAAAATCCAAATGATTTGACAGAAATCCTGAATCATCAGTCCAAGTCACCTTTGCTCCATGGTCCAGTTCTGAAGCACACATGTAGGTGCTTTCAGCAGTGAACCCAGTGAACCCCTCCCAGTGAACCCATCCATACTACAGGCACCAGTTAATTTATTAAGCTTTTATGTTTTTTACACCAGCTTGAAACTGAACCTCTAAAAGACTGTGTGCTTTAAAGTTGTCAAGAATTTTAAAATTGCCTGAATAATCAAGTAAACTATTGTGCCATCTGTTCAGAACTCACCAGTACCTTTATATCTTCTTCAGTAGGTCCTCCCTCTGTACATTGTCATTGGTCAACATGGGGGGGATTGGGGGTTGTGTGTTGTGGTGCCCAACACTTTGCCACCTGTCATTCAGGAGGCTTCATCCATTCTCTATTCAATCTTTTCTCACCGTGTTTCCCTGATTCGTTTTCTGATTGGTTTCTAACTTGCTTGCTAAGCTTGGTTCTGACAGTTTGTATGGTTTGGCTATTCTTGTTTTTTCTCTTGCTGTTTTCTATTTTTTCTTTGTTAAGCGACCTTAGATGTTTGCAGGGCACTGTATGAATTAAGCATATTATCATGGCTGATTATTTAAATGACATTGTCCTGGACAGCTGGGTCCGGTGTGAATCAAACAATACAGTCCACCTCGACCAGAACTCTCCGCCTGCATTTATTCAGCACATTCACTCTGCAGAAAGGAATTTGCATTGTTTCCATTGAGCAGAGCCTCTTCCATAAGCCCCAGGCATCACACACAAGCAGGTCTCATCCACAGATGGCTCTCAGGATGTCAATGATAGGCTGCCATGACGTTGCAAAAACAAGGGTGGCGTCACACGGCAGCGTGATAGCTCTCTCCAACAGGAGATACCAAACTGCTCGGGTTAGCTTGCTAGTAAGGCTCAACCCACAACACATTTGGAGTGTGTGTCTCTGCTGACCAGGCTTGGATTCTTCCTGCGATCCCTGCCTGCGGGACACATATACACACAGTTTCACAGTTTCCTGAGCACTGACGGAGAGGCCAAGAGTCTCTCAGAGTCAGCCACCGCCATGTGCTCATCAGATTAAGCCACATAGGAGGTTAAAGTTAGTCCCTTGAAGACAGTGGACAAAAACAGCCACCTCTCTTGTCTCAACCTGTTCTAGCTGGCCAAGCCAAGGGCTACACTTCACACAGGAAAATGAATTATTTACACAGTGCCCTTAACATCAAAGACCTGTGACAATAAACGAGAGGAGGGGGGAGCTGGTGCAGCAAGCCTCCATAAACGCCATTTCTGTCTCTTTGAGCAGGACATAATCCCTGTCCAATGTTCGGAGACCCCCAACATTTTTAACACAAATATCAGTTTGCAAAAAATTTAAAGGGAACCATTGGTGCCCAGTTTGATCAGTGAACTAAAAAGAGTAATTCTGAGTTATTTGTAGAGAAACATACCAAGTAATCTTTCTGATGATGGTGGTGATGAACCACAGCTGGTCTAGAACACAAATATAGGCAAACATTTTATTGCCATCCACAAAAACCAGTGAACCAATATGTATGTTCTGAGTTTGTGAAAGTGACTAATTGTCATTGTGAAACACAACACAGCGAACCACAACCTCTGCTTTTCACCCATACACACTGTGCAGCTATTTCAAGCAGTGTGCTTTTAAAGTGAGCAGTGATGGGGACGGTACCTTTCTCAGGGATCCCTCAGGGCTGCCTACTGGTCTGGGATTTGAACACACCACCTTCCACTCCTGAAGCTAACTCCCTCACCACTAGGGGCAAACGTTGCCCCAACCTCTGCGTTTACCCATACACACTTGTGCAGAAGGTGCAGCTACTGAAAGCATCCGGGGAGCAGTGATGGGGACGATACCTTGCTCAGGGTAGGGTAGGGTACCTCAGGGCAACCTACTGGTCTGGGATGATGAAAATGGTAAATTAATAAATACAAAGGTTGTCTTTTGCAAGAAATATTGTGCCCTAAAAGCACAAAACATGCCATATTTAAGGCCCATTTTAGAAAATAAAGACTTATTTTTAGTTTTCAAAGGAACAAGAAGTAATTTCACCAGGGGGCATACAAACTTGGGCATATGACCACCGGTTCAAGGCCACATTATGAAGTCAGGCACCGGGCAATGTATTCATACTTGTTTTCATGTGATAACAGCGGTGGCCTAGTGTTTAGGGAGTTGGCTACAGGCCCGGAAGATTGTGGGTTCAAACCCCTTACCAGTTGGTTGCCCTGAGGTACCCTCAAGCAATGTACCATCCCCATCACTGCTCCCCGGGCGCTTTCATAGGTGCACCCTGCTGCAGGGTGTTTGCATGGGTTAAATGCAGAGGTCCAATTTCATTGTGGTTCACTGTGTTCTCACAATGACAAGAATAGTCACAATTAAATTAACTTTCTGTGAGGGAGCTTATAGAGCAGGGCTTCCCAATTCCAACCCTGACACACCACACTTCGCACATTTTGTGCTTCATCTGGTCTATTATACCTGCCCTTCACTCATGAACAAGCTCCTGGTGAAGCAGATCAGGTGCGTGAAGTGAAGAAAAGTTTTGCCGAGCCCCCAGGAGAGGGGTTGGGGACTGATGTTTAAAAAAAAATTCAACCCTTCAGCCTCCTGGTTCCAATCAGCACAATTAAGAACATTTTGTCTTTATGTTTCTCCAAAGTGCACTTTTTACATCAAACTGAATGACTTTACAGCTTAATAAGTGAATTGGACAGAAAAAGTCAATACAACCCCCTTATTCTCCTAATTAAAGTGTAAGTCACTACCACAGCTGTGATGACAGTGCTCATCAGCACTCACATTATGTAGAATTGAAATAACCTTTGGTGAAAACAATACTGAGTAAAAAAAGCTGTTTTTTTCGACAAACCTGCTCCTTGTATTAAGCCGTGACAAACAAATGTTGCAAAATATGCTCTTAGCAATAGGAAATACAGTACTGTGCAATAGTCTTGAGCCATCCCTCATTTCTTCATATCTTGCTTCCAAAGAGTCTGAATTTCTTGTCGTTTTAATTGATGAGGAGCAGTTCTCCAGGCTTCCTGAAGGACAAAGTTTTTGTCTCTCATTTTCAGTACAGTCCCTGTACCTGAGCAGTTTCAGAAGCATCATCTCCATTGAGAATGGAAAACAAAAGGCAGGAAAGGAGAGCTCTGGAACGTCCTTCAAGAAACATGGAGAACTGTTCCTGAAGACGACTTTAAAAAACGAGCTCATGCTAAATAATAACGGTGCTCCAAACAAACACTGAGCTGGTTAGGATTCTACAAACTCTCTTTGTCTTATAAACAGTATTTAATGTATGTTTGTATTTGTTTCAATAAATAAATGCACCTACGGTCTCTTCTTCCTGCAAAAAAATGAGAGATGGCACAAGACAAAACCTTTAAAGTGCTTGTAATGTAAAAATAATAAAGAGAGCTTTTTCGAAAGTTGGCAATGCCCCTATTGTTTGCTGTGCATCATATAAATATCTTTTCTGGCAAGCATCATCTTTATTGATTACAAATTACAGAAGGATTGCTTGTGGCAGAACATACTCCGACCGATGGAAAGGAAGTTTTGCCGATAGCGGGAACGGAACGCATACGTCAATCATTCGGCTGGCTGGTGATCCGTGTGTCTAAAAAGAGGCACTGTGGCACTCAGGCAAAAAGATGGGGAAGTGCGGATCACTTGAAATCAATCTCTTACATCTACGCATGAAAGGAGAAGGGGGCAGAGAAGTCAGCCATCTCCCAGTGAGAAACACAACACAGACTAAAGGCAGAGCTTGTTAAAACATGTTCCCCACTCCATGCCTAAACTTGCATTAACAGCAAACACTTTTCCAATATGTGAGTGTGAAGATATGCATGACCTAAACTCCTCTAAGTGTTGTTATTCAAAGTTACTGATGGCCCAGCCTTCACAGCGAACATAGCACTTCACCATATGAGGCAAAAAAGATCAGCCCACGAAGGCTCTCGGCTTCTATGTACAGACTGGAATCATTGGATTGAAAATGTTTGAAGAACCTTGAATTTTTTGGAGGAAAAAGCTGTTCTGGCCTATGCTTATGCTAATACTGGAATAAATGAATGAAATGATTGAAAGATAAAACGTTTAATTCATCAGCAGTGGACAAAGTACAAAACCTCAGTTCTTGCATGAAGGTGACACCTATTAAAGGACTGTTCAAAATGCTTGAGCCACACCCATTACTTCATATTTTGCATTCAGATGACCAGAATTGGTCCCAATCCCAGGCGGGCCGGTCTGGGATGTTTTTGTGTGGAGCTTGCATGTTCACGGTTTCCTCCAGGTGCTCCAGTTTCCTCCCACCGTCCAAAAACATGCATGTCTAAATTGCCCCACTAGGTGTGAGTGAGTTTGCTCTGCAATGAACTGGTGGCCTGTTTCCCAGCCTTGCGCCATGTGAGTGCTGGAATAGGCTCCTGAAATGCCCACGGCCCTGCTCAGAACAAGGGGCTCAGAAAATGAGAGAAAGTGTAATGTTGAGGAACATATCTCTTAGGTTTCCTGAAGAACAAAGTTTCTGTTTCTCATTTTCGGTACAGTTCTGAGCAATTTGATTGTTTTTTGTTGGTTAAGATGATTAGTGAACTGCTAATGCTGAACACTTTACATAGAAACTTGTATCGTTAGGCACTTTGCAGCCTGTCACAGTAAAACATTTGTTCCCTTTTCTTGCATTTAATCTACTCAATACACCAAAGTTAAACAGTTTGACGGGCAGAAAATATTTTTACCCCAGCGAGATGATTCACTAGCAAAATATAAAGAAAGGAGGGGTGCCTCAAGACTTCTGCACAGTACTGTTGGACATGACTGTGTTCAGTAAGGACAGAGCTAAGACTTCATAAAAGAACCGACATGATTGCACTAGATTTTCTTGGCTTTTATTTTTATTTTTTTTGTTTTTCTGCCTTTTTGAATTCAGTTTAGAGCCGAGCAGCATGCTATTGAAACTATTGATATAAAAATCTAAAAAGTGACTGAGATCAAAACAGTCATTCCTTCTCAATCTTCTTTATGTCACTTTTATCAAGCAGCAATTCATTCCAAAATCCAAAATTGGTCTTTGTTTCTTTGAATCAGTAGCTTGAGCAAGACTTAAAAATGCACATTTTGCATTATTGTTGGATTATACTCCGTCAACAGTGGATATTTTGTTTTTAAGTAACTGCAGTGGTCACTCTTCCTTCTTGTGAGCAAATGGGAAAGTAGCCTGACCTCACTTACCTCATTTACCAGATGCACATCAGAGCTTGTGAGCTGCCACCAGCAGCTGTATTGCCTGGAACCCGAGTGCGGTGAGAGGAAGTGACTGCTGTCTGCCTGTAAAACTACAGTAGCCCTTAAGGGGGGGGTCTATCTGGGATCTGCTGAAGCTCCTGGGTAAACCCCTTGGAGAAATCCCCAGTGTACCAACCAAACGAGTCTTGCTGAGCGTCATTAAGTCATCAGTAATCTCACTTTTCTCACTAGTGAGAAACCTCTCAGGGTTCTGTAAGGCACTCAAGGCTTTGCTCCCTTGCTGTGGTGGAGTTATGCTTGTTGATTTACACTGAGAATGCTAAACGCACACGCAGCAAGAAACACTGCATGTGTGTAGTGGTTGTTGTGGGTGGCCTTAGAGCGAAGGAGAAAAACAGACGCTGGTTGAGTGTAAATATCGCCCGTCACACCCTGCTTAGCGTACGTCTAGTCTAGCTCCTGTGTGGAAAAATGACACATTCAGAAACAAGGCCTTGCACCAGACAAAAGACAGCGTCTCTGAAGAACGAACCGAGATGGATGATTATAGCCACTGCATCTGAGCCATGTTATCTAAGCATTACACCATGCAAAGTGTAATTGTCCACACCCATTTCCTATCTAGCAGACAATTTGTGTGTTTTTCAAGAGAGAGGTCAGTTTTAGATTTGAGTAAAAACAGCCGTTACAAAGCCCAGCCCACTCATGCTCCACACACTCGCGCTTCCTCACGTTTCACCACATACACACCCACAAAACTATGACTGTTATCAGTGCCTTCCAATTGCAGAGCTATGCAAAAGAACCAGCTCAGTTCCCCCAGAGATGCAGAGATTGGTTTAAAGAGCTGCACCAATTCAAAGTTTATATATTTAAATCACAACAGTGTGCAATATTACCCTGCATTATCCAATAGACAAGCTCCGATTTGGAGAGCTTTTTAAAATCATATTTCATTTAATTGGTTAAAGCAGACTGGATTAGCAATCTAATTGCATTCCCAGACAATGGAGACTAGAAAAAAGAAAACTCCTCACTAAAATTGTAATCAATATATTTCTTCCCAAAAAAAAAAAAAAAAAAAAAAAAAAAAAAAAAAAAAAATTCAACCCATGCCCTACCATTCAAGTCTGCTCAATAACAGAACCTTCACCCCAATTTCTCTATGAAACCAATCCAAATCAAGACACGACCCATAAAAAAAAAAAAGATTTACCTTCATAAATAAAATAGTTTATTATTGCTTAAAATAAATACATTTTCTTCAAAACAGAAGCAGGAGAACAGGTGAGGACACCGTTGCATCCACCCGGACATCTGGGCGGCCAAGAGGGTCAGCTCAGCTTCCATTTAGCCATTAAAGCAGAAAATACATCGGTCAAGACTGGAGACGTAAAAGGTATACAATGGTAAAATGACAGGATATGTACAGTATGGCTACAGATCAGAGCGGTAGACCCTGCTGACTTACAGGTCCAGGACAGTAACAGGACTAAACCAACCATTTTAGAGGCACCATGAGCAGCTTGTGTATGGAGACCCATGTTTTAGGTAGCGGTCTACATTACTTCACCCCTGTTCCCACTGCCCCCCCCCTCCTCATGCGAAACAGGAAATGACAATGAAGCGTTAACGGCTTGTCATTGCAACCTCCTTTCAGAAACCAAAGCAAGCCGTGTCCATAAATGGAGCCCGGGAGCAAAACCTGCAGGCTTGTAAGGCCTGTGTTGTCAAGGTAAGCATAGATTAACCTGGACTGTTTCCACTGACCCCACCCCCACCCTTCACACCAACACACACATACTTAAGATATTACATTTGCAGTGACCCGTTCAGGTTTTGGGCACAGAGAGCCATCTAGTCAACTCTTGACCAAGAACAGTGTGTGATAGTAAAGACCACTGGCCCAACCAACCAGGTTCAGCTTTAAAAGCATTGAAAATCAGCTCAAAGCAGCTGCCACCATTTGTTGTTAACCTTTCTACTAGAATGACATGTTTTGGCTTTTGATAATTCCAATCACTTTTGAAATCTTCTCTGCTGGAAAAAAATAAAATAATAAACCAGAGAATGATAACACTGCCAGATCTCATAGTGATGCAAGAGGTTAACCCGTGACCCACTGGCTGATTTCAGCAGCATTCTCAGTTGCTCCACTAAATACAGAGATTAAAATGTTAAATTAGGCCACAGTTAAAACCCAGCCATCTTTATTAACAAAAGACCCAGGTCACACTTTTATAACCCTCCTTAGCCACAAAAAGGGCCACCAATAAAAACAAAGCTGTGTGAGCTGTGCTTTAAGGCAGGACTACAGCTCAAATAGGACCAAGAGATGTCTAAATAGGTTTGCCTGGTTTATGCAGATCAACACAACACCGAAGGATCTAGGCATGCTGCAAATGAACTTGCCAAGACCAAAATAAACCCCAGAACCTTGAGAAACAATCCTAAAACCCCCACCCACCATCACAACTGCATCATTGGACTTTCCCACCAAGGCTTTAACAATGTTTGTGTGATCTACTTTAGAGAACATAAGTTACATGTGAACAAAACTGCTTGAAGGACCAAGAGCGCTTCACACTGCACCAAGCTCATAGTTCTGCAATGTTACATTCATGTTTTGTAGGGACCAGGAGCATTAGTCAGTGCTCCACCGTCACACAGAGGCCCAAACTCTGGCTGGAGCTCCACCATTCTTCAGCAGTGAACCAGAGAAGCAGGCTACTCCTTTTCTGCTCTTCAAGACTGAGAGCAGGGTGACCATCACTTTTTGCCACACATGCACCCTTCCAGTGTCTCAGCAGCTCACAGTGCTGGTTTGTTGTTTGCTGACAAAGTCTGGTATAAAGTCAATTTCGTTCTGTCCCAAGAAGAGCTCTGGGAGCTCCTGCACCCTGTCCAGTCCCAACTCCATGACCAACGATGTGAGAACCTCCTCATCGATCAGGTCAGTGTCCATAACATTGAGGCTGAGGGTAGGGCCAGCCATGTGCTGCATGCTGGCCAACTGAGTGGGTCCCATTCTAAACTGAGCACCATTGCCCATGTGGTTCCCATTCATGGGCCCAAGTGGGTGCCCATGGTACTGGGTGTTGAGTTTCTGTAGGTGCATGCTGGCCATCAGCTGTTGAGATGTCAGACCTCCAGCCATGTACTGCTGCTGTTGCTGGCCTGGGTGTTGCTGCTGCTGCTGCTGCTGCTGCATGTGATGATGCTGTTGTTGACCCTGGTTACTGTACATCATGTTGGCCGACTGCATTTGGTGGTGGCCCATCGGTGCGCCGTTCATCTGCCCGTTCATGGGGCCCACCATGGGTCGCTGCCTCATGCTGGCCTCCATGGCTCCCTGAGGTCCATAATGCATCATCTGTCCATTGGGCATGGCTCGTATGCCAGGCTGGGGCGGGTGCTGCTGGCCGTTCATTCCCATCCGGTACCCGTGCAGGCCGTTGTTAGGCTGGCCGTGGCTCATGGGCATCATCATGTGCTCTGCCATGGCTTCTTCCTTTCAGAAAGAAAGGAAGCATTAGATTATCAGCAAATAAGTGACAGTTTGCTTTGTTCCAGTAGATGCACATCTAACGTGGACGACTGAAGGCTGCAGTTTGGAGCGTATGGGAGTTAAACAAAGCAGGATTAACCTGATAACTTAAGCCTAAAGTTGAGGATTCTCCAGTAGCATTGTCCCTCAGCCATTCTCCTATTGATCAGGCTTGACTCTGGGCTCAAGTTATCTGGCTAAAGTGAGAAACCTTGCTTTGTGAAACACCCTCAGCAGCGTTGGGCTGTGGTTGAACAAACTCACTCCTCTAAGACGCCTGCTTGTGGCAACACAAAGATCTGCAAGACCCAGGACAGAGGCAGGACAGCCTTTTTCTTCCTGCCCATGACCGCCACTCAGGTATCAACTCTCAAAATATCAGAGATGCAGATCCACACAGCTCTGGTTAAGTCCCCATGCTTGCCCATAATAACAAGTACCCCTGTTTGCGCGCGCGTGTGGGGCATGGTCCCTGACCAGCACAGCTCAGGGAAACAAAGGGAACCAAAAATGAAGCCTAATTAAACCCAAACCCATGCAATGAAGGGTGTCCCAGCACAAAGTGAGCTCTCGGTAACACAAGCAGATTTCAGGTGAGGCAGGAAAGGTGAGAAAGTAGCAGAGAGATGAACAATAGAGCCCGGAGCTCAAAGCTCCAACAGTCTCCATCCATCCTTACCCTGAGATCTGTCCCTCCAAACCCAGACACGCCCGAACAGGACAGCAGGGCTCGGTCCAGCAGCGCGCAGACGAGCCTCCGAAAGATCACACTTTATCGTCCCGCGAGCTGATCCGCACGCCGGGCTCTGAGACAGTAACACGGCGCGTGTATGCGAGCGAGTGTATGTGCTCGCGGAGGCAGAGCGCTTTATACACCTGAGGGCGGGAAGGGGGAGGGGAGAGGGGCGGGGCGGGGCTACGAGCGCGGCTTCTGATTGGCTCAGTGTGTTGTTTGTGTCCCAAAAAACGAGAGAAAAAAAAAACACGAAAAACACGAATGGAGAGCAAGAACCGGGAGCTCAATTTATCAAAGAAAAGATCAAATAAACATTTTATATGAAACATTTAACAAAGCTCTAGGAAAGTAAAGAAGAGTTGAGATAGATAGATAGATAGATAGATAGATAGATAGATAGATAGATAGATAGATAGATAGATAGATAGATAGATAGATATAGATGGATGGATGGATGGATGGATGGATGGCTGAACACATGGATAGATAGATGGATAGATTCATAGTTAGATGTATAGACAAACAGACAGAATAACTGTATTTAGTAACAGTCCAAACATTTCTGCCTTTTATTTTCAAGATTTGAAAGTGTACATTTTGCTTTTTTGGAGGGGGAGAGAGAGAGAGAGAGAGAGAGAGAGAGAGAGAGAGAGATACAGAGGGAGAAACAGAGAGAGACTTGGCAGCTCAGTGGAAGTCCATGTGACCCACTACTGTGCTGTGTGTGTGTGTGTGTGTGTGTGTGTGTGTGTGTGAGTGATGTGGTGAAGGGATGGGGGAGCAGGGCGGTGGAGTGCTAGTACTATTCTGGGCCAGTGTTAGGACTAATCACAGTGGCCGCACGTGCAGTTCAGCAGCGGCTCCAAAACTAGTGTTCCAACCTTGACAGCGCCTGCAAAAGTGACTTTGTTCACGACCATTTAAACACACAGAACACACCAGCACCGCCCGGCACTCCTCACACTTCAGCAAGCCGCCCAGCCTGTCTGTTCGGGACACATCCTCTGTGTAGGCCTCTGTTTACTCTCAAGTCAGGAGTTCCTCCCACCTCCACAGTGTTTCACTCCAATTATCATCTGCACTCTGCAGCCTTGTGCCATCATTTGCATAACAGTCTTGGTCAAAAGCATGCTCTACAGTGGGCCTGTTGATGTGCAGTCATGTTCTAACACAGTCACTGTTTTGTTTCTCTCTCTCTCTCTCTAATCTCATCTTATCATGCGCTGAATTTTCAAACAGAAGTCACTGGTTTATTATCGAACAGATCAAGCAAACCCCTGGCACTTATTCAGCCCATGCTGAGGCAGGCTAAAGCACGACAGATGCAAAACAACTATGGTCGTCATATGTAATAGTCTCATACAGGGTGCAATGTTCAGTCCTGTGTTGATCTATGTGTTTATAACTGCTGTCCAAAGAGATTCAAGCACCAAACTAAAGTCCGTGCATATCTTTTTTGCAGGTGGACTGATGTTTTGGCTCATTTCTTCAGACCTCGGAAACTAAACAACCCTACTTTAATTAGTAATTAATATAATTTACATGGATAGAGACACGTGGGGGGACATGGCCAATGTCTTGAAATCAGTTCAGCGTATGATTGTCTATTACATTCTGCATATGGCCTACTTACATATTCACCTGGGGCAGCGGTGGCCTAGTGGTTAGGGAGTTGGCCCCAGGATCAGAAGGTCATGAGTTCAAATCCCAGGTCCCTTAAGCAAGGTACTGTCCCCATCACTGCTCCACTGGGTGCTTTCAATAGCTGCAGCCTGCTGCACGTTTGTGTATGGGTCCACTGAGTGTTGTACTGTGTACTCACAATGACAAGTTGTCCCTTCATATGATTGGATGTAATAGTCACACAAAGCCATGCAGTGTTCAATCCTGTGTTGATCTGGGTTTAGTTCACAACTGTCGTCCAAAGAGCTTGTCCAAGCGTTTGATTTTGCAGCTGGACTGATGTTAATGCCAGTTTTTTTCTAGCCAGGGAAACTAAACAACCCAACTTTAATTGCTATTATTTAGTCCCCTACTTGAATAGAGACACATAGGGACAAGGACAGCGTCTTGAAATAATGCCAGCATGTGACTGAATGTAATCGTCACACAAAAAGCCATAAAGTGATCCATGGACAGTATAGATCTGGGTTTAGTTAATGGCCAAATATCCAAAGAGACGGATATACGTTTAATTTGCAGCTGGACTAATGTTAATGCCCCTTTCTTCAAGCCTGGGACAATAATTTATTTGCCTCTAATTAGTAATGACTATCATTTAGGCGATAGAGACACACGGGAGGACAGGCCCAGTGATATAAGCCCAGAAATAATTTCAGCATATGATTGTCTAATCAAACACACGCCCTGCTAGCCCCCGCTCTGTGGTTTAGTGTCGGAGGGTTTGGCTGTGTTTGTGTTGTATCTGCTCAGCTGCAGGCTCTTCTTTAACCCTTTCTTCATGTGTGGTGGAACAGAGAGCTGCTGCTCTTTTCCAGGGTGCTTTCCTCCCCCACACCTGATTAACAAAGATACCAGAGGGTGGAGGAGGGGCCGACCAACTGCCATCAGGAGCTGCAGCTGAGGACAGTGCCGTCTCTCTCTCTGTCTCTCTGTCTCTTTTTCTGTCTCTCTCTGCCCCTCCCTTTTCTCTCTCGGTCTGTCTTTCTGT
This sequence comes from Hepsetus odoe, assembly GCA_017165825.1. Taxonomy (NCBI): domain Eukaryota; kingdom Metazoa; phylum Chordata; class Actinopteri; order Characiformes; family Hepsetidae; genus Hepsetus; species Hepsetus odoe. The sequence continues at coordinate 3,742,327 of CM029379.1, forward strand.
CTGTCTCTCTGACTTCCCTCCCGTGTCTCTTCCTTTCTGTTACATTTGTATCTCTCGCTCTCTTTCTGTCATTTCATGCCATTTCAGTCTTTCTCATTTGTCTCATCTTTCTTTCTTCCTCTTGTCTCTCCTCTTTCTCATATACAGCATTCATTTTCTCCCCTCTGTATCCCTTTCTTTCTAGTTTGTATCTCTCCCTCTTTCTGACTTTTGTCATGGGTATCTTTTGTCTTTTTTTCTCTCTACTTTCTCAAGGATTCTCCCTCCTTATTTCTCTGTGACGATCTTATTCTCCTCATCAGAATCTTTATTTCTCTTTATACGGTGCGATTCTTTCTATTTCTCTCTCTCAGCATTTTTTTTTTGTCTCTTTCCCTCCTCTCTATGGACTCTTGTCCTTTCTTCTCTCTCTTTCTTTCTTTCTTTCATTCTTTCCCACTGTTCTCCCAGACTGTCTCTCCCAAATTGTGGACATTCATGTTATTTTTGCTCAGAGTTTATAAAACCTTCTAGTTCACGGTTATTTTGTGAACACATTCTCTGGAAACTCATACCCTGGTGATAATAAATCATGTCCGAGGCCTGTTTAAGGGCGTAGACCTGTTGAAGAGGAGCGGGTCATGTCTGGGGAGTGTACTTCTCAGGCCTTAAATGATCCTGGATCTATAGACATGTCCTCTAAAGCATCTCTGCCACTTGTAAATGGAAGTGCTGTCACTCAACCGCTGATTGGTGTGATCCAGCGGAGGAACACTTCCCTTCTTCCATCCCCCACTGACTGAGCTCATTGCCCTGGTGTGTCCACCTAGCCAGTTTATTTACCTCCTGCATGACCCCTCGCCTGCTCTCTGTTGTCTCTGGTTCTGGTGTGTTATTGTGAAGCGGGATGGCTCAGCAGGAGAGCGCTGGAATGCTGTCGGCCTCTGCACCCGTGTTTATGGTACAGCTAGGAGTAATGGCCCGTGTTTGTGTTCCTTTCTGTGTTTGGAATGCAGGCATGCCTCTGGCATGCACTCTGCCCAGCTGGCCTTCAGCAAACAGGAGGAGCATGGAAAGAAAAGGAGAGGCAGCAGGGTCACTTTGGTTTCGGCCGGTTTGGTCCGAGAGCTGGCTTGAACCTAACTGTTAGTTTAAAGTGGCCGTTGGCTCGGATTACTTTTATGTGAACAAGGGTTGAATAATTTAGTCCGTTTAGGTTCATCAGGACTCTGAATTAAGAATGGCTCATTCTGGTTGCCCTGCATGAATCAGATTCTCTGAAATCTTCCTTGTTTTAGGAGCGAGGCACTTCTGCCAAAGACTGGAAACCACCTTGGTAACTCCACCCCTCCACCCCACCTTCTTCTCTTTACATACAACTCTTCCCTCTCTTTTAAGTGCAAACATTCAGTGGTGTAAACGAGTTTGTGCTGCTGACGACCCCCCATCAACATCTAAAACATCCTTTTGTTTTAGGGAATACCCCTTAAACGTCCCTTGAAGTGTTGTCATCTGTTAGTGTAGTGTAGAATGTCTTCTCCTTTCGTTCACAGCAGATCATCCATTTACATTTCTTCCGGTCCTCTGCATCTTCCTCTTTCAAACCGACCACCTGCATGTCCTCTCTCACCACGTCCATAAACCTCCTCTTTGATCTTCCTCTTCTCCTCTTTCCTGGCAGCTCCATCTTCAACATCCTCCTCCCGGTAAACTCCTCATCTCTCCTCTGGACACGTCCAAACCAACGCAGCCTTGCTTCTCTAACTTTGTCTCCAAAACGTCCAACCTGAGCTGTCCAGTATTAGACTTTAACGTAGCACTTTATTGACCTCAAAATTAAATTTAATCATATAATCTTTATTTAATTTTTTCCCCTTGAGTACAAGCTAAACAAATAACATAAAAAAAACCTCAAAATTAATGCAACTAGTGTTTTTTCATTTGGGGTGATTTAGATTATTGCTTGTTTTTTTTTTTCTTGTATTTTTCTTGTTTCTAGATGTGTTTTAATTGTATTCTGTGAAATTGGCAACAAATAAATGAAACAAATGTATACATTTTATAATTTCCTTTATTTATTAACTATACACATCAATCTATCTATCTAAAAAGCTTTAAAAGTTAAAAATCAAACAAAAATAGTATATGAATAAAGTTATATCACGCCAATGACAATCTCCATAGAGAAGGTTGTTGCGCGTACTGAAAACATTTAAAATGGTAGCGAGTGGATCAGTTTATAAGTATGAGCAGACTCTGATTATCCTCTACAGTAATCTGTATCTGATCGTGAAGTTGTGATATTTGTGGGAACAGAATGTTCTGGTGCTTCACTGAAACAGCAGCACACCTGCTGAGTGTCAGTGAGGTTTCAGTCTCCCCCAACATCGAGGCGAAACTTCACACAGATGCAGCCTGATGTTGTTGTTTCTTTACATCCTTTATTATTTAAAAGAGGATATTAGAGCTTCATCCCCCTTTCTCACAATAGAAATGATTGCTCTTGCAAAATTCATCCATGAGCTTCCCGACCGTCACATCAGCAGTTTTCTTCTTATGAGGGAGATTGGGTAACAGTCCAAGCGTTTTCTTTTACTTTCAAACTGATGAACAGCTTCAGACTGTCTAATCTGTAGTCCATCCATTTGTCCATCCATCCTTATATCCACCTACCTGCCCCATCATCCTTCCGTCCATCCATTCATCCATCTATCTGCAAATCTGTCCTTTTATCTATCTATCTATCTATCTATCTATCTATCTATCTATCTATCTATCTATCTATCTATCTGTCTATCCGCCTGTCCATCTGTCTGCCCACCTGATTGTCCATCTGCCCATCCGTCCTTCTGTCCTTGATAAGAAAATAAGGAAAATGGCAAATAAACTTCAAAATTCTTTAAAAAGCTTTGCTGTGAAGATGATAAAAGATGATTTCTAGAAATTAAATTCTGGCTTTTCTAGCGTGTGTGTGAATCTAAATTGTATGCAGTGCAGTCATTAGTCTGAAAATGCAGCTGGTGGGGGTGAACACTTTTCCCTGTTATTCCAATATGTTGTTTACTCCGTGTCGGGCTGTAAATCTATGCTGCACATGTAACGCTCACAAATAAACAGACTCCAGCAACTTTTCTACACCACAAGTTTGATGTTTCAACACCTGCTCCTCCTGTTTTTGTTGCCGTCAAACCGATGTGTTTCATCTGCTGCATGTGCACCAATTTTGCATGATCTTTACCCTCTCCCAGTGCAGATGACAGGCGCAGCTGTGTGGCCCATGTGAATCAGGTCGCTCGTGTACAGCCGTGTGTTTTTGTTGTCGGGGCTCAGTCTATAAGGCTCGGCCCATGAGGGCAGATTAAACAGGAAGCCTGCTGGGTCCCCATGACCCACACTGCAAGCCAATCTCGTATTCATCCACACATGCTGCTAGCACTTATATCAGGTGTGGGCTGCGATTTCAGCCGAAGGTTCAAAGTCCTAAGATGTGTGCATGTGAGCTATCCCTCGAGTCAGATTTATTGGAAGCAAGGTCTTGAACATGCTCTCACACTGCAGGTGTCAAAGAGGTGATCAGTAACGGGTCGTTTTTTCCCTGATGAATGTCACACAGAAATCACCGGGTTCCATGTTAGCTGTCAAAACCACAGAGTAAAGTTTACCATGTAATACTGTAAGTCTCGCCTCAGCCGTGAATGCTTAGCTGGGTTTTTTTGTTGTCACAGCAGTGAAACGAAAGTCTGACCTACACTCTACTCCTTTCTGTCAGGGTGGGGGTTGTGTTATTGTTCAGGCAAATGAGAGTTTCTATAAATACACCGAAGACTTCCTTTTAGCAGAGCGAAGGCCAAATGACAGGGAAGTGGAGGCTGCTGGATGTTCGAGTCAAGGCCGGGAGGTGGGTGGTGCTGGGGCTGAGTGGGGGAGAGTTTTCAAGCATATGGGGATTTCTCAGTATAGAGAGGCCATTGCTGGTAAAATGTGGATTGCAGTCTCACTTGTAGGCTTTCACTTTTAGTTCCCTTTTCATTCTTAACTGGAGTTGCATCGTTAATGCTAGATACCCCCGTGTGAGATCCCAATACCGCTGACACCATCTGGGAAGTTTAGCATGAGCAACAACAATGAGGAACAATAAGGTTTTCACAAGGATGGATTCTACACTTTCACCTGACCAATAGGGCTCACTAGTTACCACTGGCTACCCTTGGCTACTAAATCCAATTCAAACCTCTCATGTTTGCTTATGAAGTGACTTCCCATCTAAACACAAGACCATCTCAGAATGTTCTGATTCTTGGTACCACAATATTAGGACCAGCCAAATACTCAGATCAGGGGCGTCTTTCTCTCCCTTTACCTCTAAAGCATCCCTCTCTTCCTGTATCTAACATTCTAGCATGCCTAAATCAAACCTAACCACCGCTTCACCTGTTCATCTGACATTTGTGGCATTTTAGCAGACACTCTTATCCAGAGCAACTTCCATGTCCTAATTACAGGGACAGTCCCCCTGGAGCAACTCAGGGTTAAGGGTCTTGTCAGGCACTCTGGTGTTAGCGTCAAGGTGGGATTCGAACCTGGGACCTCTTGAGCCTCTTGAGCACTAGACCACCGCCACCCATAACTCATACTATTTCATTATTTAATTACTATTAAATTCAGCTGTACTGCTGAGAACCTAATGCTCACTCCTCAGCTCTCACGGACATCGGACGGAAAACGGAAAACAACGGAAAACTTTCCCTTACTTAGAATGAATGAGGTTTTTTCTTGGGCCGACTTGAGATGTTTCCGATATTTGATCAGGGTGAAACACCGACAGATACTTAACAGAGTGGGGAGGGGTGAGAAGGAGTAATTTGTTATGCCATTCACAGCTCGAGTGCATCTAAAAGAAGCTAATTAGTTGTATTCAAAAGGTATACGACCATTTGCTATCACTTGCAATCAGCCGGGCCCATCATTCCAACACTTGGCAAATGGCATGCAAAACGGCGATTTGCTTCATGGTAATGAACATGCAGCATTAATCCACACTTTACACAACTGAGCTGTGACTGAGCTATGGGTTTACTTTGTGCAATTGTACATTTAGTCTTAAAGTTTGTCTAGACTTGGTATTTTTTTCCAAAAATAAGGAACAATTATGATTATAGCAGGCTGACACATCCATGGACAATGAATCAGTGCTCTGGCTAATGAAGAAATCTGCAAATCAAAGATTTTCACTTTTCTAACCATTGCTGCTTAGATCTGGAGTATAGGTTTAAATGACTAAACAGAGATAATCCACTTCCTCAGTCTCACAACATCACAGTATCCATCATGGCTGCTAATTGGGTCATTCCCCTTCACTCAACACATTGCTGCCCAGAATTGCTACCTGGCAATAAAGAACAATGTCCAAGCGTGTTGAGTTGCCCAGTGATGTTGAAACATATGTGCGTGTTCTTCCTGTGACCTCACATTCCCAGTTTAGGAGATATAATTTGGTCCTAGCTAATGGGTGGATGTAAGGACATGTGTTATTTGTTTATAAATATATTTACTTCTAATGAAAAAAACTAGCAGCACATCACCTAATCATATACATGCATCCTCATGGCCAAAATTACCCTTTATTAGTTATTCTTTATCCATCATACAAGTGAAACTCTTCCTCAAATATGTCTTAAATAATGTATCTTTGTGCTGTATTTTCACTTTTGTACTGACCCAGATTGGTCCCTCATCCAGAAGTCTCACTACAATGACTTGTTTTAGGACTCCCCCTTCTCATTTTCTAAACCATATTTTTTTTTGCATCCCACTGAGAACTGTGCTCCTTTTCTCTCCATGCCAAGGTGATCGAGGTCCCCTTTATTTATGGATTTCGGAGACAGGACTATCCATCACCCCATCTCAGTGACTGCAGGGCAGGAGCCAGCAGATCAATACCCATCCCCCTCGCTGTCACAAAAGATTGGCCTTTATCCGTAACTGTCTCAGAATACTGCACAAGGCCTGAAGACCTCAGACAGAGGACAGATTTAGCTACTAGTGATGTCAGAATAATAAACCATGACCCGAATATGCTAAATGTCCAAAAATGTAAAGATCGCTTCAGATCTGTGATCTAATCAGCGGCTTTAAAGTGCACCAATTCAGCGTCGCAAAGAGCTTTTATAGCCATCAGATCATCACAGAAATGGCTTTTACCAGTAAACTGTTCCACAGCAAAGGAAGGACAGTCTCCATATCAATACACTAAAAACAAACCTTTGGACATATAATGCATATCATTGCTAACAGATTAAAATTTGAAAGCAATTTGTCTGCTGTGCTTTTCTGCTTAGAATTAGGACAGTTCTGAGCTCTGTTTCATTTGCATCCTCTCATGAGCCCCCATAGCAGCTGTGGTTTAGCGTTTAGGGATTAGGCCCCAGGATCTGAAGGTTGTGGGTTGGAATTCAGAATCTATAGGTTACCCTGAGGTACCCTTGAGCAAGGTACCATCCCTTCACTGCTGCCCGGGTGCAGGATATGGCTGCCAACTGCTTCATTGTGTGTGGGTGAAATACAGAGGATGCATTTCTTTGTGGTTCATTATGTGCTGAGTTTCACAGTGACAGATAATCACTTTCACTTCATAACTACTTGCTTGAGTCGACCATTCTTAGCAAATGTGTCTCCGTTTAAGTGTGTATGTTTTGTACGATGTGGTTTTGGATGTTATATCATATTACCTGCCTTGGGCAAACCAATGGCTGTTATTTTAGTCCTCCAGCTAGCCAACAAGCATCTATGACCTGTATGTTTGTAGCAACCCAAATACAGAGCAGCTCCATACCAGGCTGCACCTAAATTTACAGCATTTATAGCAAAGTTCTATATCCAGAGCAACGTGGGCGAGTGCTTTGTAATTTCCAAGGCTTCTTGGTTCAGCCTCTTTTTTGGCGATGTCACGGTACGTCATATATACAGTCCTGTGCAAAAGTCTTACATTTACGGCATTTTGCAGACGCTCTTATCCAGAACAACTTACATTTCCTAATTACAGGGAGAGTCCCCCCTGGAGCAACTCAGGGTTAAGGGTCTTGCTCAGGGACCCGTGATGGTAGTGCCAGAGGTGGGATTTGAACCTGGGACCTCTTGAGCCATAGGTCCATAGGCAAGTACCACCACTAGACCACCGCCACCCACTGTCTTGAGCTATTTCTCATTTCTTCATACTTTCCTTCCAAAGAGCAAGACATTCTTATATTGCAGTATATAGCAGTTCCCCAGGATTCCTGAAGGACGAAGCTTTTGTTCCTCAATGTCAGTATAGTCCTGAGCAGTTTCTGAAGCAGTGTGAGATCATCTCCACAGAAAACAGAACAAAAAGCATTTCACATCCAAAAGACGAGAACGTCCTTCAATAAGCCTGGAAAACCTTCCCTGAAGACAACTTAAAAAAATCGGCTAAGAGTGCTGAAGAACAAAGGTGATCAAAAATTGAATTTAAAGATGGTTAGAAATATACAAACTCTCTTTCTGTTACAGATTGTATTTACATGTAGGTTTGCACATATATCACTGTGCAAATTCTCTCATTTTCCTAGAAACTGAAAGACAAAAGAGGTTGCTCAAGATGAATGCGTGTACTGTATGTATGCCTCCAGTGACAGTAGGTTTAGCCTACTCGGCAAGATAAGACTGATTTCAATGAAGTCAGCAGTAAGCCTCAGGAAGTACACATTTTCACAAGTTCTATATGAAACCAGTGCACTGACTGGAAAATCACTGACTGAAACCATAAAACTCCAAAATTAGAGCCACTAGAAGGCAAATTTTATCAGGCCTGGACATGGAACCCTCTCGGCCAGTAATAACACAAAGTCATTGGTTTTAAACTAAATGCTTTTCCAAGGAATCTCATGCCATAGTAGCTGCAAACAATGTATTTGCATATGGGTTGCAGTGGAGCATGATGCTGATTTTTTTCCCTCAGGCATTGTGGCTGCTGACATTTCAGGATGGCAGTATTCGTAGTTTGCCTTTAGATGACCTGTACTTTATTCTTACAGATCTAGATCTCTCTCTTTTTCCACAGAAAGACATTTGTGACTATCGTTACCTGCCATTAGACTATAAGACTCAGGGTCATTTCTCCCAGGCTTTAATACGAGTCATTCCTTTCATTCTAGTCCACTTCATCTCTTTATATTACTTACTTTCCCATTTTAAATTGTGCAAAAATGGTGAGCATTTGGTGAAAAAACAGAGATGAGGAATATAGTGAGAGAAGGGTGTGGCTGATGGAAGGCAGGAATAGCGGCAGGGCAGCGGTGGCCTAGCGGTTAGGGCGTTAGCTGCATGATCGGAGGATCGGGGGTTCCAACCCCTTCCCAATAGGTTGCCCTGAGGTACCCTTGAGCAAGGTACCGTCCCCATCACTGCTCCCCGGGCGCTTTCAATAGCTGCCCACTGCTGCATGGGTTTGAGTGTGCATGGGTAAAATGCAGAGGTCCGATTTCGTTGTGGTTCATGTGTGCTGTGCCGTGACCTCGCAATGACAAGGGTTGTCACTTTCACTTTAGAATAAGGAGAAGAGGAAGGACAAAGAGGAGGTTTATGGATGTGATAAGGATATACAGGCAGTCGGTGTGAAAGAGGAAGCTGCAGAGGACAGGATGAAACACTTTGCAAAGGTGTTGAGCCACCTTTCATGTCTTCATATTTTGCTTTCCAAGGTCCAGACTTTCTTGCATGTTTAATGTATTTCTGAGGAACAGTTCTCCAGGCCTCCTGAAGGACAATGTTTTTGGCTCTCACTTTCAGGCCAGTCCCTGAGCAGAAGCAGAAGCAGCCTTGGTTAATTTCCACAGATGTCCAGAGATTAGATCTGGAATGTCCTTCAAGAAGCCTGGAGAACCATTCATGAAGATAACTTAAAGAAACAAGCGCAGCTAAGAGAGTTCAGGCTGCATCAAAGAATAATGGTGGTCAAATATTAACTGGATAGAATAATAAAACTATTATAATACAAAACTATAAGACAACACTAAAAGTTGCTAAATGATGATCTGGAGAAATGTAGCCTCATCTCACCTTGTACATTGTTGCTGATGCCAATAAAGGAACTTAAACCTGGATCCAGGTGGAGAAGTGTTGCTTTTTTCTTCCAGCATGTTTTGTACTGTTTTCTTGTGTCAGTGAAGAATCTTCCAAGCCAATCTGTCATAAGCTGGAGACAGGGGCGGCGTTCGCAGTGGCACTCAGAATGACACATGAATCTTTTATTATCTCAGCCCGGTTAATAATGAGGTGGCTGCGCTTGAATAATTAGTACTGAGACTGAGGCATATTCCATGGCACTGGCCTGAGGATACTTGAGGCAACAGGGAATGGGGCACCAGAAACCGAGTCAGCAGATCCCCATCGTCAGCTTGTCCAAAAAGAACAACCCTGAGACATGAGGACAGAGAGAAAATAGAACATGCAAGCATGTAATCTTCTCCTACCAGAAACAAAAACAGCTGCAAACATGCAAGTGGTACTGGTTCAGCCAGAGATCTAACATTTTCCCCAAATGTATGAAATATGTTGGCTTCTTCAGTTTAGTAGTGAAGCTTCAGAGATAATACAGCCATGAAGTATCCTCTATCCACTCAGAAAACTGCATGTCTACACCTTCTGCTCTTAAGTCTCCGTAAACAGCTCCAGTACCAGGGACTGGCCTACATAGTTTCAGGTATTCCCAGCAAGCTCACACAGAATCACCTGGTGATCTCAAAAAGTGCTTAATAATTATCTGCTGAGCTCGATCAGGCGTTGAAGAGGGAATAAACCAAAAAGTGGGTCACCAAGACAAGCTGAAAAACACAGCCTTAAAATGCTCAGAAAATTGACACAAAACAAATTCAGGCTCTCGCTATGTTGTTTTTTTTTTTTCATTTTTTGTAGATTACATTCTTAGAAAACGCAAGTCTCCTCTATAGAGTATAGTTTTCCCTTCTCTCAACATCAGAAATATAAGCAGAAATACTCAGTTACTGTACTTTTGTATTCATTTTTAACACAAATGCTTTACACATATTTTCTTTTTATTACATTTTCTTTAAAGGGAATTCTTCATCATTTTCTTTTTCTTTCCAAACATCAATACCGTTTCACTAACACATGTGATGTGCTGTCCATGGAGAACTAGTAGAGATGTGGGTGAAAGTGAAGCAGTGAAGTTAATGTTGATTATTTTCAGTAGATTGTTTTAATTGGAGTTGAAGTTCGAGGCTCTAATAGTCTTTGAATTCTGTTAATATGGAGTGAGATTCAGGTCACTCTCAGCACAAACAACAGACAATTTTTAATGAATTTAAATGTAATATTCGTTTCTGTTGATCAGACGGATTGAGACTCTCTCTTACCTTAGGTCTGTTGGATGATCATACTATTTATTATATTATATTATTTATTTCTACTGTTTTGGATAACAGCTATTGTTCCCTGTTTACTGTCCTGGTTGATCGGATCATTAATATCATTCTCATCTGGTGCACATCTAACCCCAAATTTGACCAGAAATTGTCCGAAATGTCTTTCCTGGTTAAATGTAAAATTAAATAAAATAATAATGATTAAAAAAAACAGCAACACAGCAATAAATAAATAAATAAATGAGGAAAACCTAAACAAATTACACTACAACTACAAAACAAAAAAACTACACCCTTAAACAAATTACGCAGTTTGTACTTCCACTGTAAAGTGGTTAAGTACTTCTACTTTTACAGCTTCTGCTTTGTTTTTTTACGCAAGCATCTGTATCTCTACTTAGGTAAAGAATGTTTGGACTTTTGACACCTCATCCCAACACAAATGGTCCAACTTAATGGCAAGTTAAAAAGCCGTTTAAGTACCACAAAGGAGGAGAACTGAAATCTGTAGGGCAGGAGGGCTGCAGAACGGGAACCTGTGCGTTTAGCTGCTGAAAGACCTTTTCCAATCATTTACAACATCTCCTTAATCTGAGATTCAGTCCACAATATTTGGCTTTATCTGAACTTTAGATTTTTCACTTGACCTCTATTTTAAGGAGGCATTACTGAAATGTGGCCTCCTGCTTGTGATTGGTGGAGGAGCTCAGTTGTGAGCAGTGAGCTGCTGCTTCATACACCTGACAGCCTCTCGTTTCTCACAAATAACACACAAAAGAAGCCACATTCTTGACACCCATCCCCCATCTCCCCTCACCCCTCCTCCAGCACCGCACACACACACCCACACACACACAGGCCTAACTCTCAAGCAGATGCACTGTGGTGGGCTGCCTAACTGTGCTGCTTGCCCTTGTTTTTTGTGTGTGTGTGTGTGTGTGTGTGTGTGTGTGTGTGTGTGTGTGTGTGCATGGGTGTGGGTGTGGGTGTGGGTGTGTGTTTGGTGGGGTTGAGAGGCATGTTACTGGGTGCTGTACCCCCGCCGGTCCTCCTGACATCTGTGAGTCAATTAGCTGACTGAAGAGAAAACATCCCACCCCCCCATCTCACGCGCACACACACACAAACACACACACTCACACACGCACGCACCCACGCATACACACACACACATACAGGCTCTTCTCTCTCTTCACCTCAACCCCCACAACCCCATACACACACACACACACACACACACATACAAACACACACATCTTTTACACACCAGCTGTAAACAGATCTATTACAGCCACGTCAAAGGCCTGGCACTTCTGGTAAATATAAAGCCTGGGTACAAACAGGCTCCCTGGAGCAGAAGCATATGACACAGATCTATTCAGCAGCCTGGTGTCCCCCCCTCACACACACAACACACGGATCTCAACACAATCACACACTCTTACCTTATTCAGTAACTCAATCAAAGCTTGCTGCGTAAATGAGGAGCGTGTGGAGCCTTTACCGAAAAGGACATAGGACTGAATAATACACACATACGGTACAATATACATAAACACAACTTTACATACACACATACAGTACAATATACACAAACATAACTTTACATACACACATACAGTACAATATACATAAACACAACTTTACATACACATAGACGGTACAATATACATAAACACAACTTTACATAAACATAACTTTACATACACACATACAGTACAATATACATAAACACAACTTTACATACACACATACACTTTTATATACAGATACTGTACAATATACACAAACACAACTTTACATACACACATACAGTACAATATACATAAACACTTTTACATGCACACATACTGTACAATACACTAAAATTCTCACAAAAACACAGCTTAAATAAGCTATGATAAATAAAATGGAAAAGAAACATGTTTCAGGTGTACATTAGTTAAATATGCAACAATTAAATCTGTTACTACTTATGCTAATAAAGTGATGCATTTATATTAAAAGTGATTTATTAATAAAGAAAATATAAATACTAACAAGGTGAAGTTCTATTGTTTCCCATGTAAGATGTGCATTTGACTCTAAGCCAATCTCTTTAAGGCAGGAAGAACATACTGTGTGTACTTTTGCTGGAGGGCAGGCTCTCTCCGTCATGTCCGTGCTCATTTATTCTCATTTAATAATGTGACAGTGGCCTTTTATGGGGGGTTTAACATGCAAATGTTAGAAGTGATCAAGAGCTATGGGACAAACACATACACACACACACACACACACACATACACACACCCACATAGACATACACACCCAGGCACATATGTTTGGACTTCATGTCCGCTAAGGATGACACATAATCAAGGAGTTGTGTGAAACCATTCCAGGAACTCCCTTATTGTGTGTAGATGTATGTTTGTATGAGTGTGCACATGTGACCACAGGCACTATATTGAGCAACCCTCTGCTGCTGAGCTGCAGGTTGGACACACTGGCCATCAGAGCACAGGCTGCATCCTGTTTTTCTGCTCCCCCGCACAGTGTTGTCATCCACACTAGGAAACTGTGGGGGAGATGTAGCTCAGACAGTAGCCTCTCACTGCCAGTAAGGAAGAGTGAGAGGAGGTTGGAGAGTCCACAGACACATAGAAGGTCAAATGGGGAATCCCTTATTTTTATCAGCAGCATTAATTCCGAAATTCAGTTTCACCATCATCCAGCAGTGGCTTGTTCATTTCGGTGATGCCATCATGTCCATGAAATCATGCGGGGGTGTTGTTGCACTTCACAAGGAGAGAGGAGACCGTCAGCACATCGTATCTTTTAATTGATGATATTTTAATTAATGGGCTCGTCATGAAACAAAAGACATTTTTGGGAGAAAAAAACTGTTTATTGTTCAAATACTGTTTCAAAGAGTCCCTTTGACTGCCTAGTACTTATAGTTAGAAAGAAGAAATTGTCATTCTGTAGTTTTTTACTTTTTAATTCCAAAACAGATGCTAAATGTCATTGTGATTGGAATAAGAGACCCTAAAAAACTTCCTATCCATGTAATAATTGAGCTACTTATCCTCACCAGGGTGGTGGAGACTGTGCCAGTACTCATAGGGTGAAAGATAGAGAAACACCCAGGACAGGTTGCCAGGTCATCACAAACACACACACACACACTCACACCTAGGGGGCTATTGAGCATTTCCAGCACACCTGTGGTGCATGTTTTTGGATAATCATAGTGGAAAACAAAATAGCATTATAAGTTCAACTTCCATTTATAAGATATTAATGTTTTTTTTTTTTCTCCTGCAACATTGAGGAGATACAAGACACTCTTTTCAACAATATATCTGCCAATTGAGCCTACAGCATTTTAGCCCTCTTAATTCACGCTAAGGTTATAGTTTTTTATTTCTATTTTAGTTTTTTGTTCATTTATTTAACCCTTGAACCATCATAGAATCCTTTTTTAAGGAGCTCTTGTAGGGCCACATAACTCTTTGTGGAACCTTAGTGGCTCCAAAACCCCTTAGTGGAACTCCTTGTGGTACATTAATGGCACAAAAACGCTGTGTAACATTTGTGGCAATAAACCCATTGTGCAACCCTTGTGGCATCAAAGAAGCCTTCGTAGAACCCTTGGAGGCTTAAAGAACCCTTCATGGACCCTTGTAGCATTAAATAACCTTTTATAGAACACTGTGGCATGAAAAAAACCAAGGAACCCTTAAGACACCAAAGAACCCTTCATGGGACCCTTGTGTCATCAAATAACCCTTCATGGGACCCTTGTGTCATCAAAGAACCCTTGTGGAATTAAAGAGCCTTCATGGAACCCTTGTGGTATTAAAGAACCCTTCATGGAACCCTTGAGGCACCAAAGAACCCTTCATGTAACCCTTGTGGCATCAAAGAACCCATCATGGGATCCTTGTGTCATCAAATCACCCTTGTGGAATTAAAGAGCCTTCATGGAACCCTTGTGGCATTGAAGTACCCTTCATGGAACCATTGTAGCGTCAAAGAATCCTTAATGGAATCCTTGTGTCATCAAAGAACCCTTCAAGGAACCCTTGTAGCACCAAAGAACCCTTAATGGGACCCTTGTGGCATTAAAGGACACTTCATGGAACCATTGAGGTACCAAAGAACCCTTCATGTAACCCTTTTGGCATCAAAGAACCCATCATGGGATCCTTGTTTCATCAAATAACCCTTGCGGCATTAAATAACCCTTCGTGGAACCCTTACGCCGCCAAAGAACCCTTAATAGGACCCTTGTGGCATTAAAGGACACTTCATGGAACCCTTGAGGCATCAAAGAACCCTTGTGGAAAGAAAGAACCCCTCATGGAATCCTTGTGGCATTAAAGTACCCTTCATGGAACCCTCGTAGCATCTAAGAATCCTTCATGGGACCCTTGTGGCATTAAAGAACCCTTCATGGAACCCTTGTAGCACCACAGAAGCCATCAATAAAGTGTGTTTGAATGACTGTGACATCATCATTGGAACAGGCTGGTGCTGCTGTTGGTTCCAGTGGAGCTTGAGGGAACAGTGAGAATTTGATGAGTGGCTGAAACAACAGAGGAAGACCTTGGGTCTCTGGGACAGCGTGTGCCTGAGCGGGTGTTTGTTTGCGTGTGCCGTGCATTGGGTGCAGTCGCTCACTTCCTGCGATGCTGCCCAATTACTCATTCCAGTACAGGAGGGAAATGAATGTTCAAGGTCAAACGAACTGCTTGGGCTTGTGGGACGAAATGCAGAAGTTTCACTTTTCACAAACAGGCTGACAGAAACAGAGCAGCATGCTCCAAAACATTTGAGTGTCACCGCACACATGAGAGCAGATGGAGAATAACTCTCTACCCCTGTTCATGCAGTCAGCCGGTGCTAAAGGTTGCTCTCTTCCTCATGCCCTCATATCAAAAGACACGATGCACGTCACCGACGTCGCTGTGCGGCTGAACATTCCTTGAACGTTAAACTCACAAATCACGGCCTCCTTTGTGCCGCTGTCTTTGCACTGATTTGTGTTTGCTGTTGACGCCATTGATTTAAGGCCCAGTTCCGCCAACACAAACGTCTTATACAGACAAGCACCTTTCCTTTATTCTTATTTATTCTAAAGACTTTTCTATTCTTAATGCTAATTTTTGTTTCACCATAATATTTCCCTCAATATTTGTCCTCTCCAGGATATTTCTCCATTTATCAGGCTTCTGTCTATCTATCTGTATGTCTATCTATCTATCTATCTGTCTGTCTGTCTGTCTCTCTGTCGGTCTCTCTGTCTCTTTGTCTGTCTGTCTGTCTGTTTGTTTAAAACCCAGTAAAATACAGGTTTATTGCATCCTGATTTAATTTAGTTTAGAGTTTAATTTAATATTTGTGAAATATTTCAGTGTAACATCAACTGTACAGATACTACAATTAGAATCAAACATGAGAGTCAAACACCAGAAAGTTTTTAAGGTGGAACTTCAGCCCAATGTCCCATCCGAAGGTCTGCTGATGCAGATGGACTGGTGAAAGAGCTGTGTGTGGTTTTTAGGGCAAGATGAGATACACTTTCAGTGATTTCTGTACGAAATACTTGTAACAGACTTTGTTGTGGCTGTTCTGTTCTCTGTTCTGGCTGGATGTCCTTGCAGTGATGAGTAAGGCGGAGTGATACTAAAAGAGATGAGGTCAGGTGCCCTCAATGGCACTAACAGAACACTTCCCAGCGAGGTGAGATCTGTGGTGTAATATTTAGTTTCTGCAGAATTAAAAGTACCTGCTGAAAATCTTTGGGCCTAAAGGTTCTTTAAACAACTGAAAGGAAAGAGTTTTGACTGTAACAGACTTTAACTTCTTTCTTCTTTTTCTTTCGGCTGCTCCCGTTTAGGGGTCGCCACAGCGGATCAACTGTCTCCATTTCTTCCTGTCTTTTGCATCTTCCTGCTTCAACCCGACCACCTGCATGTCCTCTCTCACCACGTCCATAAACCTCCTCTTTGGTCTTCCTCTTCTCCTCTTTCCTGGCAGCTCCATCTTCAACATCCTCCTTCCAATATAATCCTCGTCTCTCCTCTGCACATGGCCAAACCAACGCAACCTTGCTTCTCTAACTTTGTCTCCAAGACGTCTAACCTGAGCTGTCCCTCTAATATACTCATTTCTAATCCTGTCCAACCTCGTCACACCCAACGAAAATCTCAGCATCTTTAACTCTGACACCTCCAGCTCCGCCTCCTGCCTTTTCGTCAGTGCCACCGTCTCCAACCCATACAACATAGCTGGTCTCACTACTGTCCTGTAAACCTTCCCTTTTACTCTAGCTGATACGCGTCTGTCACAAATCACTCCAGCCACTCTTCTCCACCCATTCCAACCAGCCTGCACTCTCTTCTTCACCTCTCTTCCACACTCGCCGTTACACTGAACTGTTGATCCCAAGTATTTAAACTCCTCCACCTTTGTTACCTCCACTCCCTGCATCCTAACCACTCCACTTTCCTCCCTTTCATTCACACTCATGTATTCTGTCTTTGCCCTACTCACTTTCATTCCTCTCCTCTCCAGAGCATATCTCCATCTCTCCAGGTTCTCCTCAAGCTGCTCCCTACTCTCACTACAGATCACAATATCATCAGCAAACATCATCGTCCACGGAGACTCCTGTCTAACCTCGTCCGTCAACCTGTCCATTACTACTGCAAACAAGAACGGGCTCAGTGCTGATCCTTGATGTAATCCAACCTCTACTTTAAATGCATCCGTCACTCCCACTGCAGATCTCACCACCGTTACACTGCCCTCATACATATCCTGAACTACTCTCACATACTTCTCTGTAACACCAGACTTCCTCATACAAAACCACAACTCCTCTCTAGGCACCCTGTCATATGCTTTCTCCAAATCCACAAAGGCACAATGCAGCTCCTTCTGACCTTCTCTGTACTTCTCCATCAACACCCTCAGAGCAAACATTGCATCTGTGGTGCTCTTTCTCGGCATAAAACCATACTGCTGTTCACTGATCCTCACCTCTTTTCTTAACCGAGCTTCCACTACTCTTTCCCATAACTTCATGGTGTGGCTGATCAACTTTATCCCTCTATAGTTACTACAGCTCTGTGCATCACCCTTATTCTTGAAGATCGGTACCAGTACACTTCGTCTCCACTCCTCAGGCATCTTCTCACTTGCCAAGATTGTGTTAAACAATCTGGTCAGAAACTCAACTGCCATCTCCCCTAAACATCTCCATGCTTCCACTGTGTAACAGACTTTAACATCTGTGATAAAAGTTTGGACAGGCCAACATGTTGATTTGAGCCTACTTTTAACTTTTCCTGTGAAAAACAGACCTGTGCAAAAGTGTTGAGCCCCTCATTTCTTGATATTTTACTTTTAAAGCTTCAGGTTTTCCGAAGCAGCGGTGGCCTAGCGTTTAGGGAGTCGGCCACAGGATCGGAAGATTGTGGGTTCAAACCCCTTACCAGTAGTTTGCCCTGAAGTACCCTTGAGCAAGGTACCGTCCCTGTCACTGCTCCCCGGGTGCTTTCATAGCTGCATGGTGTTTGCATGGGTTAAATGCAGAGGTCCATTGTGTTGTGGTTCGCTGTGCTATGCTGTGACCTCGCAATGACAAGAATAGTCACTTTCAAGTTTTTGTTTCTCATTTTCAGTACCTTTTCGGAGTACTGTACATTCATACACATTTGCAAATTTGTGGGAAAATGTAAATCCTTAAAAAAAGTTTTAAAAACCTGCTTGACTAGACTACTTCATGATTCGGTAGCTATAGTGGCCAGCATGCTAAAGTGATTCTAGAGAAATGATGGCCTGAAGTCCACAGTGTTTACACTTCGCTGTCCTTCTGTTGTCTCCCCACTTCAGTGGAGAATATTGGAATCAATATATGGAGCGTCACATGTTTTCCTGGGATGGCCTTCGTTCATTGCTGCTGAATGGTGTGGAGAATTAGCCTCGCGCAGGCCGCAGCCCACGTGGACTGGCCTTTCTGCATCACAAACGCATGTTTGTCAACCTTTACAAGTGGCTGACTGTTTCTCGGCTGGTTCCTCTGTGTCTAATGTTCTCATTGGCAGTTAGGCAGGTTGAATCAATATGAGCATGGGCTTGAATGCGTCTCATTCAGCAGCGCTGCTGTGACCTTTCGGGCCATGTAACAGTAACATGAACACTATCATCTGCTGTCATGAGACCATAGGAGACAACAGAGGGTTTTTTTTTTTAATCAGAGGAGTTTCTGAAGGTAGAGAATAGAATCATTGGACTTACCATATGTGTGTTTACATTGACGCCACTGAAACTGATTCCACTTGACTGCTATGGTATTTAAACAGAACTGAATCCAGTTCTGGTGCGGCCCAATAACTGAGTATTAAGCATCAGCTGATAATGTGGTATAAATGCATCTGCACAGATATAACCATGTAGAAAAGAGCTGCCCAAACAATCAATCAATCCATCAGCCAATCAAACAAACTATAAACATAAATAGTTTTTTTTTTAAATGTATTTTTGGTTTGATTTTACTCTCATGCTTTCTTTTACAGTCCTTTGTGTTCTAGATAATAAAAGTATGGGTTAATATTAGGCCCAAACTCCAAAGAACCTTTGAAAATATAGAATACGCTGAAATGCCGGAGAGGTTCTTACTAATAACTGGTTAATTATGAAGGACAAACTGTCCAGGGTGTTTCCCTGCCTTTCGCCCTGTGAGAGTTGGGATTGGCTCCAGCACCCCCCGCTACGTTAATTAGGACAAGCGACTATGAAAAAGAGCGAGAGAGTAATAATGTGTGGTGAATTACAACAGTTATATTCAAAATGATAATGGAACTTATTCTAAAACATTACCTAGAACTTTAGAAAATCTCAGTTTATCCAATTAATACCTGGTGTTTCCCCATTTACACCTGCCTGTCCCTTTGTCCTTATTTGCTTTATTTTTGACACGCAAAACAGGCAAATAAGTAGCCCAGATGAAATTTTTTAGAGTGCATGTTAACACATCATTCAAAAAATGCTATTATTTTTGGTCATTCCAATTTTTTGACCATATCTCTGCAGTTATCCTGTCATTCTTTATAAAAATACACTCCAAAATTTCAGACAGTGGACTCTTGATATGAATGCATTCGAGGGAAAGCCTGTAAATGTGTGTGAGAGCAACAGCCGGGTGAGAAAATGGAGCGTGTGCTGTCTATATGTTGGCTGTCACTTGTCTGGGCGGTGATTTCCATATCAATATTTGAGCGCTGGTGAATAATTTATAGGTCTCAGTGATACAATGGAAGCAGTGCTGAAAGATGCCTCATCCACCATCCTCCTTTGCTCAGCCCTCCAGGGTTTGTGCATGTGTGTGTGTGTGTGTGTGTCTTGCAGCATGAGGGACAGAGATTGTCCACTGGTCAGGGGTCCATTGTTGAAGGGTCATGCTGGTCTCGTCCACTCTCTCAGAGCACTCTCTATCACTCTGCCTGAGAGAGATGTATGAGATGCTGCCTCTTTTGGAGTGAGGCTTCTGCAGAAAGAGACATCTGCTCTGTGAGAGAATGGCCTAATTATTCATGACCATTAAAGCATTGAGGGTTTGCTCTGTGTGGCATATGTGTCTTTCTGTGTGTCTTTCTGTGTCTTTCTCCTTCAGTGTTTTGCTCACACCACTCTTGCAAAAGCCTCATTCATTGTTTGGCTCGGTCTGTCTGACAGTCGTGTTAAGTATTCATGCAGACTGTGCTCCGCTCTGTCCTGAGGCCTATTTTTGGACTGCCTTTACTTTTCTTCCTATCATTAGGATTTTCTTCATTTTTTTGTTTATTTACCTTTTTGCTTTCCCTTATTCCTTCTTTCTGTAATTCCTCTCTTTGTTTCTTTCTTTCTTTGTTTGTTTCTTTCTTTCTCTTACAGTCACCATGGCTTAAAGAATCCAGCCTGAAGAAAACTGACACAGATGACCTTAATCATGTGATCATTTATTTAAGTCACTCATTACTCAGTGTTTCCCCTCCATCCAATTAACTCACTGACTGAGTGAGTGACTGACTAATTGACAGAGTGAGTGGTTGGCTATCTGTCTGACCAACTGAGTGACCGACTGCATTTCTGACTGACTGACTGACCGACCGGCCGACCAACGGACTGACTGCCTGATCCACCGACTGACTATCTGACTGTTTTTAGACCATTTTACAAAACCTCTACACCTTAAAGAGGGATGATGTCAAGTTATAAAAACACAAATGGTGAAGACGCAGCTTTATTTACATTTTGGTTCAAAATTAAATGTTTCGTTAAAACACCTGGTCAAGCTAATAGATGTGTAAGAGTTGCCACATCGTTTAGGCACCAACTTGGGCCCCAGGTCAACAACACAACCGTAAATCAGCCAGTAAGACCAGTAAAGGCTCGGTGTCAGTTAGAGGCATTTAGCCGACAAATCAGGATTACTGTCCCTGCCCCCACCGCATACCAATTACTCTCTCTTTCTCTCTCTCTCTCTCTCTCTCTCCTCTCTCTCTCTCTCTCTCTCTCTCTCTCTCTCTCTCTCTCTCTCTCTCTCTCTCTTTCATTCTGCTTATCACTTGTTTTTAGATTTCTCTCCATGTCTGCCATTTACTCACTAAAACAGTCAAAAATGTACATAGAATATATTATTACTCAAACAACCAAAACAAGTCTTTTGCTTTCAGTGGATGGAGCCACTTTTGTGAAAGAGATGAACATGAACATATAAAAGGTTTGGAACCATACCTCCAGGCCAAGAACCATTAGAAACCTTTATCGTTAAGAGGGTACACACAGGAAACAAGTCCATGAACTGCACACATGGTTCTCTCCTAACTGGGTTTAAAAACACCACACCTGGAGTGAACAGAGACATGAGCGTGTAATAACTGACAATAGCAATAGCAGAGACTATTATTATAGTGACTCGATGTAACCCAAAACAAAATTCAGCAGTAGGAATAAAAGCACACTTTCTGTTCTTTCTGAAACCTACGCACACACACACACAGACACACACATGCTGCCACTCATTTCCTGTTTATTCTTGAAACAACTGGAGAGGGAGAGCAGGGGAGAGCTGGTGTTAACCTCACATTTCCCCTCTGTAACCTCGAGCTGCAGCAACGCTTTCAGTTCCACCCGTCGTGCTGAAAGTCTTGAATCTAGAAAACAAGTCAAAGCACAAAAAGGTGCAGAAAAGATTGTCCCTTTTAATCTCCTTTGGTGGAGAGATGGACAACTCTCTCAGCCTCTACACACAAAAGCTGTTGACCAGCCACCACTCTGCTCTCTCTCTCTCACTCTCTCTCTCTCACTCTTTCTCTCTCTATCTATCTCTCTCTGAGCCCTGATTAGACATGGTGATGTCAATCGTCTCACTCATGCCCAGTTACCTCTCCTTTTCATTGGTAAACTTTTAAGTTTTATTCTAAAAACTCTAAAACGAACCATAAAATGAGAAATTACTACATTTATTTATAGTGATACACATTTGTGCTTTTAGTGAAAAAGTGGATTTGAAGTTTCAGGTTTACATCATAAAGGGTGTAAAGTACTGTGTACTATGCGTCTTCGTGGGGTGTCGGCGGTCTAGTGGTAGGGTAATTGCCTCTGGATCAAGAGGTCCCAGGTTCAAATCCCACCTCTAGCACTACCATCACTGGATCCCTGAGCAAGACCCATAACCCTGAATTGCTCCAGGGGGACTGTCCCTGTAATAAGAGTATGGAAAGTGCTCTGGATAAGAGCATCTGCTAAATGTCTCTAATCATTCATATTTAACCAAAAGGACAAGCTTTGTAATATTTTATTGTGTTGATGAGGAACCGTTCTCCAGATCTTCCTGAAGGACAGTGTTGTTGTCTCTCATTTTCAGTCTAGTCTCTGTACCTGAGCAGTTTGATAGTTCTGTGTTGGTTAATCCACACAGTGATCTACGTCTGAACCTTCCAGCAGAACAAAGCGTCTAACTTAAGAAACAGGTGCAGATGATTCCAGATGATCAGATCAGATCACAGTGTGTTTTCAGAATTTCAAATGGATCATTTTGAACAATATGGCAATACTTACGAATGTATAATATACATCTGGCTTAAATAACAAAAAACAAAAAAACAAAATATGCTTTTGAAAGTGTAACCACATGTAAATACATTTCAAAATTAACTATACGGGAAAATGTTTTCAGACCCAGAAATTCATAGTATGTTGTGTAATAGTCTTTTGCAGTTACAGGTTCAAGAAATAATTCATTTTTTTTGCCTTGTTCTGGTCTGGTCTTCCTAAAAGGAATCCTCAGTTTCTCAAAGTTCCCTTGGGTGGCAGATTAGAATTTTTTTCCATGTTCGGTCATGCTTGATACGGCATGTCACACCTATAGAGCCTTGGGCAAGACTCCTAATGCTAACTCCAGTGTAACATGATTAAACTTTCGATTCCTACAAATAAGAGTTCATGGTGTAAATAGAGGACAAAAAGCTGAAGTGGAAAGATAGAAGTTGAGTAATAATAAAATGCTAATGGAAATGGGTCATTAAAGCTTGATATATAATTTTAAGAATGAGCATGATCCCTTTCCTGACCCTAAATAAGTAAAATGTCTTTTAAGATAAACTTTGGAATTCCCTTTGAAAGATCCCTGACGTTCTTTTAAATCGGTTTCCAATGTGCTCTCTGCAAGTAAGATGCAATAAAATTCAACACACAACCCCTTTTCCAAGTGCTGCCCTGAACTCTTTCTGTGGCAATCTCTTCTCCTTTGCTGAACTACCTTGATCTCCAGTGTCTTGAATGTATTATTTAGATGGAGCACAAGTACCATGTGCTACAAAGTGGTTAAAGACATTTTCCCCCAAGCGTGTTATTCCATGTCTGTGGCAAACAAGGGAAGAACTGAGTCGTACTGACTGGTATTGATGTGTGCCTTCTCACACTACCTCTCCAGTTTAGGAAGTTCTACCTGGAGGAGAGTCTTTAGCATATTGGTAACTGATGTATTATTTATTGCATTGCCTATGTTCTTCGTTAGTTTAGTGGACCACATTACCACCTGTCATTCCCAGATGGGGAGAGTCCATACCTTTGGGGGCAGTGGTGGACTAGTGGTTTGGTACCTGACCCCACGATCAGAAGGTCTTGGGTTTGTGTCCCGGGACAGAAGATTACCTTGAGGTACCCTTCGGCACATTATAGTTACATTTTTGGCATTTAGCAAACACTCTTATCCAGAGACACTTCCAATTCCTAACTACAGGAACAGGTCCAACCCGCGACCTCTCAGTCCATAGGTGGGTGTCCTACCACTAGACCACCACCATCTCCAACACATTTCCCCAAGCACTGTAAATCCTTGCCTACAGCTTCACGTGGTGCATGGTTTAAATTCGGAGAAAGCATTTCATTGCAGTGCACTGTGAAGTCACTTTGAAGTCACTTTCTTTCTCTTTAATAATAAAGATTCCAAAACAGTTCTTGGCAAGACATTGCAGGTTTACTTATATAGTTCCTTTCATTCACTGCAGTCATTCAAAGTGCTTTATAAATGAGCAGATAAAAGATACAGAGCTTTTAAAAGATACATATATTTAAAAGATAACTAAAGCAATGGATTTTAACAAGATAAAATCAAACAAAATAAAAGATTTTAGAAGAAAAAATGCAACATGAGAATAAAAGCCATTAAAATTATTAAACAAGACTGAAAGCCAGGTCCAACAGGAGTTTTTTTTTTTTTTTTTTTAGCCTGGATTACTAATTCTAGGAAAAATCTTTTACTGATATAAACCTTTTCAAGGTCACACTGAATTTAGAAAGACTCATCAGTCAAAGAGCTATTTAGGGAAATAAATGCAGTAGTATTATTGCTAAGGACCCTTTTTTCAAGAGTGTAATGCTCTTTTAGTAAATCACATCAACAGATTCTGTTTTTGTGGCCCTGCACTCGTCCTGGGCCTGCTGCACTTTGAACTCAGAGCCTTGAGCAAACTGCTGGCTGGTGTTTGTTTGCTTTCCACACCAAACGACACAGCCTCTGTGAAAGTTCAGGAGAGCGCAGCTGAATCGGGGCCAACGTGATTGGCCAGAACAGTGTATCTCTGCTTGGTCTGTGTTCTTTATTCATGTGTGTTTGAAGCAAAACAACAGAGACTAAATTCGATTAGAGGTCTGGGTGTCTCTTCTTCAGGCAGCAGAGGAGAAAGCAGAATGTGTGCTCACTGAAGCCAAACACGCTTCCCTTTGTTTTCATAATTCACTTGGGCTGTGAGGCGTGCTCCGCCTACACGTGCTGACCAGTTCGGACCTCCTGATGTCGGCAGACAGCACTTTGGCCCTCATGCGGTTTTCCACCCTGCAGGACCTGTGGGTTAGATGCTGACTGAGCTTTTAGAAATACACGCTCAGGTCAAGTGCATTCAGTCCACATGGTGGAACATAATTAGCCTATAGAGGTGTGTAGAGTTGTTTTTTTCCAGTTTGTCATATTCTTTCAGTTTAATTATGCACTTAAATATTCGATTACATGAAGTTACACATTGAATTACTGCGAGAATACAGTTTCTGTACCTGAGCAGTTCTCCAGATCTTCCTGAAGGACAGTGTTGTTGTCTTTCATTTTCAGTCCAGTCTCTGTACCTGAGAAGTTCTCCAGATTCTTCTGAAGGACAGTGTTGTTGTTTCTCATTTTCAGTCCAGTCTCTGTACCTGAGCAGTTTGATTTGGTTTTTCATTGGTTAATCAACACAGTGATCTACGTCTGAACCTTCAAGCAGAACAAAGCGTCTAACTTAAGACATGAAGCGCTGAAGAAACAGGTCCAGATGTTTCCAGATGAGCATAGTATATTCTTTAAAATACTTTCCCTGTAGTGTGTTTTCAGAATAAATTAAATCCAGAATTTCTTTACTTATAAATATGCAAATGATTTACTAGAAAATGTCTTTTTTAGATATCTCAGTGTTTCATCTTCTCATGAAACATCCCATTTTAAGTAAAGTGTGAGAATATTCCTAATGTATTATGAAAAAACAATATTGCTTGATTGCTTAATCAAAAAAAGCTTTAAAGTTTTTGGACAAAATGATTATTTTTGAAGTATTATTATGAACAACAGGTGAATGAAGCAAGTTTTCATTTATATTTGACTTGAGCCACCTGAGTATTCAAGGGCTTTTAAGTGCTCTTCCTAATCTTCCTGTTTCATTGAAGTATAAATAAGAGTCGGGCGACACAGAGGTTGAAGTGCTTAAGTTATCTATCAACACAAAGGAGATTAAAGAACACATTAATGACTGTCACACCTGGTGGTTATAACACTCACACTTATATTGACCACGAAAATGAAAGAACAACAGAAAATGTAGTGAGTCTACCTGATACAGAACACATCTTTTACCCCAACATAAAGTGAGGAGGATGCTAAGAGTGGCAAAAATGTCTCCAAGGATTGTGGTCAGAAGATACAGAAGATGATTGCATCTTGGAGTCACTGAGTCAATCAGATTAGGCGCCACCTCCATAATGTTGCCCAAAGCTCTTTTTCTTTTATCTTACTGGAACCAGTTCTATAATCAGAACAGAGAAAAATAGTCTTTGGTTACAAAAGATCCAACGCTGTTGGCAAAGATAATGATAGCTGTGGTAAGGGAGTTGGCCCAAGGATCAGAAGGTTGTGGGTTTGAATCCCAAACTAGGTACCCTTGAGCAAGGTACCATCCCCATCGCTGCTCCCTGGGCACTTTCAATAGCTGCTGGGTTTCACACTGACAAGCTGTCACTTTCAAATGCAGAGATGTTAATAACCGGAGCACATTTTATGCTGTTTAAAGCAATTTTTCTTGTTAAGAATTTTAGTTTCGTATAAAATTCACTTCTTTGGTTTGTATTTTCTGTATGATGCAGAAATCCATGATTTTTGACAAACAGATAAGCATTAACTGCATCAGGCTGACAGGTTTTTGTATGTGACAGACTTTGTTCCTTGGTAATGCTGCACACTAGAGACATACTTTTTTTTTTGCCCAGAATAGCTGCTTTGTGCCGTTCCAGTGAGGGCTTTGGGGCGATGATGTCCTTTTCAGAGACTTCATTATCCAGCCATTATCCAGAACTACACTGTCCTTTTGAATACTTTTAAAAGTAAATCCATAATGATGAACCCCAAATGAATGCCTTCTGGGATCACTGATTAATTTCTCAACTTTGGAAACGGTGTTGTTATCATGTTTTAGTTACCTTTTGCCTTTTTGACCAATCAGAGCCTGTGTTGGTCTGTTAATACATATATCTGACACAACAGAACAACAGAACAGCAACCCAATTTTCCTTTCTATAAAGGTATACTGTTAGAGCAGCACCACAAACAATAGCCCAAACATTCTGTACTCACTTTTATCTACTTGATCTACATTCTGTATGGACACCTTATATGAAAAAAATATGTATTTTTCTTTCCATGAAGCGTTTAATCGAACAGTAGTCACTGAAAATGTCTTCCCCTCTTAATACAAGCACAAATGTCATGATTGAATGTTGAGATGTTCATATTTTCTTCCTTTTTTTAATATAGACTCCTTTGCAGAAGACATGAGCCACCACTCATTTCTTTATATTCTGCTTTTGAATCACCTTGCTGGTGCAAAAATCCCATTTTATGCCTGTTAAATAGTCTCATCTTTATTATATTGTGTAGATTCATTTACATAATTTATGTAGGCCGATGTGTGGCTTAACCAACATAAAAGCAATCCTCTCTCAGGTACAGAGAAACTTCTCTGCTACAGAGACTGTACTGAAAATGAGAACCAAAAATGTGTCCTTCAGGAAGCCTGGAGAACTGCTCCTCAACCATTCTTAAACTTAAAAATACAAGAAAGCTTGGACCTTTGGAAGCAAAATATGAAGAAATTAGGAGCGACTCAATCTTTTGACTAATACTGTTGTTTTTACCAGCAACAAATATTATACCTTTTTGGGCTGGACTCTGTTTTCCTGCTATTTGCCCCATTGGCCACTCTGATTACATCATGTTGCAAAAGCCTAAACCCAAAACACGTGCTTTTTGAGGAAAGCCCCTTCTTTATTATTTACTGGATATTATCACTCAGTCATGTACTGTCAAGGACTGCAGTGTATGGTTTCTGACTGTCCAGCTAATATCTCCTCTCTTGTATGGGCTTATTATAATAGAAACATAGAATGAACACAGTATGGTCACTTTTGTGTTCAGTTATGGAAGAACTGAAGTTCAGTTGTTGAGATCTTCTTGTCTTCTTGGAGAACGGAGACATTGTGAAGCCAAAACTGAATGACCTATAGTTGTATGCTCTGAAGTCCAAATTAAAAAAAAAAAATACAGCATGGAGGTCACTTGACCACTCTCTTCTTAGAAGAACGGGCATAAACACAGCCTTTGTTCGTTGAACTGACCCGATGGTCATGTGGCAGCAGCGCAAGAAGCAAAGAACAACCAGAGCAGACAGAGCAGCTACATTTTACACTTCCCCTGGAGCACAGTGTAATAGCTCACCACCTGGCTATGCAAAGAGCATTATTAGCGCTGACCTGGTGGAACAGAAGATGTAATCTCCAGCTTGGCCTGCCGTGATTAGCTACAGTTGAGCACTGCACAGAAAGAGGCCTTACAGGTGTGACATCATCCCTACCCTCCAGCTGGGTACTTTCCCCTTTGTTATCGGGCATAATAACTACAATGGATAGTAACCAACCTATCCAGCACTAAGCACCGCTGATATTACACAAGAAAAGACACATTCCAAGGGGTTTGCGTCAGTAGAATGAGTAGAAAGATACATTCTTTCTTGTATTGTTTAATGCACGTATGAACATTGGGACACGTCTCCTTTTCTGTTAAATATGATCTCTGCATTAAAAATGTGATAACATTGACTGTCCTGGTTCAAATATGGGGGTGAAGAATCCTCTATTGCCTCCTCTGGTAGTTTTAAAACTGTGAAAACTGACCCCACTGTGAGGCAGTTACACTTTAGAGTTTGTGATGTAATAAAAATAACAAGGGTCTGAATTTTGTGGCTTATAAGCTACTTCTTCTTCTTTCGGCTGCTCCCGTTCAGGGTCGCCACAGTGGATCGTCCGTTTCCATTTCTTCCTGTCCTCTGCATCTACCGCCTGCATGTCCTCTCTCACCACATCTGTAAACCTCTTCTTTGATCTTCTTCTTTTCCTCTTTCCTGACGGCTCCATCTTCAACATCCTCCTTCCAATATACTCCTCGTCTCTCCTCTGGACATGTCCAAACCAACGCAACCTTGCTTCTCTAACCTTGTCTCCAAGACGTCTAAGCTGAGCTGTCCCTCTAATATACTCATTTCTAATCCTGTCCAACCTCGTCACACCCAACGAAAATCTCAGCATCTTTAACTCTGACACCTCCAGCTCCGCTTCCTGTCTTTTCATCAGTGCCACCGTCTCCAACCCATACAACATAGCTGGTCTCACTATTGTCCTGTAAAGCTTTCCTTTCACTCTCGCTGGTACCCGTCTGTCACAAATCACTCCAGCCACTCTTCTCCACCCTTTCCATCCTGCCTGCACTCTCTTCTTCACCTCTCTTTCACACTCGCCGTTACACTGAACTGTTGAAGAATTTAAATTCCTCCACCTTCCCCACCTCTACTCCCTGCATCCTAACCACTCCACGTTCCTACTTATCAAAACATTTTGGTGAAAAATTGTACTTGTTTTCATTGATAAAAAAAAAGAGTGTACAAATTTGAACCTGTGGATGCAAACTGTAAAGGTAACTGATTAGTTAATAACTATGTAATTAGGTTTGTTATTACAATATCATATTTGAATAGTATAGTAAAGGAAATCAATTGTAGGATCAGACTTCACAACATTTTTCATGTTTCAAAAAATCCATACTCTTGACTGGGAGATTGGCAAGAAGATAAATGTGACCAGTCATTGTTGTTGACCTTGGGTGAATTCACTGGGAAGGAAGGTCAAGAAATGGTTAGTCAAGACTAGGGAAGTGTTATCTGTTATGGCGGTAGTTTTTTATTCTGAACAGAAAACTGAAAGAAAGAAGTAGCAATCCCACTCGCTGGTGTCCTGAATATTGTCTTTAGAATATGTCAGTATCCTTCAATTATGTCAGAATACAAGATGGAAAGACTCTTGTTCATCCCACATTGGGGCCTGAAATGTGGGGTCTTAAGGTCAGGGTGAATCGATGCAGTTTGATCATGACACAATGGATCATCTCGGAATGCAGTGGTTGGTGCAACTTAATGAGTTTGCAGTTAACTCAATAACTTAATATCAGTTTGAAGTTACATAATTCAAGAGCACTACAGCTTGTAGAGGAAAAATAATACTGGAGTTGCAACAGTGATGGGAGAAGTATGATGACCACACACTGCATGTGCATTACAGACCTGAAGCTACCTTTTTCAAAGAGATCTAGAGCTGGTTCTTAATGAGAGGATTTTAATGGCTGTTTCGGTTGAGTCTGAAGATGATGGATATATAAAACAGGCTCTGTACAGACTCCTGGCCTATGCACCCCGCCTCTCCCAGGCCCATCTTGTTTAATCGCTTCCTGTCATTGTGTGCCACAGGAAAGGGATGGGAAGCGATCCTTTCTCATTTCAAAAACAGCCTGTTTGTTTATGTCGCAGAGTGGCTCTCAAGGACTTGTAGGCTTTTCTTTGCAACTCCAGGCCCTGTTTGTTGTTCTGTTTGCTTGTTTTTGGAGGATGTAAGGACTAGGTGGTGCAGGTTGGGGAATTGCACTCATTGGTAAACAAGCCATTGATGTGCTACAGAATTACAGCCTGTTCCCATTGATTATTTAAAGAGACTGTTTTTCTGTTGGGCCATGTAGAGGTTATCATAAATAGTTTAGGTTCAAACAGGCTCAGGCACTCATTTACAGAATCGAATCGAACATCCTTCTGAAAAAAATTGGGGTAAGAGGTAATATTTAAGTAATAAGTGTGGGATTATTGATCATTGTCATCGATCACAAGAGCTCAGTCCAATAGAAGCAATTCACCAAGTCCAAAACAAGGAGAGCAGAATAGCAATTGCATAAATATTGCATTTTATGGAAGACCCTGCACAAATATCTATTTCAGTTCAGTAGGAATGTCTGTAGAAATGTCAGAAATAACTTTAGAGTACATTATTTCATTTTTGTATGTATGTGGATGGGTTTACTTTACATTTTTGTTGTGTAATCAAGTTAACAACAACAACAAGTTGTATTTATATAGCGCCTTTCACAAGTCCAAGGACACTTGTTAAAATCTATCTATAGATCTACCTATCTATCTGTCTATCTATCTATCAGTCTATCTGTCTGTCTGTCTGTCTATCTATCTGTCTATATAAACACATATACACATTATATATATATATATATATATATATATATATATATATATATATATATATATATATATATATAATATATATATATATATATATATATATATATATATAAAATGTATAAAATAAAGAATGTTTTCAGAAATGGAAGTGTTAATCAACATATTTTCATCAATCAACAAAATGTTAGTGAATGAATAAAGAGAATTCCAAATCAAATCAAGATTGTGTGACTATCTCTTTGCCTTCAAAACAGCATCAGTTCTTCTAGGTACACTTGCACACAGTTTTTTGAAGGAACTCGGCTGGTAGGTTGTTCCAAACATCTTGGAGAACTGAGCACAGATCTTCTGTGGATGTAGCTTCCTCACATCCTTCTGTCTCTTCATGTGATCCAGACACACTGGATGATGTTGAGATCAGGGCTCTGTGGGGCCAGAAGAACTGATGCTGCTCTGAAGGCAAAAGGTAGAAACACCAAATACTGATATGATTTAGATTTTTCTTTTGTTCCCTCACTTTGCATTTTGTAAATTGATCAAAATAAACAATCATTATTTATATTTCTGAAAGCGTTCTTTGTTTACAGCATTTTTTCCACACCTGCCTAAAACTTTTGCACATATAGATAGATAGATAGATAGATAGATAGATAGATAGATAGATAGATATTGGTTCATGGGACCTGTTATTTTAACAGATTTGGCTCTTGCAGGGCTGAAAGATGTCCTAAAACACAATTCCATATTTTCTCCTGTCCTTCGGGATGTTGCTTAGTCTATATTAACACAGTTATCCCGTTTGACCTCATTGTAGAATTACATACTGGCTTATTTAAGGAAATGGCCCAACATGCAATGTGTCCTGAAGTGTGTTCACTGAGATCAGTGGGGAAAAGGAGGTCAGAGATGTAGACCGCTGGCTAAAAATAGAACACAGGCAAACACAAGCATATTAGTCAGAGTTATCCACACTTCTGCGTCCTAACGACCAGCTCAGAAAACTCCTCGAATGAAAAAGACGTTTCACTGATTAAACCCATTAATTAATGTTTCACTGTAGATCACTCAGGGCTTTCAGAAGTCCTTTTGTATATCACAATCATATATCAATCACATGTTTTCACTTGTCAATGGCTCTAGATATTTCAGCACTTTTACACTGTTCTACAAATATGGACTTTAGACATCGTTATTTTTATTTTTTTTAACATAATCTTCCTTCGACCTGCATAAGTTTCAGCCGGACATCACAAACGTGTTCGGTCCATCCACAAATGGGTTTTCACACGCCTGTTGTAAAGCTCTCCCAGCAGTAAGAACCTATTGGTTTAAACCGTTTATGAATATTCCATTTTCTATCAATTTAACTGACATGGTGAATCAAGAGCCATTAATTATAATATAATATTAAAATAATTGTTTCTTTTAGCTGCTCTTGTTAGGGGTCGCCACAGCAGATCATCCATCTCCACTGCACCTCTAGGTGCAGCGATGGCTTAGTGCTCAGGGTCTAGGCCCTGGGATCAGATGGTCATGGGTTCAATTCCAAGACCAGTAGTTTGCCCTGAGGTACCATTGAGCAAGGTACCATCCCCGTCACTGCTCCCTGGGCGCTTTCAGTAGCAGCCCCCTGCTGTGTGTGTATGGGTAAAACGCAGTGGTCTAATTTCACTGTGTCCTGTGCTGTTTCACAATGACACGAACAGTCACTTTCATCTTTTTCCTTTCACACTGACCACCAGCATGCTCTCTCTCACCACATCCAGAAACCTCCTCTTTGTCCTTCCTCTTCTCCTCTTTCCTTTCAGAGCCATCCTCAACATCCTTCTCCTGATATAATCCTTGTCTTTGCTCTGTACATGTCCAAACAAACGCAGTATATATATATATATATATATATATATATACACACACATACATATATAATTTTTTAAACATGAGCAAAAAAAGCAAAGCCAGTGTCTCATTAATGAGTAATTAGCAGCAAATCCTTTACATTAAATTGCTGCACAGCATAACGTGATCACATAAACACACTGTTGGGATCACTGGAGAAAACAGTGATTCTGTAAAGGAAAGAAGTTGGGGCAGTTTGGGTGATGTCATTTTGTTGACATATTAAACGTGTGTGTGTGTGTGCATCTACTTGAGTGTATGTGCATGTGTGTGTGTGTGTGTGTGTGCGTGTGTGTGGAGGGTCACTTAAGGGGTGTAATTGAGATCTAATGCGATGGGTGACACTTGCAGGGCAGCGCTGGGTAAACACAGGAAGAGCTTCATTGTGGAGGGACAGAGAGAGGGTGAGGTGTCTGTGACGGGGGAGGGAAGCGGTGGGCTTCTGGCAGGACACAGGCGTGGGCCGTCTGCCTATTGTATCAGAGAGGACGTCCCAAGAAAGGCTCTACAGACGAAAAACACACACACAAAGCCATCTCTCAGCACAAGCTGTATCGACTCTTCACTGCCAAACAGCAGGGTGTCAAAACATCAGGACATCAACTGCCTTCTGGTCCCACAGCATGTCCTATAGATTCACAGGTTGCCCTAAACATTTACATACATTTTCTACATACAACGTGCTTAAGCTCAGTGCAGTTTTTCTTAAATGTCAGCTGCTTTACTAACTCACTGTAAATAAAGTTTTTCAGGGTCTGATGTGAGATGGTAAAGATGCAACAAATATAGTATAGATGCAAAAAAAGCTTGTGATAGTGGTGAAATAACGGAAAAACAAGAGGGAAGTATTTCAGAGGGAAGTATCCCACCAATCCCCATTGCAGGCAGCATCTCAGGCATATGCATTACTATTTTGCGTAATAAATGTTCGGTGTTTGTTTCTACAGATGTTAAGTGATTTGGATTTCTGTTAAATAAACTCTATAATGTTTCGAGCAAGAACTCTGAAAGGCCTGCTTCCCATCTAAACTATCTAATCATCCATCATCATCTAATGCACATTCATGCATGTCTTGCATATAAGCACCCTACCGCCATTTATTATTTATTTATTTCTGCACTCCGCACTTTAGTCACAACACTGCTGCTCCGCTATTCTCTCCAACAATTTCTGCTGCTTTGTTTCATAACACTGCGGCTCTCTGAATGAATGGCTCTCTGGATGAATGTCCTGTCGATTGCACTGTCTGTTGTTGTCTGCACTTTTCTGTACTTGCTTTGTCTGGTGTCTTATGTCCTATGCTGCCTTATGTGTAGCACCAGGGTCCTGGAGGAACGTTATTTCGTTTCACTGTGTACTGTGTATATTGTTGAAATGACAGTAAAAGCCTGCTTGACTTGACTAATTCAGAAAGTCTGGAAAAAAAACAAGCACTGGCAAACAGTTTACTACCGTTTTTACTTTTCATTCTGAAAAAGACCAGGTTTAATTCTGATTCTTAAATGTTTTTATAATAACTCTGTTCATGATGCCTTAAAAATACCGCCTTCTGCTAACCTACACGCTGTGGATTTTCAGCTCTTATGTCAGCATATTGACATCACTTATTCTGTTACAACAAATAATTTACTCCGTTTTACATTAATAATTTATTCTTTATTTATTCTTTCTTTTGCCTTCTTTCTTTGTTTGTTGCTTGTTTGTTTATTTCTCCTTTTTGCTATTTTTTCCTTTCTTCCTTAAACGAGCACAGAAAACGGCTCTGCGTCTCAGAGAATACTAATATAATTGGTCCCTCAGTAATTAGGACACATTGCCGGGCGGGACTGGTGGTCATTCAGGCTGAGTGCTGGTCAGGTCTGCTCCCCTGCAGCCATCAGTGCAGAGATAAGGCTCCAGGGGGAGCAGGGCCCTGCATGTGCTCAGGTGAAGGCAGTGAGATTATGGAAGCTAGACGTTAACTCAGTGGGGAGCTGTCCCCAGAGCACCCGCCAGAAATCATGCCTAATGACACAACACACAGACAAAGGAGGAAATAGGAAGTGAAGTCCCACAGAGCTGAGATGACATATGGCAGAGAAATGGACATGAAGAAAAAAACATCAGAGGGAGGCGTAAGGTGTAAAGGTGTGTGTGCTACAAGATTGAGTTTGTCTTGTTGGAGCGGGTGCGAGTGGCAGGCTGAGAAGAAGGAAGCTCTGGTTTCAGAAATCGGGGATACAATGAAGTTGGAACACCCCCTCCCCCATCTGCCAACACACACACGCAAGCAAGCATACAAAAAATAGAAGCAAATCTCCTTTCCTCTTTCTTCACATTTGGAACCATGTCCGAACGATGCCAATGGGTGCAGCAAAATGTTGGACATCAATTCAGGCCAGCGATCCAAATATTTGTATGTATCATCCCATGTCATAATGATACTTTTATCATCTGGATTATGAAAGCAAGCCTGTGTCCTATTTACTCCTAAATCCATTGACTAATTTGGAAAATTGGAACAACAAAAAAAAATGGATGTTGCAACATGAGGGACATGCCCCCCCATGAGTCCCTGCGGAAGCTACGCCTGTGCAGACAAACAGTGGTGCAGCCGTGGTACCTTCCTGCAAAGACAACGTCCAGCACCTCCCCCACCCCCGTCTGGGCTGCAGTGTTACTGTGTGCCAGCATTGTCAGCTGAGTGTGTGCTGAGGCAGGCTTGGCGAGGCAGGTTTGAATGAGGCTCTTTGAGCTGCTCCATTGTAAAAGACAGCTGGCTCTCTTGTTGCCTTCTCTGCTCTCTGGGGGAGCAAAGGGCACCTACTGGCAGGAGATTGGGTTTCCCCCTCGTTTTCAGGCCCACTGCCACACACTCTCTCCCTCTGTCCGTTAAACCTCCTGTCTTTCTTAGAATGACACGCTGTGGAGCAGATGACAAGCCCTTAGACTTTGGACCATGGAATTCACTGCATTCTTCAGTTTCTTGATCATCAGCCTGGTGCTCTGAGCTCAATCATTGCAACAAAGCTCAAATCATCAACATTTTTTGTGGCATTGGGTTTGTATATTTAACTTTTTTTTCAGAAGAACTCATTGAACACAGAAAAAGTGTACATGTATTAACTGAATAAACAGGACCAGAATAAGAATATCATCAAAGGTTTTATTTCTATAGCATTTATTTATATATGCCTTCTCAAACCCAAGGTCACTTTGCAGAGCGATATTGTAATAAATATCAAAGATGGTGCATTCAAACATCTAATAATTAAGAAACATACATTGCATTTGAATTTGCATGTTTTAGTGTCACTTCTGGCATCAATTCATAGGTTTAGTCACGTGACTAGCCCAGAGCCCTGGAGGGCAAAAACCCAAAAGACTAGAGTATATTTTCCTCTTTTCCAAACTAATATCAAGATCACTTATCAGGTGAAGGGAAACAAAGATATGAGAACTGTAACTTTCAGGGATGTTCAATGTCTGTACAGAACATGAAGCAGAATTTTAGTTACTAAAATGTTCCCTGTTAGGGCTCTGCTTTGGCAAATGTCTGCCTTTATCCTGTGGAGAATCCCTCCCCTTATACTGGCGTCAGGATGATTTTTTACAGAGGCACACAGCGCTGTGTGTATTTTCATTGTGGACGGGTCAATAATGCTATAATAATGAAAGTGACTTTTTTTTGTCATTGTGAAACACAGGACACAGTGAGCCAGAAATGAAATTCAACCTCTACTTTTCACCCAAACACCATGCAGCAGGGGCCAGCTATTTAAAGCTGCCCGGTGTGCAGTGATGGTACCTTACTCAAGGGTACCTTAGGGCAAGCTACTGATCTGGGATTCAAACCCACAACCTTCTGATCCTGGGGCCTAGTCCTTAACCAATAATAATATAATAATAATATGTATACATATATATAATATATAACATATATAAATAATAATACAATAATAATGCTGTTTGGGAGAGGAAGGAAAAGAACCTCTTCACTGCCAAAGTAAAGAGTAGTGATCATTTTATTCATCAGCGCTATTTACCGTATATTACATAATGTTAGCTATGCTCTTTTGTCCAAAAATGTACCTTCCTTTTAGCTATATAACTCATTATTTATCTCTTGTTAGGTCACTGTTAACGTAACCGTGACTGCGTCCCAAAATTGCATACTGCCACACAAAATAGTCCCAAAAAAGTACAAAACACATTAGACCCACGCTCAGTAATGTAGCGTGTAAAGAACTGTGTCATCGGGGACGCCTGTTCCACTGCTTCTGTCCATGAAAACAAACTGTCCCTGAATGATGTGGTAAAGTTATAACTATAAATGCAGTCATTAAGACACTGGAGGCCATGTTTGATGATGTATTCACTGCAATTACTTGTGAACAACTGGTGCCCATTCTTTCATTCCCTCCCCAGAGACGGAGACATGTCTAAAAGCATGAATCCATCGTCTCTCTGGGCTTTGTTTCTCGATTGGGATTCTGTAGACGACCAGCATCTTCAGTTAGAGGGTCCAATTACACAGCAATTATTCTTCATTTGGGAAAAACAAGCCTGGTAAAAGATTATGGAGGGCAGCAGAAGAGCGTTATGTTTCACTTCCAAGGTGGATGATCCTTTAAGGGTGAGAGATCACATGAAAACATGAAAACCTGAAAAAAGTACAAATGTTATTAATGATGTCCCAGTGGACCTTGCATACTATTAATGAGATGCCCCCCATTTTATATTTCTTTTATATTTTCTTCTTCTTTCTCATCACATGCTGTTTTTCATTTACAGCCAAAGCATCAAAGCTGAACATCGCTTGGACCAGATTGCTGCAATATTTGTCTC
Organism: Hepsetus odoe; assembly: GCA_017165825.1. NCBI lineage: Eukaryota > Metazoa > Chordata > Actinopteri > Characiformes > Hepsetidae > Hepsetus > Hepsetus odoe. The sequence goes on from CM029379.1 coordinate 3,779,832, forward strand.
ATTACTGCTGTTTGTTTCTGACAGCTGTCCTCCAATGGGACCAACAGGCCTTTCCATTTTAGTACGACTGAAACCACTTAGTTTCTGTCACTGTTTTATGTCTTTTACTTCTCCATATTTGTTCTTCACCAACCTCCCACCACCCCCACCCCAATCCCCAGCTCCCAGAGCAGGTCTGTGATTGGCCATGAAGGGCCCTCGGGGCTCTTCAGTCAGAGCCGTATGGCAGAAATGTGAAATAGCACAAGTGGCTAAACTGGGGTACTGGAGCTATTTTAAACCCCATGCAAGTGTCTCTCGCTCAGCTCAGACACCAAATATAGATCACTTACATCAGCACAGCAAAACAGGCACCATCTCTGCGTCCTCAAATCCACTTCTATAAACTCATCTGACTTTTGGGTGGCCCTGTCCTAGGTGTTGAGCTTTGTCTGCCTCTGAGCAAATGAAATATTCTGCCTATTTATACCATGCAATGATGTGTAATTGCATTGTCTGTGCCGAGCTTGTTTTGGAAGCCGAATGTGTAGGAAGATGTTTGCGTGCACTTTGACTCTGAGCAAAATTGGGAGAAAAACAAGCTGGGTGCAACCCAAAGTCATTCTCCGCATCCTGTCATTTGGAGCACAATGGACCTAGAGGAAGTGGGAAGGCTCACTGGAGTCTTTCTATCAGCAAGGTTTCAGTGGGCCGACAGTTCCACTGGACCAACACCCAGAAAGATTTATCCGATACTGCCTAGCTGACTGATCTGCGCTGAGAAAGTGACAACATCAGCAACACTTAATTTGTTTTCCTCTCATTCACCAGCTCTCACATCCAGCAGATCTTTACCGAGGGCTGCTATTTGAGAAATTCTAGGGAACACGCCCACAGCCAATAGCCCTCAAATGCTTCTATTTCAGTTGACAGAACATTCTATTATGTGGTTGATTTGTTGTAAACATTGTTTCCTGAAACAGCTTCATTTTATGTCTAATTGTTTTTTTTGTGTGTGTTTTTTTTGTTGTTTTACAATTCCCAGCTTTACACGTTCACATGTGCTCTATCAGATGTGCTGAATGAGAATAATTAAAGATTGACACTGCTTTGCATATGAGGGTCTTCGGAAAGAGCCTAATCTTTCTCTATAAAACCATTCCTTTCACTGCGACTCCATTTACACCTGGTATGAAAATGTGACCCTGATTGGATGGGGGAGGGCGTGGGGTGGGGAATCAGATGTTGATAGCCAGGTGCAAAAGCTCTGAAACACATTTAAATCCCCTCATTAACAGGCTCAATCACCTACCAAGGTGCTTAAATATGCAATGTGACTGAGTACATATGGATCAAGCCAATTTGGACAATATGGAAAAGAGGGAAAAACATCTGGTTGCACTTTGAACATCCGGGATGCCTTTTAATGAAAGCAGGGCATGATTAGTAACCAATAAATGAATAATCATTGCTTAAAAATGGATATATTTTCATTTCAACTCGCGAAATAAGCATAAACTATGTGATGACCATCAATAATATTGTCAGGAATAAAAGCTGTACGTGTATTAATTCAGCTACTGTACACCAACAAGCCACTTTATTAGGTACACACACTTTGTCATTTACGATTATGCATCTTGAAAAAAGGCCACCTGTTCAAAAGCCCGAATAGGACCACCAGTAAGCAGGCATTTTTTGGGTGGTGGGTAATTCTCAGCATTGCTGACATGGCTGTGGTTTATTAGTGTGTGTGTGTGTGTGTGTGTGTGTGTGTGTGTGTGTGTGTGTGTGAACACATCCAACCCAGTGGTCCACCTTACAGATGAAGACGTAATGGTTAAAGTTCATCTGTTGCTGCACAATCCTTTATCATTGGTCAGTTTCTGGCCACTAGAAACAGTTGCCTGGATATTTTCGGTTCCTGGGCTATCCTGAGCCTAGCAGTGACACCAAGGTGTTAACAGTTAGCCACACACACACACACTATCATGTCAGTGTCACTGCAATGCCTAAATAATATCTACTCACTGGTGGTCCAGTGGGGGTCCTGACTGCTGTTGGTCAAGGCTGGGGCGGGGTGGGGGGCGGGGGTAGGAGATGATGCAGAGAAACAGATGGAGTTTAGTTGGTGATTGTACACTACACAGACCTATAGGTTCAAGGGAGCTGCTGCAATAAACATGACATGCCCAGGTCAGAAGATCATGCATTCGAATCCCTTACCAGTAGGTTGCCCCGAGGTACCCTTCAATAGCTGCCTCCTGCTGCACATGTCTGTGTGTGCGGGTTAAATGCAGAGGTGTCATTTTGTTGTGGTTCACTGTGCCGTGTTTCACAATGACAAGAATGGTCACTTTCTTTTTAAAAGTGTATATTATGCACATTAATGGCACAAATAAAATTTGATGTTATGTTAGATTAATGGATGATATGTCTGCTGAAAAATATTCCTCTACTGCACTTAAAAGTGTTAGTTGTGTGGCATATTTTATACCCTGTTTGCTTTCGGTGGGCTTGTTATGTTTAAAAATGAATACAGCTTCTTCTTTTCCATCTACTTCTTCTTTCTCCTTAAAAGTTGAACTTTGACACTGCAAGCTAGTTACCCAATGTATGCGCTTTTTTTAGATGCTGATCTCTCACTTTGCTCATTTTCTGTACATACACTTTGTTTTTCCCCATAAACATGCACGGAGCATTTTCAATAACATTTTAGCCGCCTTTTAGGTTAAAACACACCCGTTGTTGAGGTTTGGAGAACTATGGCAAAGCAGTCATCTCTTCTACACACTCGTATCGCTTCTTTTACCCGTTACCTCCCATAGATTCACATTTTAACATTTCAACCAATCTGCTTAAATTACTTATTCTGATAACACAATAAATCATCAGAACACATTCAAAATAAAGTTCAATTCAGTGAAAGGTTTTAAGAATGTCTTTTTTGAACAAGCTGACAAGTTTGGTTCCGGATTGGTTCCAGCACAGAGCACCACACAGTAAGCTGCACACTTCCATCAGCAGCACCTAATTTAACGTAATGGTGTCAGACAGGTATTGAACAGGAGCTACTAATTATACTGGGATTCCCTAAAGAGAGCTTAAACAAGATTTTAAAAAACAAAATCACTACTTACTCGATTTTTATTCATGTTTTTCTACATTGTGGTTATTGCCATGAGTGCTTTTCTGAGTAAAGAGTTACTCACAGCCCAAATAAAAGCTTTTTGAAATGTTTTTCCTCTCAGAAGCCTGAAACATTTGCACTAAACTGAATTTGGTTTCTTTTGTTTTCGCCGTCTATGATCAGCCTCAGGTTAAAGCCTGCAAATGTGCTGGAAAAACCAGTTTTGCCAAGCTAGATGGGTGTCATCAGTAAGATGTTGGTGTTTTGGGTCAGAAGTAGCAACTTTCCATCTGGTGCCTACGAGAATGTCATGGAAAGAAAGATGGATTGTGACGGTCAAAAGTTTGGGCACGCTGTTCATGACTCATTGTACAGTTTTTATACAGTTTTCATCACTTTTAGTTTTTTTCAAGTCCAGTTTTAGAATTACAAGAAACAGCAACGGAGGAAAAAATGGGAGAATGCGTTTCTCTTTTCTGAAGGTGTACACGCTGCCTGAAAAAACAGCTGTGATCAGGAATTGTGGAGTATTTTGGGAATGTCCACTCACGGCTGATCGTGTGAGTAGGTTCAGTATTAGCTGACGTGGTAGCCTTTTGTCAGTGATGTCTCTGTATTGTGATGCAGCAGTTTTAGGGAGCAGCTGGACCAGACCGGAGTGCTTAAACAGCCACTTTTTGTGGATCAGCTGGTTCTGTCATGCCTTTGTCCACTTCTAGTCACTCCCCCACTTTCATCCCAGTCCACAGACTGGTTTTGACATGCTAATTCTGCTGTTCCTCGCAGGGCCGGCAGAAAAGCAGCATGTGGGGGAGAAAGAGAGACAACAAAGCAGACAGCCTGAAGTGTGCTACACAATCAGAGATTATGGAAATGATCCCTTGCCCCCCCCTTACACATACAATGTCCAGCGTCATGAAGTGCATGTCTGCATCAAAGTCAGCAAGGAATGGCTCAGGGCAGTGGAAGATTCAAAACAGACCACCTTCCAACACGTCACGCTGCACATTTCTGTAGTTCTGACCCCGAACCAGGCAAACTGATCACCTTGTAGAAATGAAAAAGCACCGCACTGTAAATATGTTTTAAAATATACCATTCGTTTATTTGATACACAATAAAAGCAACCCTTGTGTTGTGACTGCGTGAAAACCACCGCATTTAAATATATCCACATTTTCAGCCACCGTTCCTGCTGAGGTTTAAAGGAAGTTCATCTTTCAACTTTTTTTTTTTTGGCACTATGTGAAGCAACCAGCCAGAGAAGAAGTAATGTACATGTGGTTAAATGCACAGTAATCAGGATGGTTTCATTCTTATGAAAGATTGCTTGTGAAAAAGTGGAAGAAAAGTGACTCCTTGTCATTGTGAACACAGCACACATTGCACCACAACAAAGCACTTTATTTGCATTTGCTCCATTCACCCATGTGGGTAGCCATTTTTTCATACATGCGGGACAGTACCTTGCTCAAGGATACTTCAGGTTAACCTTATTAGTCTGGGACTCAAACCCACAACCTTTCACTGATCACCCATCACGTCCTCACTGATAGATCCTGCAATCATGCATTTTATAAATGTGCGCCGTTAAAAGATGGTGGTGGTCTAGTGGTAGGATACTCGCCGATAGACCAAGAGGTCACAGGTTTGAGTCCCACCCCTACCGCCATTGGGTTCCTGAGCAAAACCCTCAACACCCAAGTTCCTCCAGGGGGACTGTCCCTGTAGTTAGGAACTGGAAGTCACTCTGGATGAGAGTGTCTGCTAAATGCAAGATTTATTTTTTAGCACTCTTCACACTTTTGTTGCAGTGGTGGTGAAACAGACTTGCTCAGCTAGTGCCGTCATAGACAGCTTGCCCAGGGGCTGATAATTAGGCCAAGAAAACAATGAAATTAGGCCAGAGTATGCCCTGCCACATGTTTTCAATGGACGCTTATTCACAGCGACTTCTGTTTGTTCACAGCTTTCTGTGCTGTAAGGGAAAATGACTGTGATGCTCAGAACGCACTGTAATGTTAAAGTGAGGGTGAACAGCGGACGGATTAACTAGGTGTGTCTTGGGCCACTCAGGCCAGGATTACAGCCAGAAACTGGAATTCAGGTCAAAACTAAACTCAGAAAGCAGCATACTTATTAGAAAGATCTGGAATGATCAAATTATGTGGAATTATGTGATAAATATCAGTTATCAAATAGGCAGAAAAACCCAAAACCTGCAGCACTGAATTACCACCTACAGTACTTTTTTTCTATCTGCATGTTATCTTTATTGTAAATTTTGTGATGTAAAGGTTATAGGAGAAAAAAAGTGGTCATATAGTTTTGAAAAAATAGTTTTGTTCCTCATTAAAGCACATGAAATGTAACTGTCATGTTCATGATGATGCACAAAATGAACAAAGTCATGAGGAGAGTGTAATAGGTGACAGAGAAAACAGTCAACACAGGGCATTATCTTGTGGCAACCTGAACATCGACTGGAGACGAAGAAATTAAATATATTTTCTTAAACTTTGGTGATCTATTATTTTAGGTGCATGTGTAATTCAAATACATTCTCTAAATATTTTCTTCAGTCGTGGAAGATCATCTGCAGTCCATGCTACAGCTGCAGGCCAGAAACTTCTTCTTACTGATCGTCCTCCTCAAATCAGTCTGTTCCTCCTTCACGCTGGTGGCATCTGCTCGTGGGTGAGCACCAGAGCGCAGGCGGTGAAACATCGACAGCACACCAACTTCAGAAACCCAGATGGTCTGTCCTCTCAGTGTGTGGGTCAAATGACACGTGTGGACACACGGCCAGCCCACCTACGCCCACAGAACCCCTCAACACACACACACACACACACACACACACACACACACACACACCATGGCTATCTATCTATCTATCTATCTATCTATCTATCTATCTATCTATCTATCTATCCATCCATCCATCCATCCATCCATCCATCCATCCATCCATCCATCCATCCAGCTTTATCTGAAGTTACCTTAATCAGAATCATGGATGTGCTGGAGATTATCCCAGAGCTCATATGGCAAAAGGGTCACAATCCTACGGTTCATACACACACACACACACACACACACACACACACACACACACACACACACACACACACACACACACACACACACACACACCCAGATAAAAATGAGCAAATTGGCTAAATTTAGCATAATTACACAGCAAGTTAAACTACTGATTTGTGTTTACACTTTCTGTGTAACAATCAAATAAAGAAAAATGGATTTTACAGTGATCTGAAAATAAAACTCAGCTAGAAGCCATAATGAATGGGGTGTAAGCTTCTTGTTTCTTGTAAATCTGTGAATCATTCACTCGTGTTTGTAGTGGTAACAATATCAGATCCCTCAGGAGCTGCTGCAGATTGATGCAGATGGACAGATGAAGTGATATTTCATGATGACACAGAGGACTTTGCGCTTGTGTGGATGTATCGTTATGTGCATATTGTCATGTGCTGTAACAGTAATTCACTGCTGCTACACTTACTAATTGCGGTGTTTCTGGATCCCGTTGCTGTGAGTGGTACCGTGAGCAGTGTTGCAGTGCTGGGCTGCACGTGCCTCACGGACCTGTGGGTTATTTTCTCTTGCTGTGTTGACTTCTACCTGAGGTGACTCGGTCACTTGGAATAGCACCTGGGCGACAGGTGGTGAGTCAGCAGTGCTCCATGGCTCATACTGTTTACAATGTGTGTGTGTGAGTGTGTGTGGGTGTAAGACAGAGAGAGGCCAAAACTCAGCCTGGAGTGCTCAGCAAAGTGGACCGAGGGTAGAAATGTCTTTTCTTCAGCTTTAAGGTTACCGCAGTAATGCTTAAACCACCATGCAGGGGTGCTTGAAAGTTTGTGCACCTTTTGGAACGGTCTAACTTTCTGCAGGAATGTGAAATCAAGTAATCTCTTATTTTCTCACAAGTCACAAATATGCGACACTGGCAGTTTTTCCTCAACAAATAAATACATAATCTAATGTTTTCTACTGATTTTTTTTCCTTTATCTACTTTTAGGACTTTAGGACTCTGATTATGTTTTAGGTTACATTTATGCAGATATTTATAACAATCTATAGGGTTCCCAAACTAATAACCACCACAAAAAACTATTGAACACATGTTTTCCACTGAATGCTGGGTATTCATTAACTGGCGCTTAACAAAACTTTATGAATTCAACAGTTATTTGGATGAAAAATGTATCTTTGAGGCACAGTGATGTAAGGAGGCTTCATTGCAACTCATCTTGGTTCAGCAGCAGTGGGCTAGTGGTTAGGGAGTTGCCCTTGATCTGAATATTGTGGGTTCGATTCCCTCACCAGTAGGTTGCCCTGAGGTGCCCTTGAGCAAAGTACCATCCCCGTCACTGCTCCCTGGGCTGCCTCCTGCTGCATTTGTGTGTAGGTTGAATTTCGGTTGAATTTCGCTGTGCTGCGTTTCACAATGACAAGGGTAGTCACTTTCACTTTTTTATTGCTCCATACGTTTAAGTAATTTATGGCATTTTATCCATGAAAGATAAAATTTAAGATAAAATTCTTACTTCCATCAGTTTAGTGATTTTAAAATAGAATTTTGGGTAAATAACTATTATCCAGTGTTCTCATGTTTTACCCAAAATTTGAACTTGTGTCACATTGGCGCAGTGTTTTCTGTCATGTTTCACAAGACTGCAGTAGAGATGACAGTTGAAGTCAGTTGGCTGGTGGCAGAGATGGAAAGGAGTTGTGAAATCACCAGGATATCCTCGCCCTAACTGTGTCATGGTATCCGTTGCTATGAGAAAGAATCCACGGTTTGTTCAAACTGTGCAACAAAGTGATTAAATAACAGCATTACCGACAAAGAGCTTGTTGTGTTCGGCATCTTACTTGTAGACGGTATGTATTCTAGGGGTTCTTTGACTCGGATCACATGGCAGAGCTATATTCTGCTCACTTCTGGGCTTGACCTTCAGGAAACGAAGAACAAACGGGGTCTCAAAAAGTTCTCATTAGGGCCAGACCACTGGGGACACAATGTCTGCAAGAGGATTTCAATCTGATTTCACACAAATTACCCAACAAACCTCACTTTAAATTCTTAAAAAGGAAAGCTGGCAAAAAAGGGTTGGATCCCACAGAAGAACCATTTCTCTTTCATGGTCTTTGCAAATGAGGCATGTGAGCAGGAGGAACCTTTATCAAATTCCAAGAACCTTCTTAATGTTCTTGGTTTCTCCTCGAATCTGAGGTGCATGTAAGGGACATTTATTGGAGAGAGTGTGCTCTCAGTAGCCTGCCATCATAGCTGTGTTATAAACACTCTCAAACTCAAACACAAACGCAAACACACTCACATAAACCAGCATGGGCTCCCAGTATGATGACATACACTTACAGTGAGGCCTTCTGCCCATATGGAAAGCCTGGCGTTGCTTCTCACTATGACTGATGCGTTTTGTTGGGGCACAAAGCAGCACAAACCAAAAAAACAAAAAAAAAAAACACACATGGTTTCATTTAATTACACAATCTCTGCTAATTCTAGATCCTACCCAGCCACACAGTCTCCATGGAGTCAGTATCAGCAGAAACAATGGCAGTCATTATAGAATAGAGATGAACTAGTGCAAGAAATTGAAGACTGAATGATGCTGGCTGGTGTATTAATATTGATATTAATATTAGAACAGACACAAGGATTATGAGGTTAGTGTGAGCCTGCTGTCTCTCTCTCTCTCTCTCTCTCTCTCTCTCTCTCTCTCTCTCTGCCTCTCTCTCATTACCCGCCCCCATAATCAAATTAGGCTTATCCAGGCACAGGGAGGATGCTGCCTGTGCACGGACGCAGGGTGGACTACACCCTCCAACTGCCACACTGTTTGCCTAGTAGGCTGTGCTTTTTGCTGTCTGGGAAGAGGATGTTGTGGGAGGTTTCTGAGCAATCCTGCCACAGTCATATTTGGCTGACTGTAGCTCATGCCAGTAAAGGTCACTTCTCTTCGTGTAATAGTGCTTTTCCCCCCTGTAAGTTATTTCCATGACACTAATATGTTACACACCTTACAGAAAACCCAGCATGGTTCGAGAGTTCAAGACGCTTCATTCATCAGTTACGACCTGCAGTGTAAGTCAGCACACTCTGTAGTCATGTAAGAAAAAAATTCCAATTTCAGTTCTGACTGCTTATTCACACATTTTGCATTTTTTGCATGATTTTATGATGATTAATAATAAGATTAATCATAAATAACTTGGAAGAAAGTAGAATATAATTGCTTTTTAAACTTTTCAGATAAAAATTATGGCAGATTCAGACCTATTGTGTACAATCCCAATCAGGAATGGTTAGGATGTTTTGGGAAATGCATATTTCATGTTTTGTCTGGTCAACTGTATCTAATTTTGGTGTACATTCTTTCCTGCGTTTCAGGCTGGCAGCACATTCCGAAAAAAGTGTCTGGATGATCCATTTCATCTTTCTTAGCATCCATTTATTCCAAAAAATCCAGGTTACATATTCGTCTTTCCACAATACACATTTCCACTGAGTGATGTCCAATCCCAGATGCCTCCCAGTTCACCCTGGAGATTGTTTGTCCATCTTTGTTTCTCAAAGTCTTTTAGTTGCAGTGCTTTTGCACCAAATCACATCCTTATTGAATTCTTTTACCGCATTCCACAAGTTCAGTCCCAACATTTTTACAATGTGTTGTGGGTCTGGATGTATATTAAAAGGCATGGATGTATAAATCCATGCAGGAATGCATGTTTATTAACACATTTAATGACGTTGACCTGACAAAACAGGAAATACATTGGGTCTATGCCATCTGCAATTAAATACTTTTTTTTTTCTTAGTTTACTGCAGCTTGTGGACTTCAAATGGAGCCTTTATTGAATGTATTGAATGATTGCAATTACAGTAATAAGCATTTTATACACACATACACGTATTGCTTCCATGATCTTTAAGTTTAAATGTTCATTTCTTTGCAGTTCAGGCCCTAAACAACGAAACTGAACACACTGTTAAGCCTGGGCTCTGTCTGCACTGCTTCACTCTTACAGTGCACGTTACACGAGTAGGTGTTTCTGTACGTATTAATTCAGCACAGAGAGGGGGGTGTTGCTGCGTAATGCTGCATGTGCATGCATCAGCACTATTTGGAAGGCATATTACCAACTTTACAGATCTGGCTTTAAAGCTGACTTGTGTCTATAATCATTATCTCCTGGTTATATAATTCCTGTGCAACGCAGACCTTATTCAAGAGCAGCAGTCTGAGCAGCTATAATTAGACTGAGTCTTAAAGCCAGGAGGACCAGCTTTGTCCTTGTATGAGCTGTTACATAACTCTGCAACTTTTTTAGTCACTTAAGTTTGTTCTGTGTGCAGTCAGTCTTGCTTTGTCGTTTTAATGAGGTTTTTGGTCAAAATAATTGCTGATTTGCTGCAGGAAATGCTAGGTTTGGTGCTTTTAAAGTAAATCAATGTATTTTTGTAACTTAATGTAAATAACATTACATCTAAATAACACATTTAGATTTTTGAATGAAATGGTGGCGCCACCTAGTGTCCATCAGATGCAAATTAGGCGCGTTGTATTTAGATCGTTTTTATAGATGATTTAATCATTTCTTACACTCGTGGTATTTTTAAAATGTAATTTAGAAGAGTTAAAAGTCAGCTATGAGTCAGGTATGATTATGTTTTACTGGTTTATGTTCCAGTCGATGACACAGATCGCCTGTTGGCTGAGGGCGCTGATCTGTACATAGGGCGGACCGGTCTCAGTTGACCTGAGAGGCCCATCGTTTCCGGTGAAGATCAGACAGAGTGCACGGCCCTAATGTCCTCGGGTTAAACAGCACGTGTTTCGGAGCCCAGCCGCAGCAGCTTGTTGACTTAAAATGCAAAACGGTAGCATTAGGGAAAAACTGCGGCCTTAAAAATCGGGAAAAGAAGTGAAGAGTGAATTTAAAATCCCAATCTCGCAGTTGTTCCAGGTAAGGAGAAACGCTGAAATATGACACCGCCGCTATTTTTAACGTCGCTGTTGTTTTTCTGTAAATAAGCTTTCAAAAACACTGCAGTGTTACATAATTAAAGGCTGAGGAACCAACTGTCAGTCTAACGGTGCTTTATGTCCCAAAAGAAGAAGAATCAGTGAGTCCAGCGGCCCTGACAGCTGGTGTTTGACAGTCTCGGGGTATTTGCTTTGTGGCCGCATGACAACATTAATGTAAAGCCTCTGTTTTCACTCCAGTGTAGTTAAAGTCATCAGTTAAAGTCATCAGAGTTCAGGGGTTTCTGTGGAGCTGTGCTGGTTTGACTGGTTTTGAAGCTTTAAGGAGCTTCTCAACTACCTGTCACTGTTCTGCTCCTTCCCCTGTTAGAAACACACAACACACATCACACACCACAACACACAACACACACCATAACACACACCACAACACACACCATAACACACAACACACACCACAACACACACCACAACACACAACACAACACACACCACAACACACAACACACACCATAACACACACCACAACACACACCACAACACACACCATAACACACACCACAACACACAACACACACCATAACACACACCATAACACACAACACACACCACAACACACACCACAACACACAACACACACCATAACACACACCATAACACACACCACAACACACAACACACACCATAACACACACCACAACACACAACACACACCATAACACACAACACACACCATAACACACACCACAACACACACCATAACACACAACACACACCATAACACACACCACAACACACACCATAACACAACACACATCACACACCATAACACACAACACACACCATAACACAACACACACCACAACACAACACACACCATAACACACAGCACAACACACAACACACACCATAACACACAACACACAACACACACCATAACACAACACACACCATAACACACACCATAACACACACCACAACACACATCACACACCATAACACACAGCACACATCACACACCATAACACAACACACAACACACACCATAACACACAACACACACCATAACACACAACACACATCACACACCATAACACACACCATAACACAACACACATCACACACCATAACACAACACACACCATAACACACACCACAACACACACCATAACACACAACACACACCATAACACACACCACAACACACACCATAACACACCACACATCACACACCATAACACACAACACACACCATAACACAACACACACCACAACACAACACACACCATAACACACAGCACAACACACAACACACACCATAACACACAACACACAACACACACCATAACACAACACACACCATAACACACACCATAACACACACCACAACACACATCACACACCATAACACACAGCACACATCACACACCATAACACAACACACAACACACACCATAACACACAACACACACCATAACACACAACACACATCACACACCATAACACACACCATAACACAACACACATCACACACCATAACACAACACACACCATAACACACACCACAACACACACCATAACACAAAACACATCACACACCATAACACACAACACACACCATAACACAACACACACCACAACACAACACACACCATAACACACAGCACAACACACAACACACACCATAACACACAACACACAACACACACCATAACACAACACACACCATAACACACACCATAACACACACCACAACACACATCACACACCATAACACACAGCACACATCACACACCATAACACAACACACAACACACACCATAACACACAACACACACCATAACACACAACACACATCACACACCATAACACACACCATAACACAACACACATCACACACCATAACACAACACACACCATAACACACACCACAACACACACCATAACACAACACACATCACACACCATAACACACAACACACACCATAACACAACACACACCACAACACAACACACACCATAACACACAGCACAACACACAACACACACCATAACACACAACACACAACACACACCATAACACAACACACACCATAACACACACCATAACACACACCACAACACACATCACACACCATAACACACAGCACACATCACACACCATAACACAACACACAACACACACCATAACACACAACACACACCATAACACACAACACACATCACACACCATAACACACACCATAACACAACACACATCACACACCATAACACAACACACACCATAACACACACCACAACACACACCATAACACAACACACATCACACACCATAACACACAACACACACCATAACACAACACACACCACAACACAACACACACCATAACACACAGCACAACACACAACACACACCATAACACACAACACACAACACACACCATAACACAACACACACCATAACACACACCATAACACACACCACAACACACATCACACACCATAACACACAGCACACATCACACACCATAACACAACACACAACACACACCATAACACACAACACACACCATAACACACAACACACATCACACACCATAACACACACCATAACACAACACACATCACACACCATAACACAACACACACCATAACACACACCACAACACACACCATAACACAACACACATCACACACCATAACACACAACACACACCATAACACAACACACACCACAACACAACACACACCATAACACACAGCACAACACACAACACACACCATAACACACAACACACAACACACACCATAACACAACACACACCATAACACACACCATAACACACACCACAACACACATCACACACCATAACACACAGCACACATCACACACCATAACACAACACACAACACACACCATAACACACAACACACACCATAACACACAACACACATCACACACCATAACACACACCATAACACAACACACATCACACACCATAACACAACACACACCATAACACACACCACAACACACACCATAACACAACACACATCACACACCATAACACACAACACACACCATAACACAACACACACCACAACACAACACACACCATAACACACAGCACAACACACAACACACACCATAACACACAACACACAACACACACCATAACACAACACACACCATAACACACACCATAACACACACCACAACACACATCACACACCATAACACACAGCACACATCACACACCATAACACAACACACAACACACACCATAACACACAACACACACCATAACACACAACACACATCACACACCATAACACACACCATAACACAACACACATCACACACCATAACACAACACACACCATAACACACACCACAACACACACCATAACACAACACACATCACACACCATAACACACAACACACACCATAACACAACACACACCACAACACAACACACACCATAACACACAGCACAACACACAACACACACCATAACACACAACACACAACACACACCATAACACAACACACACCATAACACACACCATAACACACACCACAACACACATCACACACCATAACACACAGCACACATCACACACCATAACACAACACACAACACACACCATAACACACAACACACACCATAACACACAGCACAACACACATCACACACCATAACACACAACACAGCACAACACACACCATAACACACAACACAGCACAACACACACCATAACACACACCACAACACAGCACAACACACAATACACTGCACAACACACACCATAACACACAGCACAACACACAACACACACCATAACACACAACACAACACACACCATAACATACAGCACAGCACACACCATAACACACAACACAGCACAGCACACACCATAACACACAACACAGCACAACACACACCATAACACACAGCACAACACACACCACACACCATAACACACAACACAGCACAACACACACCATAACACACACTATACCACACAACACACACTATAACACACACCACACAGCATAACACACATCACAACACACAGTACACACCACAACACGCCATAGCACACAATACAGCCCACACAATACACACTATAACACACATCACAACACACACACACACACATATATGAGAGAGAGAGACAGACAGAGAGAGACCTAATGCAGGTCTTGACAAACTTTTCCTTTCTACAGGTTTTGTCCCAAAATGAAGTACATCCTGGTGACTGGTGGCGTGATCTCAGGAATTGGCAAAGGCATCATTGCCAGTAGCGTGGGAACGATACTGAAATCTTGTGGCCTCCACGTCACTGCGATCAAGATCGATCCTTACATTAATATTGATGCTGGTACCTTCTCTCCTTATGAACATGGTGAGTGTGCTGACAGTCTGCCTGTCTGCTGATGGTTTAAAGATCTGCTGCCCTTACTGTCCATCCTACTGACCAAAAGCCCGGTCTCGCAGGGGAGGTATTTGTGCTGGATGATGGCGGTGAAGTTGACCTGGATTTGGGCAACTATGAGCGCTTTCTAGACATCCGACTAACCAAAGACAACAACCTGACCACCGGGAAGATCTATCAGTCGGTTATAACGAAAGAGAGGAGAGGAGATTATCTTGGAAAAACTGTGCAAGGTGAGAATTTAATGAAGGACCTGGTGTCAGTTTTGAACTGTGAAACTGAGATTCAGATAAAAGACTGATTTTTTAACCCAAAGGATCTCTGACGTGGATCTGGGTCTTAACTGCGGCACTGGTGGATCACTGTAGTTACAAAAAACAACTCCTTATATGGAAATTGAGGTTTCCGACGTCACACTAACCTTTGTTTGTAAGCCGTTTAGAAATAAAATGAATACATCGCTGTTAAAAAAAATTATTTGAAGCTGTCAATAATAATAATAACAGATATATTTAAAAATGAGCAGCAGGCTTAGTTCCCATATAAGCGTTGTATGGGTGGGGGAGCGAAACCAACAATATTTACGTCGCTCAAGCCTTTTAATTCCAGGAAAATTGATGATGTAAGTCCTTGAATGTAACAATATATAGCAATGTAGCTGCAACATAATTACAATACTGATATTTCTCCATATCGTGCAGACCTATGTTGCACATTCCTAAAACCTAATAAATGAAATTAATCAGTAAGCGGCCTCAATCCCCCGGGTTGCAGAAATAAAATATGCATTATTATTCTGGTTCTGAGAAGCTCAGAATATTTTTATTAATGACGTAGAGAAACAGTCCTTTTTCTGAACAGTGACCGAAACTCATGAAAGTGTAAATGAACCAAAGTGGGCGGCAGTTGTTGTGTCAGTGCTGGTTAAATGTGTCGACCTGTTTCTTTCAGTTGTGCCACACATCACTGACGCCATTCAGGAATGGGTCATGCGCCAGGCTAAAGTCTCAGTGGACGATGACGGTGTTGAGCCTCAAGTCTGTGTCATTGAGGTATGATGCCTCGTGGCATGTTCGCCAGACTTGTGGTGAGGCTTTGTTAATCCTTAACAAGGTACGATTATGTCATTGTTCTCCGCAGCTCGGAGGCACCGTTGGAGACATTGAGAGTATGCCTTTTGTCGAAGCCTTTAGGCAGTTTCAGTTCAAGGTGAAACGGGAAAACTTCTGCAACATCCATGTTAGCCTGGTTCCTCAGGTAAGAAGAGGCACATGATTGTCCATTTTGGCATCCTCTGTAGCATTTACACTCTCCCTCTGCCATTTTTACCTGCACACAACGTGTAACGGAGCAGCTATTTATAGCGCCCAGGGAGCGGTGTTGGGGGCAGAACCTTGCACAAAGGTACCTCACGGCAACCTACTGGTCTGGGGTTCGAACCCATGACCTTCCGACCCTGGGCCAACACCGCTACCCCATTGTTATAGTAATAAACTTGCAATTAAAGGTGGGATCATCCTGCTGGTTTCTATCTGTGTGCAGCCCAGCACTACAGGAGAGCAGAAGACTAAACCAACCCAGAACAGTGTGCGGGAGCTTCGTGGACTGGGCCTATCTCCAGATCTGGTTAGTCAAATGGTCTTTCCTGTGTTTTCTCAAAGGGATGTTGGAATTAAACACTCACCAAATTAAATTCACGTACCACACCTACCAGCAGGTTGTTTTATTTGACGGTTTTGAAGATGAAGCTGAGGTTTGCTTGGCCAACAAATAAAAGCGAATCTCTTTGTCATTGTGGACACGGAGCACACAATGAACCACAATAAAATGCACCTTCTGTGTTTAACCCACACACACCGTCCAGCAGGGGGCAGCCATATCCAGCGCCCGAGGAGCAGTGATGGTAAGGGTATCTTGCTGAAGGGTACCTCACGGTAACCTGCTGATCTGAAATTCGAACCCGTGAACTTCCAATTATGGAGCTTAGTCCTTAACCATCAGTTCATCGCTAAGTAAGGAGTATAGCAGGAGAACATACATTTCTAAACTTTTACAGTTTGTTCATTAGATCTTTTCTTATTTATTGTATTTTAAGTTTGATTTTACTAGAAAAAAAGTTCACTTAAACTTTAAAAAAGTTCTTATTTACAATATCAGCCTGTCAAAACAATTCAAGAGGATGGAACTGAAAGAGCCAATAAGAAACAGGGAGCGTGAGTTATTGCGGATACCAAAAAATGATGAACAATGGCCTGACAAGGAACAATGGATCAAAGCCAAAACATTTAAAAGATTCATTATAATGTCATTAAATTTGGCCCTAAAGGCAGAGCTTTAGAAATGCCCTCATTAACTCATCAACTAGTATTTTACTGGGCCACTGTTAATGGTTAAATGTCCCAGATGAGCGACTTTAGCATTTTATCCTAGAGCTCAGCTTTTTAAAGCATTTAAATAAAAAATCCAATCTTGTCATCCTCTTTTTGAGACTCATCCTGGTTTACAGCTTCTGTTAAATCGACTGGTATTTCATTCAGTCTTTGAAACAGCTGTACCTACATCCTAGACAAGGTTCTGGGTCTTCTGCCACAGTTCATTTACAATTACGGCATTTAGCAAACACTCTTATCCAGAGCGACTTACAACTCCTAACTACCGAGACAGTCCCTCTGGAGCAACTTGGAGTTAAGGGTTTTACTCAAGAATCCAATGGTGGTAAAGCTGGAGGTGGGATTCGAACCTGAGACCACTTGGTCCACAGGCCAGTTTCCTATCACTGCACCACCCTCAAAATTCACCACCAATTCAAAAGGATTCAGTGGCTTAGAGTTTTGTTGCGCAACTTACTGCTGTGCTTTTGCTCCTTAAACTGTTTTTTGACACACCTAATAATCTGACTGTGTCTCTGACGGATGTTCTCTTTCATTTTGTTGTGATTACTGGCTTGGATCCTTATAGTGATTGAAAATGGCACTTATCTCACTCTGCAAAAACATATATTAAAAACAATGCAGGATTTCTTATCACTGCTTTTGAACTAATGATGACGCAAAATACAGCTGGCCAAGCAGCTACAGCCAGTAATTATAACAACTGTTAAAATAAAATTCATCAGAGAACATCATTAAGAAGCAACATTGTTAGTATGGATGTAAAACTTTGGTATTTGCATCATCATATCCTTGATTTAAAGCTGTTAGAAATCCAATGTAATATATATATATTTTTTCGTTTTATTGAGATTGTTTGCCGCTGTTCTACGCCACTGGACACTGCAGTGAAAGAGAAGATCTCTATGTTTTGTCATGTGGAACCAGAGCAGGTATTTGCATATGAACTGAACTGACTTCAGAACATCAGGAAAGCAATGTCTACAAACCTCAGAGAGTTAAACTGGCTCGGATGCTCATATCTTGCATTTTTTTTGTTTGTTTGTTTTTCTAGGTTATCTGTATACATGATGTGTCATCAGTCTATAGAGTTCCTCTGCTCTTGGAGGATCAGGGCATGGTGGAATACTTTTGCAGAAGATTGGACCTACCGATTGAGATGAGGCCACGCCGAATGCTCACCAAGTGGAAAGAAATATCTGATAGGTGAAGACCTCCTTCAGCACTACAGAGCACTGCGACAGCGTGGCTGAAAGGGTTTTCTAGCGATTAAGTCTGATTGATGTGTTTTGGCAGGTCTGACCGGCTTCTGGAAAACACCTCAATTGCCTTGGTGGGAAAGTACACCAAGTTTTCAGACTCCTATGCCTCAGTCATTAAAGCCCTAGAGCATTCTGCCCTTGCAATCAACCACAAGCTGGAGGTCAAAGTAAGGAGTTTTCGCGATAGTCCCCTTATTAATGGTGCTCCGGGTGTTAAATCGTTAGATATTTTCTTTTGTGTGAATGAATATGTTAACTTCTTTTTTGCTAATTTCTGGTTCAGTACATAGACTCTGCAGACCTGGAGCAGAGCACACAGCAGAATGAGCCAGTGAAGTACCATGAAGCCTGGCAGAAGCTCTGCAGCGCTGAGTGAGTCTGCGTTAACATAATGCACAGACCTGCTCTAGAAAGTAAACGTATTAAAATTATTTGCATAAAGTAACAGATAAAAATACAGAAGACTGATGAACAGATATGTGAAAAACATGCAAAAAATACTTGATGCTCTTTATGTGATCTGCTCTTTATGTGATCTTCTCTTGATGTGATTATCTTGGTCTAGTTGTTGGAATATGTGTCTCTGGCTTCACTGTTCTAACTTTTTTGTTTTCAGTGGTGTTCTGGTACCTGGAGGTTTCGGCGTGCGGGGCACTGAGGGAAAAATCCACGCCATTAACTGGGCGAGAAGGCAAAAAAAGCCATTTTTAGGTAAGTAGATTTCATCATTGCTGAATAGGTATAGTATTTCATGACTGACAGCCGGATTTGTCTGTATTTTTACAGGTAATTAATTTTTTTCTTAATCTACTGATACAAAATCAATGAGGGTTGTGCTTCACAGGTATTTGTCTGGGCATGCAGCTCGCAGTGTGTGAATTTTCCCGCAACGTCCTCGGCTGGCAAGGTAATCACATTTAGAAGCTTTACATGAATGCGTTGATTGGTGAATGCTCATATTCATGTTGTCTCACTGGACAGATGCCAACTCTACTGAATTTGATCCTGAAACAAAGCACCCTGTAGTAAGTACAGCATTGTTGTACACTAAATGAAGAAATACATATCAATGCAAACTGATAGTCGTTGCTATACGACAACAGTGTAACCACTAAAACACTCAGCTTCAGTAACACACACACCGGTGGTGGAAGCTCTCTGATATGTTACATCTTATATGCAGGTGATTGACATGCCAGAACATAATCCAGGACAGCTGGGAGGCACTATGAGGCTGGGAAAGAGGCGAACCATCTTCAAAAGCAACTCCAGCATCCTCAGTAAGCTATCGATCAGTATTAAGGCTGGCATATAGAAGCATGATGTGCTCACTGGTCATAATACAGTCATTTTATGCAGGGTATGAAGCTGGTAAGTTAATAAACATTTGTTGATGCTGCAAATGGATTTTTCCTGTTTTTGCTTTTAGGAAAATTATATGGAGATGCTGAATATGTCGATGAAAGACACAGACATCGCTTTGAGGTCTAATGGATTAATGAATTGGGGAATGTTAAAAAATATATATTAATAAAATGGAGCACACAGAGTATTACAAAGCAGCACGGTGGCTGACATTTTTTTGGTGCACCCCTTTTCTTTAGGTGAATCCAGAACTAATACGCCTCTTTGAGGAGAAGGGACTCCACTTTGTGGGTCAGGATGTGGAAGGGCAGCGAATGGAAATCATTGAACTTGAAGGTTGGGAGAACACTAATAATTAAATATGGAAACAGTTAAAGATCTACAGCTACATCGAGTCTCTCTGTCTCGACAGATCACGCTTATTTCGTCGGAGTGCAGTACCATCCAGAGTTCACCTCTCGCCCTATTAAACCTTCACCTCCTTATTTCGGGCTGCTTTTAGCAGCTGCGGGAAAACTGCAGAGCTACCTGCTTAAAGGATGCAGGCTTTCACCACGGTAAAAATTATTGTTTTTTTTTTTACTACCTTTAATTGTTTGGGTGTTTTGAAAATGCTCTTAATCCTCTGATTCCTGACTTTCACTGACAGCTTTCCCTCCTGTGATTAAAAATGTGTTTTTTTTTTTTTAATGCTTTTTCTTTTTCTTTTCAGAGACACGTACAGTGACCGTAGTGGCAGCAGCTCCCCAGACTCTGAACTCTCCGAACTCAAATTCCCATCAGCCTCCTAGAAGGAACGTAGTCTCACAATGTAGGCGTGCACAAAGGGAAATGGAGGACAAAAAGCTCTTTTGTTTTTATCGGCTCTGGTTGAGCCCAAACATCATGTGAGGTGATGTTCCTCTGAAAGCCACTGCAGCTGAATCATAGTATTACAGATTGTGTAACACAGAGCTGTGTTTTGGTGAGGTGTTTTAAACAGAACATTAACAGAGCCTCCAACAAAACTGATTATAGCCTTTTTCTGTCGTATGTAATATTTATATGGCTATTTATATACAATTTGGAGAGAAAGTATAAATATGTTTTAAGTCATTTGTAGTAGGTAAATACCATCAAATGAGCATAGATCCTACTAATCATTTTAAAGGACTTATGTTTAAAGGAGAATTCTGACATTGCTTCATAATGTATGCATAGTTCAGTACACAGAAGTGGTGTTAAGAACTAGATGTCCAGATGCTTTGGTGCTTCTTTTATCCATCCCATGGAAAACTGGTACACTGGTACGCACATGAAGGCAAAACATGAAATCTTGTTCAAAGAGAACAGATTGTTGTATTTGCATCACAGGCATTGCAGAATTTGCAGAAAATGTTCACACTGTGTGTGTGTGTGTGTGTGTGTGTGTGTGTGTGTGTGTGAGAGACAGGAATTTCATTTTTTTAAAATTTGATACATTTAACTACAGTATGACCTTTACCTGATGGGTGCTCAATAAGAAGAAGTAAAAATTACAAGCAAAAGGAATTTAATTTAAAATAATTTTAATTTAAATATTCTGCTCTTATTGGATCTGCTCAAAGCTTTTTCTTGCTAAATTATAATGGCAATGCCAAATATTATGGCTTAAATAAAAAAGCAGTTTGAATTCATTTTTTTCTTCTTTATTTATTTCATTTTTAGCTGATAAATAGGTCATCTGTTCCATGTGCTGTGACAGTGAAATGTGGCAGTGACCCAGACCATGCGCTTTTAAAAAGTAGGTATATTTAAGCATGTAAATACAGCTGCACCAGCATCCAAAAATAGTTCTGAACATTAATGCATTTTTGTTTGCTTTTGTGCTGTGAAATAAAGCCATAACATATCTTATTTTCTGACTTTTGTGTATATAAATACACCGCTTATTTGGGAGACTTTTATTTTGTAAACTCATTTCCGCTTTGCTCGAACACTGAGGATCCCGCCGCTGGTCTGTTTTGCTAACGTTAGCGAACGGAGGCGCTGTAAATGTGTAATTTTCCACCGGACCTAAGCTGTTGAAACATAAAATGAAGAAATAAAGCAACCAGGTACAGTATGAGTTTCTGTTCTATGCTTTTGAAATGTTTTATTTCCGTCTCTTTGGCTTTAATTGTCGCTGAGTAGCAGTTTGCTAGCTGTCTGGCTAGGTTACGGATTAGACTAAAATATCGACAGCGAACCAAACAGAAACAAAATCTTTACTGTTTTACTAAAATAAGGTACATAATGACTGCAAATATGTCGAGAGACTTTGAACATCTGTTTGATTCACTAACTGAAGCATATCTGGTCTTAGAGCACAAAATGCTCGATTAAATATGTTTTCTTTTAAATGTTTACATTCAGTAAAGCTCTTTTTTTCTACAAAAAGGCTGATTTGGAGCTAAAGGTAGACTAATAACTAAATCTCTGCCATGGTTGTACAAGCAGTTCTCTAAATCTAAGGTTTTCTCTTTTAAGGGTTGGAATTTTAGTAGTTTAGTAGTAGCTAGCTTTATTTAAGCTCTCCCCAGGGCATCCCAAAAACACTACCTACTTTTCATATTTTTCTATTAACCTTACTGTTTTTATATGTATAAATAAATTCCTGAATAAATAGCTTTTAAACCTATTTTTCCTGTATAATTGGACCTTTCTAGTGGTGCCAAATGTTGGGAAAATAGGCTTAAAAGCTATTTATTTAGGCAGTAAGCTTTTATTAATTATTAAGAAACAGTAATGTTAATAAACAAATGAAAAGTAGGTATTGTTTATTGGGATGCTCTGGATAGAGCGTAAATGCAACTTATTAATAAACGGCTGCCTACTGTTTAAAATGGTATATTTGCATGTTTGTGTTTATTAACATTGTTGTTTAATTAACATTGAGTTAATTAAAGCTTACTGTCTAAATAAAAAGCTTTTGTCATCTTAAAATCTGGTTAAATAAATATGCCTCCTAAATAAGATTAAATAAAGTAAAACTGCAGATTATCTTGTGGAGATGTGATTGATGCATAAATAATTATATATTTTTTATTATTATTATTATTATTATTATTATTATTATTTTAATCACAGTTGAACAATCTTGACTTCAGCCTTACTGGAGGCTCATGACCGGCATCCGTTGTTTGGCATGAACCAGTTTCAACAGCAGAACAGCAGATCCAACCTGTACGGCGTCGCCAAAACTGAGGCCTCCTCAACTCCCTCCCTTACCACCAGCATGGCAAACAGCACTGCTGTCCCAGGCAAGGTTTTAGGCACCCAAGGTCCTGCTGGTAGACTCAGTCCTGAAGGAACTCAGGTGAGGCTTTTCTCCACCCTTAAATATTTATTGCTCCCCGGTTGCAGGCTCTGCATAGCACTGCTCTGCATAGCACTACTCCTGGTGTCAGTGTGTTTAGATGGGTTAAATGCAGAGAACAAATTAAATTCACTGTTCACAGTATGTGTGTACCTACATAAGAAATGTAATTTTATTTTCATTATGTACCTTTAACTACAATTTGTCTTTTGTCTCATAGGTGCTCAGTAAGAAGAAATTGCAAGACCTTGTGCGAGAAATTGACCCCAACGAGCAGCTCGATGAGGACGTCGAGGAGGTAGTTCTTGAATTGTAGGATCGTGTTTGCTTTAAATGGTCTTCAATACTGTCGTTAAATATTGACTAGTTAATGAGACAAAGTTGCATGCAGTGTCATGTGTTCATATGATGGTAATTCAGTGAAGAGTTTGGACTTGAGTTCATCTGAACTTCAGTTGAGTGCAAGTTTAGTCGAACATTGATAGTAAAATGAGTTTTACTGAAGTGGTTAAAATGTCAGATTGTCACTTTTTCTTCAAGTCAGATGCCCTGCTCGAGCTACTGTTGTACCTGTAAGTGCTATTATTGTGAAATCAAAGTGCCTAGAGCAACAACAGCTCAGCCATGAGGGAGTAGAGAGCGTGGGTGGCCATTGCTTAAACATGTAGGGAGTAAAAATCATTTGTGCTCTATTGCACTGCTCAGACTGCTTTTTAAGCAACAAGCATCAGCTCAAGAACTCTGCATCTTGAGCTTGATGACATGAGTTTCTACAGCCAAGCAGCTTTACTCAAGCCTACGATTACTTCATGCATTGCCAAGCCTTAATCAGAATAGTGTAAAGCATGCCACCAGTGGACTTTATTGCAGTAGGGACCTTCTCTCGGGGGGCTAATCTCATCACTGTTTGACAGTACCCTGGTTAAGTTAAGCAGTGATGGTAAAGGGGTTGGATGAATGTTTGCACTACACTGTATCCACAAAGCAAGTGACTCAAAGAGAAGTCATCATTTGAACATTGCAACCTGAGATGAATGAGAAGGGCACTGAAAGACTGGGGCAACTTGTGGTTAGCATTCATACTGCGCAGTTTTTACTGTTTGTGAAAGAATCTTGTTCTGTGTAATAATTACTCTGTAAAGGATCATTTTTGAATCAATCCATTTTTCCTTTTTTCAGATGCTGTTGCAGGTTGCTGATGACTTTATTGAGAGTGTGGTGACCGCTGCCTGCCAGCTTGCCCGGCACAGGAAGTCTAACACACTGGAAGTAAAGGATGTGCAGTTGCATCTTGGTAAATGTTGATCTTTTATTTTTGTGACTGATGATGTCAGCTTCAAGATCATGTTCTCCGGGGCAGTGCTGGTCTAGTGTTTAGGGACTAGGCCCCTTAATTGGAAGGTTGTGGGCTATAGTTCCTATCACTGTTCTCCGGGGACTGGACACGGCTGCCCTCTGCTGCATGGTATACGTGGGTTAAATGCAGAGAATTAATTTTCATTGCGTTTACAATGTGCTGTGTGTTTCAAAATGACAAATAAGTCACTTTCACAATAGATCCCGAAAATGTGAACTTGCAAATCATGCAAAATAATATGTAACAGTTTCTGGAACGATGGAAAAATAGTCTTTTAGTTAGTATTTTCATCACTGCCCTGCCTGTGTTTTGAGAGTAAAATATATATTATCTAGAGTTAAGTACTGCCAGTTCATTGACGTAATTCTGTGACACGTCCAGTGCTTATGTTGTGTTACTCAACAGAGCGCCAGTGGAACATGTGGATCCCTGGATTTGGCTCAGATGAAATCCGACCATACAAGAAGGCATGTACTACAGAGGCGCACAAACAGGTCAGCCTTCATGTTTTAAGACTGAAATACAGAAGATAGACATACAGTGCTGTCCAAAAGTTATTAACCACCGCTCATTATATTTTCATGTATTTTTAAGTAACAGTCCAGTTAGTTAATCCACACAGCGATCTACGTCTGAACCTAGCAGAACAAAGCGTCTAACTTAAGACATGAAGCAGAGAAGAAACGGGTGCAGATGATTAGTTTACTGCTGATGCTGAGTGGTTGAAACCCCTTTATCTAGAACCTTGTATCTTTAGGTGCTTTGCAGCCTGTCACTGTGAAACTAACTTTAATTTAACCTGTTAATTTAACCTGTTTAATATGCCAGAGATAAGCCAGTTTGGCCAGCAGTAAGTAGTATTTATGGGCCAAACAGATGATTTAATAAGTGGTACCTTAAGACTTTTGCACAGTACTGTAGAATGAACATTGAAAATTGCAATAAAGAAATTGCCTTTTTTTTTTTTTTTTGCTTAATAACTGCTTTTGTTTTTTTCAGCGAATGGCACTGATTCGAAAGACAACCAAAAAGTAGCAAGATCAAGGAGATCAAGATGATGTTACCCTTTTTTTTTTTTGCCTCTGAGGAAAATATGCCACTCTTAGAAGTGCTGCAGTTGAGGGGTAGCAGGCCTCCATATCAAACAGAGGCACTATTGTCAAACAGGTGCTTATGATTTCGAATTTTTTTTTTTTTTTTTTCTTTTTTATACAGATTTTCCCAGACTGTTGATTTGACGCTGTTATTAGTTTGCTATGTGCTTGCTGTTATTATAATAGGCTACGCTATTATATGCTTAAAAATACTACAGTTGAATCTTAAATGTTGCATGAAACACATGGATCGGGTCCGATCGCTCGTGGGCATTTACTTTTTTTCAGCAGCCTCTTTGAAAATATGTAAAAAAATTATATATAGCTGCATATTTATCATTACAGTCTCTTCTTTCTCTTTGCTTTAGAATCCATTGGTTTGATCGTCATTGGGGAGAATTTTCATACAGATTAGTTTGTAATCTGTGGGTGTAAATATTCTCTAGTGGTGAATAGTTCTGGGTGTGGCGTTACGGTTGTTTATTTTCTAATAAAGATGCATAGTGCCACTTTTCCCGAGGTCATCATTTTAATGGTTAGGATTATCGTGAGTGGCGCGTGATATGAAGGAGTGTACAGACAACATGTCACCGTTTCCTTAAAGTCTATTTTATCGCCGAAGTTTGGAGTCATTTTGGAAATTCAAAGTTATTTTCACAGTTACTCTCCATGTATTTTAATTAAGGCACCGCGTGTTACTCAGTGATGATAGTGTATGAATTGTTTTCCTGAAACTTCACTTCTAAATATTGAGGAAGATAATACAACTCAATATTTTGCATTGCGTGATTTAAGGGTCATCTTTATCCGTGTCAGTTTTGGTATTTAATATAGTAAATACTCTGCTGATTTGGTGGGGAAGATATAGCAGATGGTATCCAAAGTAGGCAGTGTCTAAGAATTTTATTTTATTTTATTTTTTGGTTCTCTTTCCAGTTTGGTGTGTCAGTGCTGTGTAGAGGCGTTTTTGATGCTGTGCTATTTGATTCAATAAGGACTTTCCCGCGTGCAGTACTTCTCATTGGTCACTTTCAGCTCTACCTGGAATAAAGTTGTGAACGGTTACTTGGGTTCACTCTCAGATTGGGATTTGCTGTTGCCACACAGTTTAAATTAGGCTTTATCTTCAACGTTACTTCCGACTTTCTAATAGAGATTTCCAGGAATACTGAAACGAGTCACACCTGTCAAACATGGTTCTACTCCTACTGGGTTCTTACTGGGATGGAACTGAACTGTTTTTGTGTGGGGTTTATAGAAGATTCCCCTATGAGTCTGGCTAGGTGTTATCGTCCTTTATAAAATGTTGTTTTTTCATAAATAAAAAGAATTTGAATATCAAAATGCTTAGTGTATGTCACCACTGCCAAATAATAATTGATTTATTTTTTTTTCATGAAATGATTAAATGATAGAAATGGTCCAAAATGGCTCGGATTTCAAACTCTTTATATTCAGTTCTGGTGCAGTAAACAACATTCATAGAGAGGGCAGGCCATGTGATATGTTACTTGGCACCCTCAAGTAATGTCTTCAGTACCGAATGTCAAAAAAGGTTCATGTTTCAGAGTTAAAAATACAGTGATTTTTATTTCTCATTAGCAGTGTTTCACTACGACACAGCATCCTGACCACTTAGATAATTGTGTAAAAATTAGAAAGCTCCTACTAACCAACCCCGTGAACAAAGTGAACCCCAGAGAAGTGAAAGAAAGTAGCTTCTTCTTTCTGTAGGAGGTTTGACCTTTTAAATCAAGGTGACCCAGACCCTATGGGCCTACTAGAATTGGTCCAGTTGATCAGTAGAAGTATTCTGCCCTTGGCCGTGTGCTTTGGGATGGTGTTTGCTGGCGTGTAGAGACTCCCGAGTGTCAGGACACTCCATATTGTTCAGTAGTGTGAAGGTTCAGCAGTCACAGCGTTTGTTCTGCGTGTTGGTCTTGCCGTTCTCCAGTTTGGTGTTTATCTTCTGGCTGTGTGGGACTGAGCTCTTCACTCCGTCCCAGCCCTCCCTCAGATGCACCTCTCCTGCCAGCAGGCCCTGGTACACACGGCGGCTCAGCAGCTCGAACGGGACACTGATGTTCTGGCCTGTTTTGGCAGACGCCTCCACATACATTGCTCCAATGTGTGTTGCCATTTTCTCCCCCTCCTCTCGGGTTACCACACGCTCCCCTGCCGCCTCACGATCGCTCTTGTGGCCCACGAGCACAAAGAACACAGCCTGAGGCTGCACATGCTCGAGAACTTCCGTGTGCCACTCACGCACCCGCTCAAACGATGTGCGGTTTCCCACATCAAAGACCAGCACGGCGCCCACCGAGTTTCGGTAGTAGGAGCGAGTCACTGACCTGAGAGAAATACACACGTACACATACACACACACACACACACACACACACACGGGTTAAAGTGGAGGGGCCAGGTTTACCCAGCATGCCTTGAGAGCAGCAGTGTAGGGTCCTGGACTGGTGTCAGGTGTATGGGCAGATGAACTTTTCACTCTTTCAGAAGGTTCATATGGACAAGTGTATCATAAAACCTGTGAAGTGACAGGAATAGAACTTTTTTTTCCTTGTTTGCACCAATATCAAGGGCTTTACCATTTCTGTGTAAAAAGAGGACGCGAGAATCTTTTCAGCAATTCACCGTTGTGTGTTTCATTTTTTTTTATTTTACTGGCTCTGAGCCATTAGCAGGAAGGGACATGCTCTTTCCTGCTGCACTGTGAGACTTACGCTTGATTTTACTGCACCTTTGAATTGTCCCCTTCAGTAAACATAGTTTAGGACAAGCATGAGAAATTTCCCAGCTCGTTTTTTTTGTATCAGTTCCAAGTGCACAGGAGTGTTTCTGCTCTAATCACTCCACATTTACACACAAGCGAGAATCGATCCAGATTTGATTCTCGTTCTCGTCCAGAATGTAAAACACACTGATAAAGTATCTTGTTTGCATCTGCATTTATAGGCCAATTAAAGTTGGAGAAACACATTTCCCAGCACTGATCAGCTGATCTTTATAATTAGAAGAGCGGAGGCAGATTTCTGCTTAAACCTCTTTTTGTTGCAGATTAAACTTTGAGATGAAGTCAGATTAATAGTGCTGCCGTAGAAAAGGAATCTTTCTACGGTTAAGAGTCCTGTCAACACAGAAGGAGTGAGTTTCTGACAAACGTCCAGGAAACGGGAATATGCTGAAGAATAACTGCATTTAAAAAGGGGTTCATTTCACATCAGCATCAAAGATCCTAAATATCTGCAGCTTGAATAGGAGCCTGTTTTGCGGCTGAGAGAAAAACCTGGGTTTGAACTTTGGATTTGAATATCTGCTTACACGGATCTATGCAAATGTAATCCGTTGTAGTTACTGTGCTGCCAGCAGGTAGATATACAGCCTGTCTGCAGTCATGGTGGTAGGGTCTGACCTTTAGAACTTTTTCTTCCTTCACACCCATCTGGGAAACAACTCTGCTGCTTACAGCGACAATGTGCTCAAATAATAGTTTTCTTATTTTGTATTTACAAATATGGGCAAAATACATATTTCAGTGTACAATTACAAAAATAAGGAAAAAGTATACAGATGTATTAAAATAACTATGCAAAATGATTAAAAAAGAGTTATGTTCTACATATTAATACTGAAAAAGGTCAAATGTGCCCATTGAAGCTGGAAACACTGGCGAAGTGGTTACTACTGGAGAGTTCATGTAATAAGAAGCAGCTAGCTAGCAAATATATTGAGGTAGAACATTATCAAACAATACTAGACGGGTTGGAGATGGTGGCACTGACGAAAAGACAGGAGGAGGAGCTGGAGGTGTCAGAGTTAAAGATGCTGAGATTTTCATTGGGTGTGACGAGGATGGACAGGATTAGAAATTAGTATATCAGAGGGACAGATCAGGTTAGATGTTTTGGAGACAAAGTTAGAGAAGCAAGGCCTTGGTTTGGACACGTCTGGAGGAGAGACGAGGTTTATATCAGGAGGAGGATGTTGAAGATGGAGCTGCCAGGAAAGAGGAAAAGAGGAAGACCAAAGAGGAGGTTTATGGACGTGGTGAGAGAGGACATGCAGGTGGTCGGTTTGAAGGAGGAAGATGGAGAGGACAGGAAGAAACGGAGACGGATGTTCTGCTGTGGCGACCCCTAAACGGGAGCAGCAGGAAGAAGGAGAAAACATTTTCACACAATGCCGAGACAAGATAGAGACCCCTGCAGAGCTCTTCATTGTCATGACAAGTGCTTCCTCAAAATGCCAGATGAAAGTTCAAGATACCTAAACCTCCCTGAACAGGAGGGCCAGGTAAGATTTCTCACAAGCTAAAAATAAGGAAAAAAAGAGAGAAGTTACAGGATGACCTGAAAGCAGTTACACAACAGCTGAAGCTTTGTGAAAAAGCAGAGATGGATCAAAGTTTGGACCAATTTCTTTCTTTGGAAATAATATAACCCAACATGTCTGGAGTAAGATGGAGGTGTTAACATCATGAAATGGTGCTGCTTCCCTGAAAACACCAATGCACTGCACGATATCAAAGGAAACAGGTATGAAGCTATGAAATGGAAGATATTTAAGGAATCTCATTGGCCGAGAAAAGGGAGAATGGTTTCTGCGAAACAACGACAGGCAAAAACGCTGAAGACCAGTTTCTAAAAAATCTGAAGGTGTGTGATCTTCTATCTGTTTATGCTTATGAATACATAATCTTTATATTTTTGGCCACAAAGTCAGCAGACGTGTGTATAAGAAGTGGATGTCTGTTGAATAAAAAAAGCTAAATGTCAGAATACTTTCTTTCAATGAATATAAAGGAAAATAATGAACAACTGGACAAACATGATCAGATGGAGAAACAGATCTTCAGATATAAGCCATCAGTGGTCAGCATCATTTACCTGAATCTTTCTTGGCCAGCTGTGTCCCAGAACTGCAGCTTGACCCTCACTCCGGGCTCCACCTCTAGGAAGTGCACATAGAAGTCCACTCCAACTGTCTGGTTGATACACTCCAGGAACTGGTCCTCTGTGTATCGTTTCAGCATGGACGACTTGCCCACTGTAGAGTCTCCTAACATGATGATGCGGAACTGGTATTGCCACAGTGTCAGGTCCATGACTGCTGTAGCTCAGTGGCCTCAACCCAGCAGGCCTATCGACTCACCACCTGGTCCCTCAGCAGTCTCAATGCTACCAGCTTCTAGTGTGAACCCTTGTCCAGCACATCCTCAATCAAGACAGAAGAAGGAGTAAATCCATACCTCTGGTGTAGATGTTCCCCAGAGCCTGCGCAAGTTTTGAAATGGTCCCAGATACACACACACACGCACACACACACCAGTTGCACTCTTGCAGAGTGGAACCTCCCTGTTTTGATCTGCTATTTCATTTTTGCCTGCTCATACTCGTTACAGGGAGTGGTTTCACAGAGCAGGGTGGTTTTTTTTCAGTGCCAGAGGGAAGGACCAACCAATTTCATATCTGGACAAGCCCAGTATTTCCTGTTAAGACCAGCTCAGTGCCTATAGCACGTCTCAGAGACTGAGTCAAGAAAAAAAAGTTCAACTTATACCCTTAAAAAAGCAGGTTCTTCAAGGTTTCCTTGAGGGAGTGGTTATTTATATAGCACAAACCTAAAAATGAAAGCTTAAATGGTTGTTCTCCATGCTGAAATGGTTGTTTTTAAGAAGAACCCTTCACCATAGAATATCTCTAAAAACACTGATGACTCAGAAGTCATATCTACTGACTGACCACTGAGGGTCAGCGCACATGTTTGGTTATTAGATGACTCAGAGTCAGCTGTTATAATATAGAAATGAATGTTGCAGTGACTTAGTACTGTTGCCCTCTGCATTTCTGCTCAATTTAGTCAACCCAAACAGGAAGTGAGTTCACTCCCTTAGGAGACAAACGGGACAACTAGGAGGGGTCCATGGCAAAATTAGTTCTAAAGCTACAGCCATGCATTGTTTTCTTTTGTTTACACTCTTTCTGAGACCAGAGGGTTTGTTTGCAGACTCACAGTTTCCCTTTTGTTCATTTTTCTCAGCGTAACCCTTGGATGCACTCACGGGTGCAGAAAAGGTACTGGCACATTTAGCTGGCTCTGTCTTAAACCAGCCTGAGTTATGCACAAGCAAAAAAAAATATATATATATATATATTGTTTTACCCAGAGGGAGAAAGAGAAGTTCAGAAAGCTCAGACAGATTTATGGTGGCATCTCACCAGTTTCCAAAATGTTGATCTTTTATTACCTCATGTCCAGGAATTCCCAGGCACTGGAAACAAATGTAGCCTTTTTCCAAATCCCCAAATCTCAGCTCTGAAGGTTTTGAATTAAAAAGGTTTATTCGTATAACATTTTCCTTTTTTATATTTTAAGGATCAAGTTTTTACTACTAATAAAGTTAGTTTATCTTAAAAATGACTCATTGTGAAGCACCGAGTGAAGCAGATGCTGTTGGCAGCAGTTCTTAGATGTTGGCAGCAGTTCTTCCCCATTGTTGGGAAACTTTTTGAAGATTTAAGGACTCTCCAAAAGTCTTCCAAGAACAAATTACAGACAAATAAGGACAAGGATAAGGAGTCTGGCTTGGTTAATAAACAGTCCTCCATACTTGACTTTTTTATTTACAGGGGCCTAGTGGTTAGGGTGTCGGCCGCATGATCGGAGGATCGGGGGTTCAAACCCCTTCCCAATAGGTTGCCCTGAGGTACCCTTGAGCAAGGTGCCGTCCCCGTCCCGCTCCTCCCTGCGATGGCCTGGCGACCTGTCCATGGTATGTCCCGTGAGCTGGGATGGACTCCAGCGCGACCCGACTTGGGACAAGTGGCAGAAAATGACTGACTGACTGAAAACTAGATCGTAAAATGATTCCATAAGTCAATAAATAATTTTTCACAGTATTAGAGAGCACAAAATCTGAAGACAATATCTAAATGGGCTGACCTAAGATCAGTTTTTTCTAACATTTCCTAACACATGCCTTGATTTTAAAGCCCATACCCCTGGGCTTCAGCAATATACTAGCTTTACAGCAGCCACCAGATGGAGATAAATCTCTTCTTTTCTGCTCCAAATACTCTGTAGAGATTCTGCTCTTGAACTGGAATCACATTTATATCATATTTATGCAATCAGATTCTCACAACAATGTTCTAACATCTAGTTAGGCCCTACCGGAGAAGCAGAGATATTTAGGATCTCAATGGTTCACCAAATAATCTCTAAATGTATAAATCTTTATATTAAAATGGACTAATTTCACCTTTTCATGTATAAATTGTTTTTAACATACCCTTGCACACTGATAGCATGTCAAATTCACTTTGCAAATTTAAAAATCTCCCTTCAGTTCTTTATATTTGTTGGAATATAGGTGTAGTGTTTTATTGCAAAATGCGTAAAAATACATAAATACGTAAATACAGTCTAAACACAAGGAAGGTTTTCAGAATACTACATTTCAATTTTAAATTTAGTATTTGATAGGACCACTGTTATTCCACAGCACACTCTGAATTGTCTTAATCGAGTGTTCTTGTCATTTATTTAAGTCAGCTTTAGTTCTCCAGGCTTCTTGAAGGACCTTCCAAAACTCTTCTTTGAATGTTGGCTGACTTTTTGTTTCCTGTTCTCTCTGAAGATGATTCTACACTGCTTCTGCTTCGGAAACTGCTCAGGTACAGCGACGTCACTGACAATAAGGACAAAAACTGTCAGGGTTTGTATTGTCCTGCCCTGACTGGGCACTCCTGGTGCCTCGTTAGGATGTCAGGTGTGCCTCATTGGCTCAAGGGGATAAAGATCCGAAGGAGTCAGAGCAGAAGGTCGGTCATCTAGGATTCCACGTTGGGTGACAGTTTGTAGTACATGTTTATGCGATGTATAGCAAAATTAAGTTGCAGACTCCCAGCTCCACATTTATGTCCAGTCAAACACACCCAACACTTACAAAAACCTAGCGTTGAAGACAAACCTCTACGTGTAATTTCTGGCGAAGAAATGTCTGTGCAGCAACATGTTTCCTATCAGATTCGTTTTTGGAGAAAAATATCCACTGTCAAAGTAAAAAAGTGAAAGTGACTATTTTTGTCATTGTGAAATACAACAAAATTCAACCTCTGCTTTTCACCCACAAACACCGTGCAGCAGGGGGAAGCTATCTAAAGCACCTGGGAAGCAGTGATCAATGGCTCCATCATTTACATGATTACATCACAACTAGGAAGCTGAAAGTTAGCATGTTCTTCCTCTCCATTAGATCTGTTGCTAAGGCAAAGTCAGTGGGCAGTTGGACATTCATTGATATCTCACTCAATCACTTACTCATTTTCATAGCCACTTGTCCTAATTAGTGTGGCGAGGCGTTCCATCACCCCTCACCATCCTAATTAGGACAAACGGCTATGAAAATATCACAACTGGGCAGCGGTGCCCTAGTGGTTAGGCAGTTGGCTACAGGATTGGAAGATTGTGGGTTCAAACCCTTTACCAGTAGGTTGCCCTGAGGTACACTTGAGCAAAGTACCATCCCCATCACTGCTCCCTGGGTGCTTTCAATAGGTGCATGGGTTAAATGCAGAGGTCCTGTAGTTGGCTACAGGATTGGAATATTGTGGGTTCAAACCCCTTACCAGTAGGTTGCCCTGAGCTACCCTTGAGCAAGGTACCATCCCTGTCACTGCTCCATGGGCACTTTCATAGCTGCCCCCCTGCTGCACGGTTTGTGTGCATGGATTAAATGCTGAGGTGGTTTGCTGTGCTGTGTACTTACAATGACAAGAATAGTCACTTTCCCTTTTTCACATCAGATCAAGAACCTCTTGTGCAGTAAGTCCTGCTGCCCAAGCCTCAGTCACTGAAATGGCAGCTCGGGTGATTTTATGGTTTATGATGCTGCTTATCATCTGTTTTAATCTCAGTTACCTCTGTTTATTTTTCATGATTTTTTACATTTCAGGTGCTTGTAGGATCATGTGTCTGTATCAAGGCACCCTCTGATCTCCACATGACCACTGTTCCATATGTGCACCATATACAGTCAGGCCTGTTTTACTTTCTCAATGTTTTGAGAGTCCCCATGACCTTTCAAAGGAATCTGGGCAAACAGTTTCAGGGTCCCCATCACGACTGTCCCATACACATCACAGACACTGTAGAGTTTCACAGTTTTAAGATTCCCTAAATCCACTATTTTCCTTGATTTGTCACACACTGGTGGATCTCAAACCTCAACAGATTCTATTTTTAAATGGTTAATTATATAGTAATTAACTAAAACAACTAAAGTTTCGGACTACAAATCTTTTTGCACATTAAATATTTTTTTTGGGGTTACTTATGAACAGTAATTTCATGCTAAATAAAAGGACTTTAAGTGTAGTTGTACTGCTGTCAAATGGGGCAAAGTTGACCCAAACAGTATATAAGATTGAAACATTAGGTTTATGGTGCAAATCTACCATTTTCATGGAACAAACATATTCACGGTATTAATTTGAGCCTCTGGACCCCCTATTCTGTCTCTTGAGTTCATGGGCCTGCCAAAATGAGTCCAGTTGGTCAGTAGAAGTATTCTGTCCTTGGCCTTGCGCGTTTGGATAGTGGTGTCAGGACACTCCATATTGTTCAGCAGTGTCTGAAAGATCAGCAGACACAACATGTGTTCTGCTGGTTGGTCTTCTGGCTGTGTGGGACTGACCTCTTCACTCCACACCAGCCCTCCCTCAGATGCACCTCTCCTGCCAGCAGGCCCTGGTACACACGGCGGCTCAGCAGCTCAAATGGGACACTGATGTCCTGGCCTGTTTTGGCAGATGCCTCCACATACATTGCTCCAAGATCCTTCGCCAATTCCTCACCATGTTCCCAGGCTACCATGCGTTTCCCTGCTGTCTTAAGATCACTCTTGTGGCCCACGAGCACAAAGAACGCAGGCGGATTCTGTACATGCTCAAGCACATCCGCGTGCCACTCACGCACCCCCTCAAACGAATCATGGTTTCCCACATCAAAGACCAGCACGAAGGCCACTGAGTTTTGGTAGAGAGGGCGAATCGATGACCTGTGAGAAATACACACACACACACACACACACACACACACACACACTGTAATATGACTGGTTAATGAAATCAGCTAATGGCTTCTGCAATCTCATTGATTTCTGTCATTGATTGGTCAATTTGAATTTTGCAGTTTGGCTCACAAATCATGCTGTCTGAGCAGTTTCTGGATCAGATCAGCCACCTGAATACTGCACTCTAATTGGCAAATTGAATGTTGACCACCTGAGTTTACGCATAAGTGGTTGATTGAATCCTGCACCCCGACTAGCTCACTGAATACCGGTGGCTAAATAAATGTTACGAGAGATGGCCAGTCGAACTCCGTGCACGACAAATATTATTGGTTAGTTGTTTTTTTTAATTCTGTAATGCTGTAAACTGGACTACAGCCCTTGTATTACAATATATTGGATAGAGAGTAATATTGTAACAAATATACAACATAATTACATCTGCTTGACTTATCATATTACACGGCATTATTAACTGTTGACTAACTTAACCAATCATATTGTAAAGTTACTCCACACTACAGGATCAACATGTTTGTGCACCTTTGAGCATAATACCTTTTTTGCTTGAAGGTGTCAAAAAGGGTTCATTAGAGGTGACGACACAGGACAAAAAAATAACATGTTGTTGAAAATAACATAAATAAATGAAAACGGCTCCTTAAAGAACCAGTTATTTCCCAAAGTATAATATAGTGTAACATTATGGCAACATCAGTGTTATACCGTGTTATTATACTGCTGCCAAAATGAAAATGAAAATGAAGATGGGCAGATTAACAGTTCACTCTTCCAGAAGGTTCATATGGACAAGTGTATCCTAAACCTGTGAAGTGACAGGAATAGAACTTTTTTTCCTCATGTTTGCACCAATATCAAGGGCTTTACCGTTACAGCGTAAAAAGAGGAAGTGAGAATCTTTTCAGCAATAAGCTGTTGCTGTGGTTCTTCATTCTTCTTGTACTTCTTGGAGCTGACATCACTGGCTCTGAGCCATTAGCAGGACGGGACATGCTCTTTCCTGCTGCACTGTGAGACTTACACTTGATTTCACTGCACCTTTGAATTGTCCCCTTCAGTAAACATAGTTCAGGACAAGCATGAGACTTTTCCCAGCTCTTTTTTTGGTATCAGTTCCAAGTGCAGAGAAGTGTTTCTGTAATTTGTACTTAGTGTATATATATACAGTACTGTGCAAAAGTTTTAGGCAGGTGTGAAAAAATGCTGTAAACAAAGAACGCTTTCAGAAATATCAATAATGATTGTTTATTTTTTATCAATTTACAAAATGCAAAGTGAGCGAACAAAAGAAAAATCTAAATCAGATCAATATTTGGTGTTACTACCTTTTGCCTTCAAAGCAGCATCAGTTCTTCTAGGCACACTTGCACAAAGTCAGGGATTCTGTAGGATTATAGTCGGTGTCTGATCAAACAGTTTTACCAAACAGGTACTGATGATCATCAATGTCACACGGAGGTTGAAACACAGTCATGTTTGGAACGACCGACCAGCCGAGTTCCTTCTAAAACTGTGTGCAAGTGTACCTAGAAGAATTGATGCTGTTTTGAAGGCAAAGGGTGGTCACACCAAATATTGATTTGATTTAGATTCTCTTTGGTTCATTCACTGCATTTTGTTGATTGATGAAAATAAATGATGAACACTTCCATTTCTGAAAGCATTCTGTTTACAGCATTTTTTCACACCTGCCTAAAACTTTTGCACAGTACTGTATATATATGGGAAACACATTAAGAAGCTATAGACTGGGAGAATCTCATTGGCCAGGAAAATGAAGCACATTGAAGTTTCTGCAAATTGAAGACCTGATCTGTTTTTCTGTTCAAGTAATATGTATTACTGGTATAAAGAAATAAGCATCACATTAATGGTTTTACCTGCATAATTTATGGCCAGGTGTGTCAAACAACTGCAGATTGACCTTCACTCCGGGCTCCACCTCTAGGGTGTGCATGCAGAAGTCCACTCCAATTGTCACTTTGGTTTGCTGGAACTGGCCCTCTGTGTATCGTTTCAGCATCGATGTTTTGCCCACTGCATCGTCTCCTAGCATGATGAAACGGAACTGGTACTGCCACTGTGTCTGGTCCATGATTGCTGTAGCTCAGAGGCCTCCACTTAGCTGGCTGTCAACTCACCACCTGGTTCCTCAGCAGTCTCAGAGCTACCAGCCTCTAGTGTGAATCAAGACAGAGGTAGGGTTAAATATATACCTCTGGTGCAGATGTTCCTCAGAGCCTGCTCAAGTTTAAGACATAGTGCCACACACACACACACACACACACACACACACACACACGATGTCCACTTTGTAGGGGTGGTGCGTCCTTTTGCCTGCTCATTAAAGGAAGTGATTTTAGAGAACAGGGGATTTTTGGTGCCAGAAGGAAGTGATTTTATATCTGGACATTATTTTTTGGTAAGAACAGCTCTCATTGCTTATACCGTGTCCTACAGTAAAGAAAAATTTCAACTTATACCCTTAAAGCAGGTTCTTCAAGGGTTTTTTTTTTGAGGGTGAGGTTATTTATAGACTCAAAAATGAAACATTAAATGGTTGTTCTTCAAGATGAAATGGTTGTTCATGCTTCTTTAAAGATCCCTTTAACATGGCTTCTAAAATTGTTTTATTGTCCTTTGGAGTATAAGTCCAGTATAAGTCTTTTTGGTGCGATCTAGAACATTTTGCTGTTAAAAGAAATAGATTTTCTACCAAGAAAATGAAATAGAGAAGCTCAGAAACGTGCTGACAGGAGTTAGAGCTAAAAGCTCAGATGGATTTATTTTGGCTTCCTCCCTCTTTCATAAAGTTAATCTTTTATTACCTCAAAGCAAGGATCGTCCATCCATTAGAAACAAATTGAACCTATACCTCCAAAATAAATTACTTAAAATTTTTTTATGCTGTATTTTACTCTTTAAATGGAAAGTATCAAGTCCTTACAGGGCACAATAAGGCTAATTAGTCCTTAGGCAGCGGTGGTCTAGTGGTTAGTTGCCCCAGATCAGAAGATTGTGGGTTTGATTCCCTCACCAGTAGGTTGCCCTGAAGTACCCTTGAGCAAGGTACCGTCCCTGTCACTGCTCCGCGGGCACTTTCAATAGCTGGCCCCTGCTGCATGTGTGTGTATGAGTGAAACGCAGAGGTTGAATTTCGTTGTGTTGTGCTGTGCTGCGTTTCACAATGACAAGGGTAGTCACTTTCACTTTTTCACTTTTAGAATGACATGCAACCCACAATCATGAACCATAATAACACCATAATCATTTGGAAGCATTATGAGGAACTCTGGGCCCTTCCTCCAGAAAGTTTACACAATTTCATCACATGACCAAAGAATAAAACTTCTCTTTGCCGTGTTAATGTGGAGAAGACTTGCGTAAGGTTCGGTGTGTGTAATAATGTAACAACAGCTATCATGGTTAATAAAACAGGAAATTCAAATTCAGTTAAAAGGTGTCACTTGGTGTTTCACAGTATTGGAGATCACACAGTCTGAGGACAATATTTAAAAGGGCTGACTTAAGATCAGTTTTTTCTCACGTTTCTTAACACATGTCATTTCTTTTAAGCCCATAACTTTGGGTTTTAGCAGTGTGCTAGCTTTACAGCAGCCACCAGATGGAGTTAAAAACATTCTGATAGTATTTATGCCATGAAATCACACAAAAATGCCCAGACATTGTGCCTTATGGTGCGCTCATTGCTAACACGATTGTGCAAACGCAGGCATTAGAAAGGTATAAGAGCAGTAAGCACTCTGGGAGGTGTGACTAGAGTTGTGTTCAAACTTCCCAACACTGGACTTTAGAGTAGTGGAACAGATTTTTCTGGAGTTAAGGAGCCTTTGAGATGAGTTTGTAGTGGCATCTGTAATCCAGAACTAATCTTCCAACATCAGACTTCATTCAAGAGCTTGTGACTGTAGTCAGATCCTCACAGCAATGGGGCAGCGGTGGTGTAGTGTTTAGGGCCCAGGATCAGAAGGTTGTGGGCTCGTATCTCTTACCAGTAGGGTCTGAGGTACCCTTGAGCAAGGCACCGTTCCTATCACTGATCCCTGGTCTCCCCATTAATACCTTTGATTTTATAAGATTTCGTGGATAAGCAGGTGTCCAAAAACATTTGGAAACATTTGGAAACTTCCTCTGGAGTGGTGGAGCCTTTGAGATGAGAGTGGCGTCTTTTATTCATGTGTGAACCTGAATTCATTCAACCAGATGTGGCTGCTATCAGATCCTCACAGCAATGTTCCAACATTTAGTTAAGGTCTCCTAGGAAAGCAGTCTTTTACTTTGGCAGAGACAAATTCCCTATTAATACCCTTGATTTCCGAATAATTGTTGACAAGCAGGCGTCCACAAACATTTGGACACATAGTGTAACTATGGCCTGTACCAAGTTCAGGGTTTGTTAGGAGTCGTTGGCTTCTGTTCATTGATGTGCCGCTAGTTTTCTTGTTTCTATAGTTACCACAACAGTACAATGGGCTAAAGAGGCAAGTCCTGTTCTAATGGTCTCCTATGTACAGGGGTGCTTGAAAGTTTTGGAATTGTTTGTATTTCTGCCTTAATATGACCTTCAACATCATCAGATTTTCACACCAGGACAAACAGAACCCAACTGAGACAAAAAGAAATGTTTATTATGTCAGTCAGTCAGTCATTTTCTGGGCCGCTTGTCCTAATTAGGGTTGCGCGGGGTGGGGGTGCTGGAGATGTTTATTATGTATTATTCTTAGGATGATGTTTTATTCATATTCTTGCAGAAATATAGAAAATTATTAAAAGTTTAACTTTAAAGCACTGCTGTG
This sequence comes from Hepsetus odoe, assembly GCA_017165825.1. Lineage (NCBI taxonomy): Eukaryota > Metazoa > Chordata > Actinopteri > Characiformes > Hepsetidae > Hepsetus > Hepsetus odoe. Next base: position 3,821,141 of record CM029379.1, read on the forward strand.
TATGTGCATCATGCTTGGCTGGAGGCTCAGTAATCTGTTTCTAGACAAATGGAAACAGCTTTCTATAAAAAAAATAATAAAAGCTTTACAACTTTATTTTACAGCATGGAGATATGTGATATAAGCTGGCATATTAGTATGCCGAATGCACATACAGCATTTACTGAACAGGCTCTGTCACAAAAACTCATATAAATACTCTGGATCTTAGTGGTCCACAAAAAAATCACGCAAGACCTTAATATAAAAATGGAATAATTTCATTGTGTCAGTCATTAGTCGATAAAAAGCAGGAGTGAGCATTTCACACTTACAATCCTCTTATCCACGGCTGTGAATTAGTGCTTACGGTTCGTACGTACAGGGGTGGTTTAACAGGCTGAGTTAATGTCTGCATGGAACAAACACACCTAAAAACAAATAACATCCATTTTGGCCGTTTAACTGTGACATGTGCAATGCGATCAGGGATTAGGGTACGGGACAGTGCACGGCACCGATTGTCTCTCCCTTTGCATTCATAGTCCTGAAGGTTCCCGCCGTATCCATTAATGTTGTTTTTAAGCAGCTTTGGCTGAATTCACCTCCGGTGGCATGCAAAGCACACAACACCTACTTTACATAAGTGTCCCCCAACAGGATTGGCAGGTTTATAAGAGGGAATTTGCTAGGCTGTCTTTTAGCTAGGGCTGGGTGATATAATGATCCTCATTGTGAAAAATATCACGATATTCTACGCGCATCTTGATATCATCAGTAATGAAAGATCACTGATCAGCTGCATGTTTCATAACAAAGAGAGCAAAATGAATCCCGTTTAACTGGATTTAATGCCTAGTAATGTGTGAGATGAGAAACATTGTATTGATTTTTGAGGCACTATTGAATCTTCTTTCTTCATTTAAAGATGTCTGAAAAAAATAAATACAATGATTTACTCCATTAAGTATCAGAATACTGTATATAGTCGCCTATCCCCAGCTTGAAGGGCTTAAACTTCAGTTTTAGAACCATGAGGCATTGCTTTTCTTCGACAAAACCCTTTTAAAACAGTATTGAAATAGAGATTATGAGGGAGAGGTAAGAGAGACATGGCTGCATTTTGTCCTCTAGGGGCAGTTGTGGTCATTTATAGTGCCTCATGGTAGGTGTGCTGCAGCAGTGGCTCTACAGGTTGTGGTTCTGCGTAGATCACACTAGCTTTGCGTGGGCCTGTGCCGTTGATGACCGGGGTGCAGTATCCGTTAGAGAGGCCACGGTGAGAAGGGCAGTCATAGTCTGGTTGCCCTGAGGATGACCTCTCCCCCTGTGGACCAGAACCTGTCTGAAACAGCTGAGAGTGTATGTGTAACGTGTCCAGTTGTGATGGGACGGAAGGGTCTGGGCACTGCTCGCTAAAAGGCGTAGCGTATTCGGGCTCAGGAGGCAGGGGCTCTGCGTACTCAGGCAGCTGACCCGGTGTGTCGTAGTGGTTGAGAGCAAAAGGCATGGTGTAGCCTTCCTCCAGCTCTGGCCGAAAGGTGACGCCCACCTTCTGCCCAACGGCTAACACATCAGGCTCAGCGTAGTCTGTAAACACAGGAAGGAGACACAATAGTAGCATATGGTCAAATAATGTAGACTGATTGTCTTTTATGTCTCAGAATAAATCCTTTGGGTTCTACGCTTGTGTGTCCCGGTGGTCCAAAACTGACGTGTGTGGGTTAATGTGCCAAAACAGTTATAAGTCATGAGCCATGAATGTTTTCCAACCTGTCTTTAGAATTAAACAAGCTATTTTTGTTGCTGTGACTTCAAGATGAATGAATGTGATTTTCTGATTGGCTATTTTGCCTTTTTTCATAAAGCAGAGTGGACTGAAACACTCCTTTATAAATTAAACGCCTAAATGGGTAGATTTATATTCCCCCCCACACATACATAAAGTGTAGGAAAAAATATATCCTCAACCTCGTTTTCCATCCTTACTATCAGAATTAATAGCAGAATGACTCCAGCACTCTTCTCCCATCTGCAAAATTAGAAATTCTCCTTCTCATATCTGACTTGTTCCTCTGCGTTTAAAAGTCCTGTCTCTTTATTCTCTGCACTACCTCCTCTCCTGATCACTGATTTTTTAATTCCCCGGACAGTACGGTCAAATGTCCTCGGGTTTGAGATGGGCCATACATATAGGAATTAAACTTTGTTGACTCCGTCCGGTGTCAACTGTCCAGTGTGATTATTAACATTTGTCATCTTTTTGCTATTTGCTGTTAAAAAAATCAGCATGCCTCAATCCTAATAATAGTGTCAAAAAAAAAAAGAAAAAAAGAAGAACAAACAAATGGTCTGTGTCGAGTCTATGAAGTCTGTATCCATGATATGGAAGAACACCCACCACACTCTGGGAGGCCTGAAATTTTCTGTGCATGTTCCACCATCTCTAACTCGTTACATGAATCCTAATAAGGTGAAGCTGCTTCAATTAGAGCGACTCTAAAAGGGACCTCGATTGTCTTGTCTGGTGATTCTCTGTCCCACTTTGGACTGAAGGCCTTGTTGAAGGGTGTGTTGGCCTGAGGCGGGGAGGGGGATGAGAGCTGCTCCAGCATGAGTGCCTGTCATTGGGGCACCAATTAAAGAGTTCCTTTCAGAGGGGCTCAGCCGACTAAAGAAAGACACATTTATGCTGGAGAGAAAGAGAAAAAGAGAGAGAAAGAGAGAGAGAGAGAGAGAGAGAGAGAATGTGAAACAGAGAGACAGCGTGCAAGCCATCAGAACCCTCTCTTGAGTTGCTCTGGCTGCTCAACAAAGCCATGAAGCACGAAAGGGGAACAGAAAGGTCTCTCTCAGTTTCTCTCTCTTTCTGTCCTGCCGCTGCTCTCACAAATCCCTCTTTTCCACTCCAAATTAGCACAAGATCTGAAAGCTCTTTATCTGTGCTTAATGTAAGGACTGTTGTCCCCAACAGCATCATAACACTTTTGATGAACATGAACTACACTGTCAGCTATTTTATTAATTGTAAAATGGACTTGTTTCATGTGCTACTGAGGGCCATAAATTAAGACTTCTACAGAAAAACAAATGGTAAGGATATGTTTAAAGGCTATTTTGGGACCATCCGTACACAAACAGAGCAATTTTCTCCTACTTTCCAGCCAGATCACTTGTACTGTATTATACCGGGACATAACACTGACTTGAGATTAGGTTTATGATGACACCTGGTAAAATAAGAGTGATATAATCCCCAGTAATCTGAGTTAACCAGATTAATTGCTGTTGTTTATATTGTTTTTGTGTCTGTATGTTTTGAGCATCCATAGACTTAACTGATGATGTAATTGGGTAAAACAAAGGCTCGGGGTCCTGACACAACTGCCTGCACAGGCATTGGCCCTTAACAGCACATAGTCTTATGACTTGCTCTGGCTTTCCCTATTCCTCATCTGTTAGATGTAAGTGAAATGACAGTTAATGTTTCCTCCCCAGTGAATTATTCCTGAATTAGCAGCAGGTTGAAAAGATGCCTTAACAATCCCAGGGTTGGGAAATTGTCTGGCTTGCAGAGTCTGAGTGAGCGGTACTGGACACAACTAGTTTAAGGGGAGGGCGGCACGGTGGCACAGTGGGCAGCACTGCCCCCTCGCAGCGAGAAGGTCCTGGGTTTGATTTTCAGGCGGGGTGGTCCAGGTCCTTCCAGTGTGGAATGGACATGTTCTCCATGTGTGTGTTCCAGGAGCTCCAGTTTTCATACCGTCCAAAGACCTGCACGTCAGGTGGATTGGAGAAGCTAAATTGCCCCCTAGCTGTAAGTAGGTGTGTGAATGTGTCTGTGTGTTTGCCCTGCGATGGACTGGCGACCTGTCCAGGGCGTGTCCCCACCTTCACCTGCTTCACCTCTTCAAATGTGCACATTAACCTAAAAAAGATAGGGAAGAAGTCTCACCATTAAGAGGAGGGTTTGGGAGGCTGTCATGGACGCTCCTGGCCAGAGGGTAAGATATGAGCTCAGAGTCTGTGTAAGGCAGCTTGGTCCCACCGAAGCTATGAGAGCCTGAATCACAAGAGACAATAACACTTCAGGTAACACCCTAATCACAGACCACAGGAAAACAAGCCAAGAATGTTCGAGGCTGAAATACCACTGTTCTGCCAGCCTACCTGAGTCAAGGCAACCCTTCTTCATATGCGCAGTCTTTTTCCTGACACAAGAGATTTAAGGAAGCTGTGTTAATTGGACATTATCTGTTACAAATTGCAATAACTACACACAAATCAATTCCTGGATTTTGTGGGTGGTTACGGTGGGTGGAAAAGTACCTTCTCCTCCACAAAAGGACTCCCAGCAAACATCCCAAACACAGAGCAAAACCCAGAATCACACCCACGACCAACATGACTGGGTGGCTGGAGCCTGTGAGGAAACAAGACAAGCCTTGTTTGTTACTATCTTCAGCTTTACATGCCTAGTCAATGAGAATTAAGATCGTGCACACTGAGGCTTTGCGTGCCATCCTTCATGTCTCCACAAGTGTGTAGACCAACCACCAAATTGAGACTGGGAAAAAAATAAGCGCTTGAAAAACAACAGAGCAATTATCTTAAAGCAGTGATCATGATATTAAATAGGCAAACGATGTCGGCAAAGAATAACGCAGCAAATAAAGACTGAAAAACAATGAAAATCACTGTTGAAAAACATGTTGGCCCATTCGAATTCAACATGACGGTGAATATTGCAGGCACAATGGTCTTTATTTTTTTATCGGCATTATTTGTGCTGAAAATGGTTCCCCTCAAGCTGATAGTACAAAGAATTCATATGATTTCTAAAAGTGCATTTTCATTAAGATATCTTTTAGCTTTGTTTCCACAGAGACGCTGATAGTTGCCTGTTTATTTATGTGTTTTTTGGAGCTGCTTAAATGGTATACAGCAGGGGTCACCCACCTTTTTGGAGCTGAGAGCTACTTCACGGGTACTAGTTACCTTAACTCATCTAAACTTCATGTATAATAAACATGTTTTACATGCTTTTTTTTAGATATTGTCATTTTCAAATCTATATAAATGCAAATGTGATTAAAGAAGAGTAGCAACAGGATCAAATTAAATATTAGATGCTGCTCACTGCTGAGTCGTGCTATTTTTAGAACAGGTCCGCGGGTACCAGGACGCCCCCAAGGACCACGTGAGTCACCGTGTTGGTGACCCCTGGTATTCAGACCACTGCGAGGGCTTTTGCAACCTGTTCATGGGGCAGTGGTGGCCTAGAGGCTAGGGACGAGGCCCCCCCGATCAGAAGATCATGGGTTCAAATCCCTTACCAGTAGGTTGCCCTGAGGTACCCTTGAGCAAGGTACTGTCCCTATCACTGCTCCCCGGGCGATTCAATAGCTGCCCCCTGCTGCATGTGTGTGTTTGTGTGTGGGTGAAATGTAGAGATGTAATTTCGCTGTGGTTCACTGTGCCGTGTTTCACAATGACAAGAACAGTCACTTTGTGTTTGTCCTGTGATCATCAGGTTAAGCTCACAAAAAGGGTTCTACATAAAACTATTAAGGTTCCTGAGCATCTAGACTCCTTTTTGCCAAACTTTTTTTAGGAACCGTTTAAGTGACATGACAGAGCTCAAGGTGTGGTGTCCAGATTCTCCAGAACTCATCGAGCATCTGTTGGATGAGCTCATCCGTTAGATGCTCTGGAAAAAAAAGCATCTGCTAAACGAGTAAATCTAAGTGTTCTGGACAAACCAGACTGACCCATGGAGGCCCAACTTCGCACATTAACGTATCAACACCCTCTCTTGTGGAGTCCTGTGAGTCCACGCCACGAAGGGTCAGAGATGTTTTGGAAGCATGAGGGGGACCTACTCAATAATATGCAGGTAGTTTTAATGTTTTGGCAGATTGGTGTAAGTCGTGCCAGTAGATGTTTAATTAGAGTTCTGGTAAAGGTGCATGTGTTGTCTCTGAAAAACAGCTTTTATTTGTCACGATGCTTAATGCTTAAATGTGAGAAAGATTTTTTCAAGCTCATTTAATTGGTGACGATATCATTTTCTAATAAATTCCATCAAAATATTATTTTTGAAGCATATTGGAATATTGAAACACATACCATTTGCATATTTCTTTACAAAGAGAGCAAATTCTGCCCCGTTCAGCTGGGTTTAGAGATGAGGGTTTTTTTTTGTGGCACTACTGATTCCTTCATCTCCATTTTTACTTCAGAAAAATTTAGTGATATCATATGTATCATGAACAAGTCTTTAAATACGGGTATAAGAATGCTTTCAGAAATGGAAGCGTTCATCATTTATTTTCATCAATCAACAAAATGCAGTGAATGAACAAAAGAGAATCTAAATCAGATCAATATTTGCTGTGACCACCCTTTGCCTTCAAAACAGCATCAGTTCTTCTAGGTACACTCGCTTTTGAAGGAACTCGGCTGGTCGGTTGTTCCAAACATGACTGTGTTTCAAGCTCCGTGTGACATTGATGATCCTCAGTACCTGTCTGGTTGATCAGACACCGACTATAATCCTACAGAATCCCTGACTTTGTGCAAGTGTACCTAGAAGAACTGATGCTGCTTTGAAGGCAAAAGGTAGTAACATCAAATATTGATTTGATTGAGATTTTTCTCATTTTCTTTTGTTCGTTCACTTTGCATTTTGTAATTGATAAAAATTAACAATCATTATTTATATTTCTGAAAGCATTCTTTGTTTACAGCATTTTTTCACACCTGCCTAAAACTTTTGCACAGCACTGTATATATATATATATATATATATATATATATCACCAACCCTTACTTTGAGTAGACCAGTGTAGTAATAATGCTGATGAAATTCAGTAACTATCCAGACTCACTTTCGCTTGTCCTTGTGACCACAGGACTTTCTGTGGAGGCCTGATGCAGCTCCACTGTTTCTGTAGGAACTGTCTTCACTGCTGTGAGTCCTGGGAAGAGGACAGACTCTAAACAAAGTTGGCATTTGGGAAACAATCCAGTCTAATTAGAATGACATTACATAGTATGTAATGGCATTACATAGTTATCAGTCTTCTGAAACTTCCTCTGAGAAATGACTTTCTGTCTAATCTATGCTCTCTTCGCCGTTAACTGGTTTATATGGAGCAGAGAACGACCCAAAGCAAAAGCTAATTAGAGGGATGAAGTCTCACCATGTCCACTGGAGCGGGGTCGGAAAGTGGCAGAGGGGCAACCCAGCACCTGCACCTGTGCAGATGCCCTGCCGTGCCAGCGCAGTGGCCTGAGCTGGAGGTAGCGCGCTGCTATTGGAGGAAACAGGCTATTCAGGGCAACTGTGTGACCATCAGAAGAAGCCTCGAACACCTGCACAGGAGGAAAACCTCAGTGAAGTTCCTCCATCATAGTTTTATTGAATTATACTCAATGGTACCGTTTTTGTACAGAAATGTTGCAAGATTGGTATTTCAGACGATAAAGAACACAAGATGTGTACCTTTTTCTCTCTGCTGGCTGAATCCTTGTAAACTTTCCAGTTTTTTTGATCTTTGCTGAACATGAGGGTGTAGGTCTCAATGTAGGCGTTTGGCTGTCCCTCTGTTATTATGCCTACAAAGAGAAAACCTTTATTTAAGCCGTGCCTCATTAAAATATATACACAGTTCTGTGCCAGAATCTTGAGCCAGATCTTTTCCAGAGCAACTTCCATTTCCTAATTACAGGGATAGCCCCCCTGGAGCAACTCAGGGTTAAGGGTTTTGCTCAGGAATCCAGTGGTGGGATTCAAACCTGCATCCATAGGTGAGTATCCTACCACTAGACCAACCCCACCAATATGTTGCTTGTATTGTTGAGGAACAGTTCTTCAGGCTTCCTTTTTATTTGTTTGTTCACAGTGACGTTTGAATCCTTCAGCCAGAACAAAGCGTCTAAATCAAGGCATGAAGCAGTGAAGAAACAGGTGCAGATGATTCCAGATGATCAGGTGATTCGTTTACGGCTGAGAGATTGGAAATGCTCTTTCTAAGCACCCTTCCTGCTCTCCTGGGTCTTCTGTCCAGTGTGTGTACAGAGCCAAAAAGAAAATGACCGATATAAAAGATATCAGCCTCCCAACCTGTGATGCTGCTCCGGTTCCACAGCTCCATCTCCAGCCAAGGATGCTGATCTCGAGCGCTGGCTGACCACTGCAGCATCGGGCCTTTGAAGTCTTTGTCGTCTGGAGTCCAGTTTGCCCGGCCAACCTCCTCCCATGTAGAAGAAGCATTGTAGGTCATAACTGTTAGCTGACTGTCGCAGGCTGAGAGGAGGAAAAAGAAGGAGATTCTCACATTATGGGCTGATGCAAGTAAATAGCAACTTTCCTGCTGTTTGTACACCATCTTTAGACACGGGTAATATGTAATTGTGCCCCGGGTAATGATGATACTACATCCAGGGCAAGTGCCAAGTAGTGGTTGTAAGCACATATTAGTTACACTATAATTATATGTACAGCTTTCATGTCATTACGCAAACTCCACACAAGAACTATACTTTTCATACCAAACCAGTGCCAAAGTAAAGAGGGACACTTTACGTTCACAAAATTATCAAAATTGGGCATTAAAAGGATTTTTAGTATTATTATACTAATAGTATTTTTATCATTATATGTTCACAACTTTATTGGGTCCAAACTGTTGCATGTATATGTTCAGTCAGCACTGCAGCACTACCTCTGCTGAAGACGAGCCTCTTGTCAGACAACGAACCCCTGTAATGAAAAAGAGAGACATTGCGCGCTGCATTATTTTTCTTATACTCATCACGATGAGAATGTTTTTCCATTTCAAATTAGTCCTTTCTCCAGCGTGAAGCAGCAGCATCTCTTTGTAACATACAGATCTGATGTGCTAGACACTAAAAACAAAATATCTTCATGAAACAATTCAGTAAAGTAGAAAGATAAATTATCTCAATTAACCATCGATTCACCAAACCAGGCTTTGAACAGAAACTGCTAGTTATACTGGGATTCACTGAGGACAGTTTCAAGAAGATTAATAAAAGTGAAAATGAAAGTGACAACCCTTGTCATTGCGAGGTCAAAGCACAGCAGACAATGAACCACAACGAAATTGGACCTCTGCATTTAACCCATGCACACTCAAACACCGTGCAGCAGTGGGCAGCTATTGAAAGCACCCAGGGAGCAGTGATGGGGACGGCACCTTGCTCAAGGGTACCTCAGGGCAACCTATTGGGAAGGTGATCATGTGGCCAACGCCCTAACCACTAGGCCACCGCTGATAAATGCATAAAACTTCTGATCGCCATGTATATATAGTCTCTCTCTGGGTGAATAAATGCTTACCCAGTTCTATTTATTAAATATATTTTTCCTCAAGTAACTAAAACATTTGAAGAGTACTATATGTGCAGATTCCAGACTCAACAGTATTTTTACAGCAAAATATCATAGGCGTGGCAGTTAGATCAAAGAAAAGATCAAGTTTCATCCCTCCCATTGAACAGTGCACTCACGTTTTGGACAGGATTCCATTGGCGAAGCTGGACTCGTACAGTGTGATGCCTCTCTGCTGGGTCACACTGATCGTTCCTCCCTGGCTGTCTGGTATGACCCCTGCATGGATGGCAGCTTTGCAAAGCACAGAGGTCTGCGAAACAAACACACATCACTGACGCTACATTGCACATGTGTTTAGTATCCCCCCACATGTTTTCAAATTGCACATCTGGTTATATTTCATATAAAATAACAACATCTTCCATCTGTAATGCTCTGAGACATCAGCAACGCTCCAAGTAGACACATTATGAGAAGATATAGGACTTACATCCCGGTAGCCTTGTTCATGCTGACCCCAGATTTCCCCTGCCACATCCTTGCAGCCAGCAGGACAGAACACACTGGGACAAAGGTGGGTCAAAAGATCGGTACATGAAGATCAATATATCTGAATGACTTTACCTTTTAAATGAGTCTATTTTTACATCTTCTACATCATTTCTAACTTCAGTGTATCAACAACACATGCGGATGTTTAAGCATGCCTAAAACATCAGTTATGTGAAGGACAACTTGAACCCTAACGTTGTTATTAAGTTCATCTCTGGCACTGTGAAACAGATCAACTATTTCTTTAGTCTGGCTTAAGCCTGAGCTCCCTTGAGAACTATGCACCTCACCATATGACTTAACTCTCTCCTTCCATGGCTGTCAGTATTTGTATGCCTATTAAGTGCATGTACAGTGCCTTGCCAAAGAATTTACCCCCCTTAAAAGCCATCCTATTTTATTTATTTTATGTGAAGTGAAAGTGAAGTGAAAGTGACTGTCCCCCATTGTGAAACACAGTGAAACACCCATCCATCCATCCATTATCTGCCGCTTGTCCCAAACGGGGTCGCGGGGGAGTGCTGGTGTCCAACCCAGCGCACACAGGGCGAGGACGGGGGACGCACCCTGGACAGGTCGCCAGCCCATCGCAGGGACAGAGTGAAACACAATGAAATGAAAATTTCACCCACAAGTGCAGCAGGGGGCAGCTTGTTAAAGTGCCTGGGGAGCAGTGATAGTGATGATACCTTAATCAAGGGTACCTCAGAGTAGCCTACTGCTCCCGATCCAGGGGCCTTGTCCCTAAACACTAGGCCACAACTCCCCCAACTGCATCCTCTGATTTTCATCCATGCACAATGTGCAGCAGGTGGCTGCTATTTAAAGCACCCCGTGGAGCAGTGATTCGCACGGTACCTTGCTCAAGGGCATCTCAGGGCAACCTACTGGTCTGGGATTCAAACCCATGACAGGGTAGCGGTGGCCTAGTGGTTAGGGAGTTGGCCCCGCATCGGAAGATTGTGGGTTTGATTCCCACCCATGTGGGTTGCCCTGAGGTACCCTTGAGCAAGGTACCGTCCCCATCACTGCTCCCCGGGCGCTTTCAATAGCTGCCCACTGCTGCACGTGTGTGTATGGGTTAAATGCAGAGGTCCAATTTCATTGTGGTTCATGTGTGCTGTGCTGTGACCTCGCAATGACAAGGGTTGTCACTTTCACTTTTCACTTCTGATCCTGGTTGACTAGTGCTTAACCACTAGGCCACCGCTGCATTGAAGATCATGTAAAAAATGCCTAACTGAAAATAGCATAACCTCCCAAACCCTGTGCTGCTGAAGCTCCAGGTTATCACTGATGAGAGACAGCTGGCTTATCATTAGCCTCTAGGGGTAAATTATTTAAAAAAGTAGTCCTTTCCTGACTAAAAGACTTAATTATATTTAAGGCCAGTATCAGAAAGAATGTAAAGAACATCCTACAGAAATCCGATATGAGGTTATAGATGGTAAAACGTTACACTAATGATATACAACAGAATTTTGAAGTTGATGGAAATCCCATTATTTCACCCAAGCACTCCCAAGACAACCATGTCAGAGCAAGAAGCACTCTTGTAAATGAAGCCACAGAGAAGCCAATAATCAGTGCCAAAGAGCAACAGAGTCCAGTGGCTGAAAAGGGAGCCAAGGTGATCTGCGAGGGGAGGACCACTAGAAAGAAGCCATTACTGAAGAAACACCACATCAAAGCACATCTGGGGTTTACCAGAAACCATTACAGTCCCCCAGATGAAATGTGGGACAAGGTTTTATGGTCAAAAAATCTGCCTTTTGTGTGCAAAGTGTGGAGCAACCCCAGCACTCAGTCTTCCTCTTTTCCTCTTTCCATGCAGCTCCATCTTTAACATCCTCCACCTTTAACAATCCTCGTCTCTCCTCTGCACATGTCCAAACCAACGCAACCTAGCTTCTCTAACCTTGTCTCCAAAACATCTAACCTGAGCTGTCCCTCTAATATACTCATTTCTAAAATATTTTATTTTTATATTTGTATGTGTTCCTTACATCTGCAAATGAAAATGAACTTTAATAAGTTTTTAATAAGGTAGTATTTTTAATAAAATAATGTGTAATCTGTGTAGGCGTGCAGACAAACCTGGTGACTTTAAGAGAACTTTTGCATGACACTGTTTATGTACCTGATAAAACGCCTAAGGAATGTAGGTACAATGTAGGTGCTGCACTTCAGAGACTGATGATGATGTTTGTCCTTGGGTATTAGATTTTGTATTTGCGAGAAACTGCATTGACTGGAAGCCTCCTACCTGATCTGCTGGGTGGTGAAGTGGCTTCCACGGTGAAGACATGAGATGAGGTCTGGGAAGAGAAAACAGCAGCACCTTAAGCAACTAATGCATCAGTTTAAATATACACCAAAACTCCCACACAGTTGGTCATTCATACACAGACTACACGCCACCCATCAAGCTCAAGGACGACCGTGTAGGCATATGACCTCAGTGCACAGTCTGTTAACCATGTATGGGACTGAAAGCGTGATCCCCAAGAGTCTGAACCCGTGACGCAGCCTGACAGAGCTGTCTGGACAGTCTGACCCAGCTTCAGCAAGCAAATAAATAACAGGAAACCCGTGGGCTCACATCAGAGAATGCAGCATGACCCTCTAGGACATCCTTTAGTGTATTTACCAAGCAGTTTTCTCGGTTATTTGGCCATTTCTAATTAACGATGCGGTTACAATGTTTACCTGAACGCTCTTTCGTAATGCTATGAATATCTTGAGAAGCTTATGCAGTTCTCATCCATTACGCAAACAAGCACTCCATATCTGCGGGACTCTCAGTCTTAACCTTTTATTTATCATCAACAATAACAAAACATGGTGCCATTGCAGGAGCACGGTCTCTAATTCAATACCACATTTGTGCTTATTCATTTTATTATGATCTGAATGTGATGAAAAGATTATGTAGTGTATAGGCCAGGTTCATTGTAAAATTTTGTACATTACTAAATATGTAATTACATATGATCATAATTCATTACAAAGGTAAAATTCATATCTTTTAAGGGAGTTTATAGCTTCTTCCACACCACCACGCTTTCTGAAGAATGGGATATAAGGTGCTGTGCAAAGGTCAGAGACCACATTTTAATTACTTCAGTCAAAATGACCACAGGACATTTAAGTGTCTAAAAAAATGAAAAACAGGACAGGTATGTTTAACAGAAAATCACACAAAGCCTCCAGAATGAAGCAAAATAAATCAATTCGTAATTAAAAGGTCCACTTTTTACTGTGCACCTTCTTCTTCAATCCTTCCCAAATAAAACCCAACCAGTAACAGCTGTGTGCTCCTAACTGAAGCTGTTCTCAAAGCGCTCACAGACAGACAGACAGACAGACAGACAGACAGACAGATGGACAGACAGATGGACGGACAGATAGGACACTTAAACACAGAGTGCTTCTGTAGCAGGCAGCCGCTTTGTGCAGCACATGTACGTGACATTAACATTCAAGCAGCTACCCAAACACACCTCAGCTGCCTTGAACAGTTCAACCTCAAGTGAAAACGCCTAAAGGACATCTTTAAAAGGTTGCAATAAACACATGGAAAAATGTGTCTGCAGATTTATTTGCTAAACTCAGGTCTCCACTAAACACTGACGCATATGATCTTATTTTTAGATGTTCGGCTTTCTATGTCAGGCCGAGCTGGAGGTGGCAGTTTTTAAGATGCTGAGATTTGTGTTGGAGGTTACAAAGATGGACATAGATGGATTAAGAACAAATGCATTAGAGGGACTCAGGTTGGATGGTTTGGAGACAAAATCAGAGAACTGCTGTCTCCTCTTTGTAGAGAGGAGAGACGAGGAGTAAAATCAAAAGGAGTATGTTGAAGATGGAGCTGCCTGGCAGGAAGGAGAGAGAAAGGATGATGATGGAGGACATGCAGGCGGTCAGTGTGAAAGAGGAAGATGCAGATGAAGAAGAAGAAGAAGAAGAAGAAGAAGAAGAAGAAGAAGAAGATGCTTCTATAAAAGTTTGGTATAGTTTTTGTATAGAAAATTCTAACTTTTTCGTGACACTGACAAATAAACAGCAGGCTTCAGGCTGGAAAGTAAATAAATGAAAGGGTGATCATTTTATTTGAACGGAAAAGAAGCAGAAATAAATAGATATGATATGAAGTAAGCTATTAGTAAAGTAACTCAGATGAAATCATCAAGGCTCAGGCCACACTGTGGCCATGAAAAGGTTAATGTGCAATGCTGTGGCTGTTTCTGCAGTGGAGGAGGGGGCAGTTATTCTCTCACTTCACAGTGTGTGGTCAGTCTCCGGGGCCTCTCTCTCTCTCTCTTTCTATTCAGGCCAGAAGAGGCAGCCTGCTGGCCTGCTTACCAAGCAAACACTCTTCAGCTCAGTGAAGCAGCTCAGCCGCATTCCAGTACATCAGCCTTGCACTCACACACAAAGACACACACATCAGTGTTTCCCTGCATCTCGTTTTACGGTCAAACCTTGTGCACCTCCTGTGCTGTCATAACACGACATTCACACCACATGAATGTTTGCAAATGAGCCCTCAGTGGAGATAGCGAGTAAACCCCAGAATGCATGATGTTGATTCATGCACAAAGGTAATCTCTGGAATAATTTGTCACAAAATCTTGCTTGGGTGGCCAGCCAATGTCATTTGCATAGGCTCTCAGAAGATTATATGTTATTATAACAACCCTGCCTCTAAAAGAGTTTGTTTTTAATGTGTTTTTTTATACATTCCAGGAATTCAGTTCTAAAAGAATCATCCAATTCAATTTATTTTCTTTTTAGCTTTATTATTTTTGTGCAAAAAGGTATATATGCAAATGTAAAAAGACATTTCATAATAATCCCAAACGGATCGGCTCATTTACTACCGGATGTTGCTCTGTGGTTACAAAAATAATTTCTATCTTTAAGTTCTGAGAAAAATGAACCACATTTACACATGTAAATTCTGTGCCATTATAACTGCTGCTAAGAATTTATTTCAGGCGTAGAAACACTCCCTCGCTGTAATCGTGGAGGGTCAGTGTTGTCTAACATTTTTGTAACTGAATAACATCTTCAATAAGTTCAATAAAAATGTTTACCGTTTTTCTGGGAAAAAAGAAAATCATAAAAGGTCAATCTGACCCCCTTCATGCATTTGTGAATCTTGCGCTTAAGGGTTAATTACAACAGGTACCTTTGGTCAATGGATGCCTTGGTAGAAACAGTCTTCTTCTAATCCAGTCTACCATTATGGCAAATGCAGCGGGCACTTATTTAAGGATTCACACATGCTGACCGGCCAAGGAAGAGTCATGAGTGAAGAGGGACGTGAGAATAAACAGCTTTCAGGAAGAGCACTCCCAATCTGCTGTTTACACTCCGCTCCCCAGGTCATCTGGAATGTCCTTCTTGTCCTTGAGATGGATTTGGAGTACACATCCTTTAAAGGTGGAGCTGATCTTACCACACTGAGAAACCACACTGAGCCTGAGACTTGGTTTGAGGGTTTGTTTCACAAAACCAACCAGTTTTCTGGGCCTGAATTCCTGCTCATGATAAATCTTAACAGTTCAATCTCTAATCTTACCGGCTGTCAGCAGTGCATTCAAAGACTTTAACTTTGCAACTAGAGCATTTGAGATGTTTAGACCATTTTGATATGAGTTCAGGTTGCTGAGGACGTCAGTAAGCATTTTTAAACATTCCTTGTTCATGGGTCTCAGATGCACTTCACTTGTGCGCTGCATGACTCAACATGAGCTTTAGTCTTCTCTTTAGTCTTCATGTCCAACCCCCCATGGACACTTATCATCCACTACTATAAGTACTTAGAAGAAAGATGATCTTTGCTCTAGTGAGTTAAAGTCAATTTGATGTGTAAACATCTCTTCAGACAAAACGATTCAATAATTCATACGATCTCAAACTTCACAATCAATCACGTTACTGCGCATTTTATGCTGTTGCTCAGGCTGGGTCTGGTTCAGAATTTGGGCTTTGATCAGGTTTAGATGGAAAACTTGATGTAAAAAGGTAAAGTAAAGTGAAGATGGAGCTGGGACAGGTTCTTTGGGAAAACTTTACATTTGCGGCATTTATCAGACGCTCTTATCCAGAGCAACTTCCATGTCCTAATTACAGGGACAGTCCCCCTGGAGACACTCAGGGTTAAGGGTCTTGCTCAGGTGGTAGTGTTAGAGGTAGGATTTGAACCTGGGACCTCTTGATCCAGAGGTCCATACCATCCAGACCACCATGACCACTCACCGGGGCAGTGGTGGCCTAGCGGTTAGGGAGTTCCCTGCATCGGAAGATTGTGGGTTCGATTCCCTCACAAGTAGGTTGCCCTGAGGTACCCCTGAGCAAGGTACCGTCCCCGTCACTGCTCCCCGGGCGCTTTCAATAGCTGCACGGTGTTTGTGTGCATGGGTTAAAAGCAGAGGTCCAATTTCGTTGTGGTTCCCAGTTAAAGCTCCAACCTTGAGTCTATATCGGGTATCGTTGTAATTTATTATAATGAAACATATCTAATGGCCAACGAGTGAAACAGCAGAATTGGCCAAAGTGGAGGGTTATGGATGTGGTGAGAGAAGAGATGCAGGCAGTAGCTTTGAAAGAGGAAGGTGCAGAGGGCAGGAAGAAATGGATATGGTTGATTTGCTGTGGCAATGCCATAACAGGAGGGGCCAAAAGAAGAAGAAGAAGAAGAAGAAGAAGAAGAAGAAGAAGGATGATGCACTGAGATCTGAGATCTGCTTTGGCTCTGTGTGCTATTTGGGGCGGATTGGTACCTGAGTGTTGGTTGGTTGAATAGGACAGCATGAAGCCTCGCCCCGAGCGGTGTGTGCCAGACACAAAGAGCACCGTCACTTCCGTACTGTTTACCAAAATGTTCCTGCTAGAGGTGGCCAGCTGCCCACATAGAGGTCCTGCACAAAACACACAACATGCAAAATCACTCTCAGAAAAGTGATTCAAAAAGCACATAAATGCACATGCGAGACTAAAAATGCTCATCCCTGTAGCTCACCCCTGCTGTGGTTTTAGTTAATAATTCTGGACCTTTTCCTCTGATAGTCTTCTTTCCCTGAGGTACACTTGAGCAAGGTACTGTCCCCATCACTGCTGCCTGGGCGCTTTAAATAGCTGCCTCTTGCTGCACAGTGTGTGTGCATAGGTTAAATGCAGAGGTGTATTTTCGTTGTGGTTCACTGTGTGCTGTGCCGTGTACTCACAATGACAAGAATAGTCACTTTCACTTATGAGAATGACATTTAGAAGTGAAGTGCTTAAATTGATTAAATTGCCTGTTAATCATAAGGTTCTAATAGTGTTTAAAGAAAATAGGATTAGTGCTGGTTGATACCATTTCAGTATCGTTGTTGGTATAACTGATACCATCTATGCTTCAGTGGTTTTAACTAAATTAAGTGATACGGAGTGAGTTTGATACCTTTCTGGCCTTTTTTTTCATTGCACTTCCCCCACGGTTGGCGAAAGCATCGTTTTTGTCTCCCGTCATATTATCAGTTAAAATACAGACCAGCTGGTGGTAAATTCCCACCAGCTGACACACCTAGTAAACCAAACGTGCTAACAAAATTCATCTGTCCTTAAAAGAACTGCACAGACAGACACACAAGGTGAAACAGAACAGCCTCAGGGTTTACTACACACACAATCACACACTCTTATGTAGCCAAAAATGGCCCACACTGTTAGGCCCACTAACACGCATACATTCAACTGAGAGAGCAAGACCGTTTGGGGAGCCTGGAGGTCTCATGCCACATCCCGTCACTCCTCCTCGTACTGTGTGCAGGGTGAGTGCATTTGTGTTTGTGTGTGTAGGGAGGTGTGAAGAGAGGCACTATCACGTAACTGCAGTCCTGCAGCTGAGAGGCATGCAGAGCGCCTGTGTGGGCACATGGCTTGGTTGGAGCTGCTGAACAGTGTGAGGTAGAGCCTCTGGAATTTGCCAATAACAACAACATAATAAGAGAGGTAGCTCTAGAGCACTGGCGGCACAGTCTGCATGCTCCTCCGACTGTTCCCTCAGGATCAAAACCTGATACACTGGGCACTGAGGCGAAAACAAAATGCAGAACACATTAAAAGAATGTGTATTTTTAAATGACTATTTATCACATTATGTAATAATACTCCTAGAACATGTCAATGCCATTTCTAAAGAACCCCTCTGCATCACTAGGGTGGTTCTCTAAAGGGTGCTGCTTTAGTACTTCAGTACAGAAGATATTTCCACCATGTTCCACTGCAAGTATATATATTTTAAGTATATATATTTTAAGTATATATATTTTAAGGTATCCCCTCCCGACTCCCGGATTCTACATTACTCTTCCACTATAAACACTGCGTTTTGAAAAGGTACAAATATGCTCATTTTTCCTGGAAACATTGAATAAAAATGGACCCCAGAGTATCTTTAAGGGAACATTTTCTCGGTTTGAACCTGCACAGTGAATTTTTTGTTTTCCTGACAGTGTATACATAGTAGAGCTGCCTTAAGTCCATACCTGTTTTTCTTTAATCCTCTCTTTTTTCAACCTCATCACTGCATAAATACCTTAGATACTTGTGTAAAGGCTCATTAGGTATAAGGTATGCTGGCAAAAACATAACAAAATAAGAACTGATCAGCACGAGAAGCACTCGATCACACCTTATTTTTTTTATTTAAATGGAATTTGTAAAAACGTGTTTTATATTTGCTCCTGCATCAATGGGTATTTTGACCAGTGATGGCATTTTCGCGTTATGTGTTTTTAGAAAATGGGAAGATTCCTGCTTTTGCGATGGGTTTGTTACAGGTAGTGTTGAATAAAATAAAAAAAATAATAATAAAATGTAAGTGTTCCTACTAAGAGTGACATTTACAGCACATCCCTTTCCTGAGTAGGCCCATTACTAGTTGGACTGATGTTTAGCCTTAAAAAAAGACATAGAAGATGCCTTCTGGACAGATTTTACTGCTAGGAGATACATACAACATCTTCACATATTCCTGAAGTATTTGCACCCCTACATTGAAGGTGTGGCTGCAGATTTTCTTTTGCATGTACAATACAAATCTGAACTCCTTACCTAATACAGTTGCTCCATTTTTGTCATTGACTGTGAATGAGCCAGCTCTGCAGTCCTGACTCCATTCCAGGTCAAAGTCACCGAACATCAGGTGCAGTGTGTGGCCCTGTGGCACCCTCAGGCTCCACTTGCAGTATGTGTGGTTGGGGTAGGTGCCTGGGTAATTCCTGGATGCCACTGTCCCACTCTTGGAGCTTAAAACAGTGTGCCCACAGCCATCACCTGCAGTGCAGAAAAATTCAAATTTAAATGTAAGTGAAGCAAAAAACAATGAATTTTGGAACAATAAATATATACAGCGCTGTGCAAAAGTTTTAGGCAGGTGAAAAAATGCTATAAACAAAGAACGCTTTCAGAAATGGTGTTCATCATTTATTTTCATCAGTCAGCAAAATGCAGTGAATGAACAAAAGAGAATCTAAATCAAATCAATATTTGGTGTTTCTACCTTTTTCCTTCAAAGCAGCATCAGTTCTTCTGGCCCCCACAGAGTCCTGATCTCAACATCATCCAGTGTGTCTGGATCACATGAAGAGACAGAAGGATGTGAGGAAGCTACATCCACAGAAGATCTGTGCTCAGTTCTCCAAGATGTTTGGAACAACCTACCAGGCGAGTTCCTTCAAAACTGTGTGCAAGTGTACCTAGAAGAACTGATGCTGTTCTGAAGGCAAAGGGTGGTCACACCAAATATTGATTTGATTTAGATTCTCTTTTGTTCATTCACTGCAAATGACTCTATGACCAAAGTGGCTGCCCCTCTAATAAACTCCCTCCTAATCCTGTCCATCCTTCTCACTCCCATCCAGAAGGCTTCACTCATTTACTCATCCACTACACAGCTTTTGTTACAAACTGGTCAAAAGTTTTCATTTCCAATGCAGTACTGAATAAGCCTTCCCTTAGTCATGACATGTTTTCTCAATTCCCACCCACAAAATCAAAGGAAAAATATGACGCAAGGTGCACACACACGAACATACGCACAAGGCTGCAGACGGCGTTTACGCCCATAGAGTGCTAGCATGTCGAGGTGAAGCCACAAGGTTGACTGCTCAGCGTGGGTGAAGCAGCGGAGGCCTGGGAGGAGAGAGTCTGCCAAATTCATCACTGTTAGTCATTCTGCAGGGGGCTTTCAGGTTCCGTTCAATTAAAGCGGTAATTAGTCTGAGGCTCTGTTAATCACTGGGTTCAGGAGAAGGTGAGCAATGGGGAGCACCAGCGCATTAGCATGCTCCTGCAATACCAACCCCACATTTGGTCAAAGAGAATAAAAAAGAAAATCAGTTACATAGTTTTATATGCGTGACAAATGTGAAAAGTGAAAGTGACTACTTTATCCTTGGGAACACACCACAGCACACAGTGCACCAAAACGAGATCCTTGCAGCACATTTCACCCAAACACCAAGCAGCAGGCAGCTATACATCCAGCACCCGGGGAGCGCAGTTGGTAATGGTACCTTGTTCAAAGACACCTCAGGGCTGGCTACTGGTCCTCGCCTCGAACCCACAATCCTTTGTTAGTGGGACCAAGTGCCCCTGCTAGTTGTGCTGATTAAGACTTTTACTTGGACTTAATACCTTAAAGTCAATAAAGTCTTGAAACTTCTTCTTTCAGCTGAAGGTCTCCACAGTGAATCTGTCTTCCTGTCCTCTGCATCTTCCTCTTTCACACAGATGACCTGCATGTCCTCTCTGACCACATCCACAGACCTTTGGACGTGTCCAAACCATCACAATCTCCCTTCTCTGGCTTTGTCTCGAAACCGTCCAACCTGAGCTGTCGCTTTAAAATACGTGTTCCTAATCCTATCCATCCTCGTCACTCCCATTGTGAATCTCAGCATCTTGAACTCCATCACCTTGAACAAATAGCTTTGCTAATATCAAGGGAACCAATGCATCTACATATATTCATTTATTCATCCTGTAGCAGTTTTCTGTCTTTCTTAAAGACGCAGCAATGAAAAAAGTGTTTATGGTCATATGGACCTAACTTAACTCATACATATGTCAAAAGAAGACCTCGGGAGAAGAAAATACATGTTTGATGAGGGCCAGGTGATTGTGTCAGCTAACCGATGACTTAGTCTGTGCCTAATATGTGTGTATCTTGAGACTCTGGGCTGCCTGCTCCTTATATGGTGCAATAATGTCCTGACCCAATCGCACGGCACAAGGCCTTACAAATTTCATGCTTATTCTCTCAATCAGCCCACGCTGACATTCCTAAGTGAGGTTATGACTATACACATTAAGCTCCTCCATTTTGTTACATCTGTCCCTTTGTTAGGTCTAGAAAACATCGGTTGCCATGAACAAGCCTTCATCATCCCACATGAAAACAAATAACCATTTGTGGTCAGACTGTTAATGAGTGTCTTTTGATTATTTTCAGCTGCCACTGATAGTGTGACTCACTCTTGCCAATGGGGTGAATGTATGGTTTGGCTGGGAATTTTCACACAGTGGGTCTGGATCCAAACTCTTCTTGAGTGCTTTTTGTCTCCCAAGGGCCATGATAAGGTCAGGACTGGCTTGTGGATGTGTGAATGTAAACTGCGTTCCAGTATTTCACGTCACACCATTGAGTCTATCTCATCCTGTTCCTTGCTCCCCCCGTCCCTATTGCCCCAACACATCCCCAGAGATTCCCTGGAAATACCAGAGCTGTGGGTTGCAACCACGGGTGACAAGGTGGTTATTAATGTCACCATCTGAAGGGAGAGAATTTGGTTCCTGTAGATTGATTTTAAAGTTGCTTGAGTTGGTCTACCTCTAGGCTGCCTCATCTAGACTTTTATTCCCTCTATGCCCCAATAACTGGAAATAGCCGGGGATTGAACTTCCTGCCACAGTCACTTTGAGGGCCCCCAGTCATGCAGAGAGACGTTTGGGTGTGTTCCACTTTGTGACGCTATTAAGTCTGTCTTCTGGAAAAGCCCGGCTTAATGTAAACCAGCATCTGCAAGTGTTTCCACGTAGCATTTCTGAAAGAAAAAATCTGTAACATCGAGAATAAGTCAGCAGCACTGGCAGCAACATTTCAGATAGACTGCAGGTCCAGATAAAGGTTCATGGGGTCGTCCGTGTTAAAGGGGAGGTTTCTGTGTGTGTTTCTGTCTGTGAAAAGGTCCACATAAGACTGTTGAGATATAAACCAAGTGTTAAGAGTGGTTTGATGTGAAATGATCCATTCTTGCAAAAATTATGAAAACTGTCCACAAAGAACGCGAGTGGATACTGTTTATATATACGATGCCCGGCATTTTTCATAAGGATTCAACCTTAAATGCATTTTTAAAGTACATTTACGGTGAAAAGTGAACATGTGAGGATAAATTGTCCTCAAATAAGACATTTCTTTTAAGATTTGACATCATTTTACCAACATTACATGTAAAAATTCACACATAGGTTCACTGGTTGTAATGGATAAGATCTTCCTCCTTCACACCGTCCACCTGCACCTCCGCTTTGGTCTTCCTCTTTTCCTCTTTCCTGTTTCATCTTCAACATCCTCCTCCCGATATAATCCTCATCTCTCCTCGGTACTTGTCCGAACCAACGCCAAACCTTGCTCTTCCAACTTTGTCTCCAAAATGTCCAACCTGAGCTGTCCCTCTTATTTACTCATTTCTAATCCTGTCCATCCTCGTCCCTCCTAAATCTTAGCATCAAACTCTGACGCCTGTCTGTCTTTTTTCGACAGTGCCACCTTCTCCAACCCGGATGCCATAGCTGATCACCATTATGGATAAGAGATAAATTGGCTATATTTGCCTTGTAAACATCACAACCCTTCTCATCAACACCTTCATAAAAGAAAAGTTCTACAGAAGCCTTTTATGAGCTACATTAACATTTATAAAGGCTTATTCTGACTTATTCTGGACACTTGTTGGAATGAACCTTCACGGATGTCTGTGCAGGTTCCATGCCATTCATCTTTAAAGGCTAATGTAGGCGTGATGTAGCCTTAAGAATGTCCAACAGTAAAATTTTTTTCCCAAAGCTTGTTAAGTTTCTAACCCCATCTGGTGTGTTCGGGAAACCCTGAGGAATTCCTGCGTGAAGTTTGAAAGGATGATGATGCCGATTGTCAACCATTTAAGGTGATTAGAAAAGGCTGACGGGAAGGGAGACGACCGATTTCAGCAGGTCATCACACAGTTTCAGGCAACGTGTAATTTTAATTTCACCGCAGGGTTTTGCAGGCAGGTCCCTGCAGGCCTGAGCTATGGCCTTATGGGATGCTCAGCTGTTTAGGCTCTTGGCCCTCTAATACCCCCCTGTCAATCACACGACAGTTAATGCACTGAGGGACCTAAGCTCTTCATTCCTGCTCTACATCTTTCGTAACTTCTATGACTCCTTGTTTCTCTTTAACAAGTTAAAACAAATGATTCATATTCAAGTAATGACCCCAGCATCAGTCAGCTTGCCCCATGATGCTGCTGGTATCCAGTGTGTGTGTGAGTGTGTGTGAGTGTTTTTATCCTGTGTCTCCTCAGTCTGTGGCCACAGTGATTCACATCAAAGCCCAGGCATATTGAGAAATACTGAGAATAAACAAGGATCAGATCTTTGGCTACAACAGTCCATCCTGACGGGATGTTTGACCATTGTTTCTTTTCTCAGTCCTGGACGTCACCGTAGCATTAGGGATTTTTGGAAATGTTCCTTTATATTAAGAGTCACATGGATGTGAATCATATCGGAAGATATTTGTTTGAAAAGTGATATTAGCATCGGACAGATGTTCGGATTCGACCGATGCTTCTAACCGATATTTACTTATACATCCTTCATGTGCAGAATTTTAGCAATACCAGGCTTTCATTTTTCACATCTCACCAAATGATAAGCTTACTAAATAAATACAAGTTCTGAAGATTCATTTTTCACGCTCTGGAGGTGCAGAACTTTTAGGAAAACCGGGCTGATATGCTTTCATTTTTACCAATTTATAACCTTATTGAAGTAAATAAAAGTCCCTATTTCTCATTTAAAAAAAAAAAAAGTTTTTATGTAGCATGAAATATATCAGATATGGGCGTCCCGTATTGATCCATCCCTGTCCCTCACTCCACCGCCACTTTACAAAGCTTTTGTTAATTATTTTCCAGGACATTTAAACACATTACCCATTAAATCATCGCTCCATAGAAACCTTTCAGTCCCATGTGGCCCCTAGAATGGGACACATCACTGTGATAACACACAATCTTTCAGTTTTTAAAACACTGATCAACTGTTTTATCACAATGACACGTCATTAGTCCTGGTTTACTGCCATTGACGAATACACTTTTAGATAGTATTGTATCATCTTCACCCACTATTTGGCATAAAAGTGTACAATCTGGCAACTTTGAAGAAACTAATTAGGAGGGAAACATTATTATAATACATAATTATTATTATAAAAGTAGGACAACGAGTTAATGATGGGTTTTAGTCTCGAGAAATTTGTCATTATTGTGTTTGGCACTCCAAGATTGGCCAAAATCTCATCTCATCTCAATGCATCACTAACAGAAGTATTGGGTGCAGTCTTACCTTCTTGACACTGGACCAGCAGAGGGTCCAGGCTGAAAAGAAGCCAAAGCCCAGTCAACAGGCGCCCAGCTGCCCCTTCCAACATGCTTCCCTCAGCAGGTCTTCACTCTGTGTGTGGGGTGGACTCCATGGGGAGAGTCAGTGGGACAGGGAGACTCTCCAGCTCCACAGCTGTGCTCCACACTGCACCCCGTCCCAGCCTGGGACAGGGGCGTGTTTGGGGCGTGGTCTAATCTTTAACACTCTCTAATTGGCCTGAGCATGTGGCAATCATCCACCCCCCAAAAAAGTGTTATCTTATAATCAACAGGTGTAAACGTATTCTTGATACTATGAAAGGTTCAGGTGTAACCCAGTTTATTTTCTAAAGCAGGAGCGAAAAGTGAACAGTGTGCCGTTTCTGCAGGATTAAAGTTTACTGGCTGCAGAGCTGAATACACCAGGTCGTGCTGCCCCCTTCTGGTGGGATTTGTAACTACAAATCCATTTATCTCTGATGAGCTTAAAATAATAATTTATTATTAATAATTGAAAAATAATAATTTACAAAAACATGCTATGGTATATATATATATATATATATATACATATACACATATATATAAATACAGAACTGTGCAAATGTTTTAGGCAGGTGTGAAAAAATGCTGTAAACAAAGAACGCTTTCAGAAATGGAAGTGTTCATCATGTATTTTCATCAATCAGCAAAATGCAGTGAATGAAGAGAATCTAAATCAGATCAATATTTGGTGTGACCACCCTTTGCCTTCAAAACAGCATCAGTTCTTCTAGGTACACTGGCACACAGTTTTAGAAGGAACTCGGCCGGGCGGTCGTTCCAGACATGACTGTGTTTCATCCTCCGTGTGACGTTGATGATCTGGTTGATCAGACACCGACTATAATCCTACAGAATCCCTGATTGTGTGCAAGTGTGCCTAGAAGAACTGATGCTGCTTTGAAGGCAAAAGGTAGTAACACCAAATATTGATCTGATTTAGATTTTTCTTTTGTTCGCTCACTTATTTGTAAATTGATCCAAAATAAACAATCATTACTGATATTTCTGAAAGCTTTTTTTGTTTACAGCATTTTTTCACACCTGCATAAAACTTTTGCACAGTACTGTATAAATATATATATATATATATATATATATATATATATTTTTTTCCCAGTATTTCTCTGGACTCTACCTGCTTGTCTCACTCTTTTGTCAACTTGCTCACCTGTTCTGTCTCACTCCTTTTTCATGTACTCTGCCATGCTCTCAGTACTTCTCACTCTTTTTCCAGCACTTAACCTGTTTCTCAGTGTGTCTCACTCTTTTTTTCTTGCCGTGTTAGTTTCCCGGTTGTGTCTCTTTTATCTGTCACTGTTCCTCACCGTTTCAGAGCGCGTGAGGTCTGTGTGTGTTGAGCGAAGGCTGAGCGCGTGACGTGTGTGCGCGCGTGCGTGCCAATGATGTGCGTGCGTTTGTGTGCGTGCGTGTGAGCGGATGATCGCGTGCCGGTCGCCGGTGCGCGTGCAGCTGCTCAGCGCAGGGGAGGTGGGCGAGGCGGCACAGCGCACGCGCGCAGCCAGCTGTGATGCGCTCCGCACGACGGGCGAAAGAAAGAAAAAAGGTAAGAAAACAGTACTTTTCTCCCTCGATGGCGGGGAACCTGCCCGAGACTCAGAGGTTCGGGGCCGGATTGAACGGTAGTGATGTGTGTGTTTGTGTGTGTGCGCGCGCGTGTGTCTGTCTATCTGTGTCTGTCTGTCTATCTATGCATGTGTGTGTGTGTGTGTGCGTCCGTAGTTTTATACTCTGGTTATTACACACGCACGCGCACGTACACACGCACGCACACATATTGCTGCAAAAACCAAGTATGTAACAAGGGTGTTCTGATTAATATCGGACCACCTCTTTAGGCTGATGAATGAAAGTTGCAGAGAACAGCCGCCGTGCTCGTACTGGTTCCACTACAAGGCTCTTTTATCTCCTGCAGTGTGTGAGTGACCCCGGGGTTGGGACCTGTGATCATCATGTCTCTGGAGGACATCGTGATGACAGAGCGGGAGGAGGAAGGTCTCAATAACAGCCATAAGACTCTTATCCTTCACCTCCACTCCGTCTCACAAAGGTAAAGTTTACAGCGAGCTCCCAGAGAAGTGAGACTCGGCTGTGGCCAGTTATCAGTGAACTCTTCCGAGTGCTTTCTTTAACATTTTCCAAGACGTGTGCCGTGCAGAATGTTCTGCAATGCTGTTTATTTTATATTCATTCAAAAAACTCCATACAAAACTCTGCAAAAGTCCGTCCTCGTGCATTTTCCTTTCCCTTTTTGGTGCAAACAAAATGCCGGTCAGACTGTTTTATAAAGAAACGAGAACATTATTGAGGGGCTGCGAGGTGTATGGGAGTTGGGTTCTAGATAAAGTGCCACCACTCAGTTCAGCAAACTGGGTTTTTAACCCCCTTTGGACACAGGGAGATTTTGGAGAACCAGGTACAACGGTTCTGGCTGTAGAGACTCAAGGTATGATATTAAATTGTCTTCAGCACAAAAAAGAGAACCTCCTTATTAAATATTTCTCAAACATGCTAATCTGTCACCCTGCCCTTGTTTTTCCACAAAGATTACAGTCCTGAAGGAGAGCAGGTTGAATATGGCTATCCGATCACCTGTGGCGACAGCAAGGCGGTGCTCCTGTTCAAGAAGTTTGTGTGTCCGGGAATCAATGTCAGATGTGTTAAGGTTAGCTTTCTCACGTAAGTAACCACATTTAACACGATGAGAGCTTCACTGAAGCCATTAAGAATTAAAAGAAGAAGCCTCTATGTGTGGGTTTTCCAGATCTTCGCTACTTCAGACTACATCCTGCAGACTGATGTGACAGTAGAATGAAATTTTAATCATCTGAAAACCGTGGCAGTGTGTTCTAAGTAATCTTACCGAGATAACTGGTGGGTGGTGCACACTGCATTTTCATTCCACACTGCAGTTTTAACGAAACACCTTCACTGTTCCTTTAATGTGGCTCTTTTCCCCAGACCCGTAAAGTGTTTGGACACCAGTACAAAAGCTCTCTCTCTCTCTCTCTCTCTCTCTCTCTCTCTCTCTCTCTCTCTCTCTCTCTCTCTGCTGTCTAGTTCAATGATCAGCTTATTAGTCCCAAGCAGTTTGTGCACCTGGCAGGCAAAGCAACGCTCAAGGACTGGAAGCGAGCCATCAGGCTTGGAGGAGTGATGCTCAGGTGCTTCCTCTTTCTGCAGTTCTGCTGTAAAACTAATCATTCTTGAGGGTTAATCTTGGGATGCTTGTGTGCTTCCCGGGATCTTCAGTTTAAGCAGGCGGGTGGGAGTGTATTTTTTTTTTTCCAAGGCTGTGATTTAGCAGCTAATCATAGCTGGGAGGTTATTTGCGCCCTCTAGTGTTCGACTGCTTTTAAACACCAGTTTTGCAAAGGGAAGAAAGTCAGATGTTTGTTATATCACCAGTTTTGTCCACCAAGAAACGTTTTTCCATCATAAACTGACCTTTGGTGACATACACCTCTGAAACGTCCACTTTCTTACACCCCTTCTCCGTGGATCTTGCAGAAAGATGATGGACTCGGGTCAGATTGACTTTTACCAGCATGAGACCGTGTGCACTAACTCGTGCCGGAGCACCAAGTTTGACCTGCTGATCAACAGCACGCGAGTAGCCACCAGTGTACTGAACACACCTGGCTCCCCAACGGCAGGTACACACACACTCACACCGCTGATACACACTCGTTACTTCTCTTTAAGCATTAGCAAACTCCCTGCACTCTGATCTGGGAATGTACTAGACTGTGTAGTTGTGGTGGTGTTGGATTCGGAGTCATAAAGAACTGGGATATTATACTTTATATTTAAAGCTCTCTGGCTATAAGGGAATCAATTTCACTTTACCAGACAAATCCAATCGTCATGTTCAAGAAACTAAGCGTTTTATTTTTTTCCCCTTGTAGAAGAGGGACCATCAGACCCTTTATAATGTTAAAGTTAAAATGTTCTTAGTCTTTCCTGGATGATCTCAGTCAGAATCCAAGATTCAAGCAGTCTTAAACATTTTAAACAAACTCTAGGCTGCAGCCAGAGAAAAGAGGGAAGGGATGTAATAAATCTAATAAAGAATGAGAATAACTCTCATTTCAGTGGAAGAAATTGTACTTATTTTATTTCAAATAGGCCGAATCATGAAGCAGTCGAAGAGTCCCCACTGAAAGGATGCAATAAGCAATAAGCAATAACTATATGTTGTTGTGAAACAATGAACGGAAAGCATCCTCTGCATTTAACCCATACACAGTGTGCAGGAGCGGGCCGCCATATCCAGTGCCCGGGGTGCAGTGATGGGGACAGTACCTTGGTCAAGAGTACCTCAGAGCAACCTTCTGGTCCAGTATTCTAACCCATGACCTTCCGATGCTGGAGCCTAGTCCCGTATCACTAGGCCACTGTCCCATATATGATGTATATAATATATAAATGGAGCTGCGGTGGCCTAGTGATTAGGGACTGGATCCTGGGTTCGAATAGAATGAGAATGTAATTCTATTTACTTACTCTGTTATTTTACTGACTATCTTGAAGGCAGGTACTTATAGGCACTAAGACATTATTAGTTTGGTTAATTCTATGAGACTACCGTGAGACTGAGATTCTGCAGTGTCCGGGACACTATTAAACACCGACCAGCTCATGCAGACTGTTCTTTAAAAGACTCCAGGGATGAATACAGCATATCTGCATATTGTTGCCACCGATCCAGAGCTGCTGTACAACAACGTGGCGGTGGCGGTGGTCTAGTGGTGGTACTTGCCTACGGACCTCTGGATCAAGAGGTCCCCGGTTCGAATCCCACCTTTGGCACTGCTACCACTGGGTCCCTGAGCAAGACCCTTAACCCTGAGTTGCTCCAGGGGGACTGTCCCTGTAATTAGGACATGTAAGTCACTCTGGATAAGAGCGTCAGCTAAATGCCGTAAATGTAATGTCAACAAGATTATCACATTTTAGTGGAATTTGGAACAAGATAGAAAGTGAAAGTGGGGGGTTTGACTTGATCCCTTGGAGGTTTATGCTTTGTAAAAGTAAAACAGCAGGACAGAAGGGCTGACGTTTTGATGGATGTTAAACTTGGGTCTACTGCAGCTGTTGTGGACTGAAATATTACATTTAAATGGAAGCGTAAAATCACATGTCTGGTATGGATTTGCCAGTTCAGGGCCATTTCTCTGTCACAGTAACTGGTTCTTGTCTATGTTGTGATCCGCCAGACACTTTGAAGACAGGCAGTTGTCTGAATTGCCAGACATCTTCTGATGGAAATACCCAATTTCACTCCAAAGAAGCAATTTTACTTGCAGGCCTATCACAGTTACCACTTGACAGGGTGAAATGGTTCAGCCTGTGCGTTGGGATTATGTTTGTGTGCAGTCATGGGCCAAGTGAGCGGTGCAGAGGAGAGGCCTGAGGAATTGGTCAGTGGTGACTCAAACCCTAGTCAGGTGACCCCTTCAGCGGACCAGGGAGAGACGAGCGTGGACAGAGACTATACATCTGGTGAGCAAGAAGACAGACACTCATGTATTCCTGTAAGTGTGGCATTGCAGGTTTGTGCTTTATGGGTGTTTCTGCTGCAGATGAAGCTCTGAGTCTGTGGAAGAGCATCGCTAAGATGGGGCTGATGGGAGAGGTGGTGTCCACTATCCGTTCAGAGTTGCTGGCCATGCTGAGAGGAGTGGAGCGCCGCAGTGAGCAGTCAAACCTGCAGGAGGCAGGTGGGATATATAATAAAATTCATATATATGTTCATTTATATATAAAGTCATATGCAGTACTGCGCAAGAGGTCTTGGACACAATTGGCACAGAAAAGTCACCAATCAACAACCACTGATTTTATATCTGCTTTATTATTCTGTATTTTACTATTATATATATCTTCATTTTGTGTTGTTGTTTTGTACTGATTATTGCTGAAGTGAAAGTGAAGTGAAAGTGACAACAACACAGCACACAGTGAAACACAACAAAATGCTTCCTCTGCATTTCATCCACACACACCGTGCCGCAGGGGGCAGCTATTTAAAGCGTCTATGGAGCAGTGATGGGGACGATACCTTGCTCAAGGGTACCTCAGGGTAATCTACTTGTCTTGGATTCAAACCCGCGGCCTAATCCCTAAACACTAGGCTACCGCTGGCCCGGTATTACCTTTTGAAACAGTGTTTTACCGTTTGTATTGAGAATTTCAATCTGAATCTGAGAGCGAGAGAGAGAAAGGATGGGGGGAGGGGGGGGGCATCATTATTATATTGTTGATTAAAGTAAGTTGTATGTCTGCATGCAGACGCAGCAGTTCTGAACACACTGACACAAATGTTCGGGCTGCTGGATTCCGTGAGGCAAGTTTTGGACCTGCAGCGGAAGAAAACTGATGAAAAGCAACATCGGACTCATACCGCACTCAACGGTAAGGCAGCAAAGCACTAAAAGCTACTTTCTGCATCTCAAAATCACCCAAATGAGTGCTCAGTCTGAGCTGTACAATTTTACAGGTGACTGTTTCTTGCAACTGACTTAAGCTCTCTCACTCCGTCCCCAAAAAGTTCTGGCTGAGCAACTGGAGAAGCAAAAGACGACCGTTTTTATTTCGAAGCCCACGCATGTCAAGCGGCCCAGGCTTCAGCAGCCCAGTTCCTCATCTCCATTCACCGTCCTCTCACCCATCACCCAGGCCTCAGCCAGCCCACCTCTGACCATCGCTGGCCTGCCTGTAGCTATGCTGGCTCAGCTGCCTACTGGTGCCCAGCTGCTCCCAAACCACACCACCAGCAGAGAGGGCAGAGCAGAGGCTAACCCCGGTGGGATCACTGTGCTCAGCAGGGGTTTCGGGAACGGGACCTCCACAGTTGAAGTGCTCCAGCTGAACCCAGGACTGAGAGAGGAGGAAGAGGGGGAAGAGGAGGAGGAGAGGTCCATATTAGATCAGCAAACCACAGACTGAAAAGAGAAGACTTAGGAAGAGAGAATGAAAAAAAATGGATGTGGAGAGTGTAGGCGATGATGAGTCATGCAAAAAGCAAGGGAAATAAGAAGGGATCCCAATCTCCTTTAGCAGCGGGATATTGTAGAGCGAGAGAATCCAGATACACTTTTCCTTAAACCTCATAATTAGACTTATTCTTTTTCTAGATTTAAATGCAAAGTAAGAAAGTGATGGTGTTAATGTTTCAGCTGCTAATGTTAAATGTGAAAACTCAGAGGGCCTGGGTTGTAGTAAAGTGATGTTATATATATATATATATATATTTGCTTTTTTCAAATCTGTTTCGATTCTGTAGTTATAGCTGTTCTTTTAAAAAGACCATTGCCACTGCTGGAACAAAACCTTTTATGTCCATTTTACGGTTTGTTACTTTTTTGATGATGAATGGACCAATAGAAATAGGCACGCGAGTACTGATAAGTACTAATATCTTGCTTTTGAAGTAATCATTCATTGGATATGACGTTTTTCTCCAACAGCAGCAATATGAAATGAAGTTTTGTTGCCCACTCACCATCAGATCGTTCCCTTGTGTTTAACCCAATGTAGCTACACCAGCAGTGAACACACTGCTAAAAACAAAATCAGCTGCCAGTCCTGGGGATTGAACCAGCAACCCTCTGGTAGATATGCAGCTGTGCTGCGTGCAGTGTTCGTTCATGAAAAAGTTCATGTTTTTCTGCACTAACGTGTCAGGTTTTAGCCAGGCTCAGTGCTGTGTTTATTAAATGGAATAAGGGAAAGAGAACGTTTTTGTAATGTTGTAAAATGTCACTGTTTCTGACTGTAACACTTCTTGTCATGTACAGCTGCACATTTGAACTCCTCTTAAATGTTCCATGATTATTACCACATACTGATTCCTGTAGCGGTATTTGGTTTTTGAAACGATAATAGAAGACTATCTCACCTCTTTCATACCTCTGCTGGATTTAAAGTCTTCTTTAATATTGAAATTGTGGCAAAAAATACCTCATTTACATGAAGTGCATCAAATATGACAATCATGAGGTGACTTGAGCACTATTGAATAACATTGACTGAATTATTGCTATTAAATTTTCTGAGTGCTGTGTGTAGGAGCATGAAGTTTTCAGAATCTAAACCTCTAAACTCAGCTAACCCTAATGCTGGTCCACGGGGTTCTACCAAATAGTGCCAACATAATGCAAATTTCATCTATGGGGGGTGTTAGAATGATGTATGTTTTACCTTCTGCAGCAGCATCTTTACAGCCATTTAAACACTTTATTTTATGCACCTTTGCTTTAATTTCCTCCGTTAGTAGTGAGTTTGTGTGTTGCTTTTACGGTATTTCAATCTGCACAACATGTCTTCTGCAGAGAGAGTCGTTTCCATTCTAGCCTCTAGGTGGTGGTGGTGCATTAGGAGGCTGTGGGCAGATGGTTCAGGATGCATGAGCTGTCTGTGCTCTCTGTTCTAAGCATAAATACACTCTTGTCTGTAAAGGGCTAGTTTAGAATTTGTTGTATGCAACCGTGTCTGAACTGCTGCTAGCACCAATCCCTCCTAAAGAAGCAGCTCAGCAAAAAAAATCAATTTGCATAATTTTCCCCTTACTTCCATTAATGGGCCAAGACCTGCTTGGCGTCTGAAGTTTGCATCTTTAATGTTGCAGTGGAGTGATGAAGCTAATGCACATCCTCAATTAGTGTCATGGAAAGTGGCACTGCGTGTCTTGTTTGTAGACACCTGCTTACGTCTCCTGAAATCAAGGGTATTAATAGGACACTTGCTGCATTAAGAGCCTCAACTAGATGGGGAAACTTCACGGTGAGGATTTGATCGCATTAGATGATTGGTTCTGGGTCTTCATACCGCTGACAGCAAGCAGTGGTATTGGGCAGGCTGATCTTCGGCCCATGTTTGGAGGATATATGCAATTGATCACGTGTGTTAGCACTGGATGTACCTGAATATTAAGGTTCAAATAAATACTTTTATATTTCTACTTTAAAAAGGTCAAGTGTGATGCATTGCCAATAACAGCACTAGTGCCCATTTCTTCCTGTCCTCTCCATCTTCCTCTTTCACACCGACCGACTACATCTCTTTAATACATTTGTGCTGGAATAATGAAGGGTCAATGTCGCTTTGGGTCATTCCGAACAGAGTCCGTGGGTAACAGGAGTGGCACATAGAGTTCATTTACACCATTCATGTTTTCCTTCACACACACACACACTCAAAAGTGATTGAATTTGACTCGGAGTGCTGCTGGATGTAATCTTTGGCCTTTTGAAATCAAATAAAATGGGGTGGGATCCTTCAGTCATTTGTCACATGTGGCTAAATAAGTTAATGTCTTATAGGGATTCCCAAAGCAGGACTCAGATGTGTTTTTGCAAGAGAGTGCATCTGTCTCTCTCGGCTTAATCCAATCCAGACACTCCAGTGGTCACATGAGGAACCTAAACAAATGATGAACCGCAGCGTGGAGCCCCACAAAAGTGCCGATTGAATTGGCTGTCAGAGGACGTGTCGGCTGCTGTGAAATCTCCTGTTCTGCGACTCTGCACCGCGCCCCCCTGAGATCATATGTTTGGATAACGCTGCAGCGTCAGCACAGTTAAAGCCTGCTCCTCCATAACTCCACTGCTCAAGCATGAAACATGCACTGTAAACACAGATAGGTCACGTTTGGATAACTGGGCAGATTGTCAGCATGCATTGGTGAACAGTAAACAAACTGGACATAGTAGAGATCCTGAGCATATTATACTTACAAATGTCCAGGAGTTTGATAAATACACTACTTAATAGACACAGAAGTACTGTGAGGTGTTGCAGTAATGCTGTTAACAATCACTGTGTTGCTGCAGAGAAAAGTTGAACATTTCTGTTAAGTTCTTGATTATAGCTAAGTAGTGCCAAAGGGCAAACCAATCAGCCAATTGCAGCTATAATTGACTGGTGTCAGTGTCCGATATACTGGATGTTCTTGAGCGTCGTTTTTTTTTTTTACACTAATGAGCAACTAAAGAGCAAGTATTGACACAATAAACAGTGAAAATCAAGTTATTTTGCTCCTAAATGTCTGTCAAAATGGAAATACTGTATTGAGTTTAATGTAGATATTTTCATTTCTTTTGAATTTTACTGGGAAAATCGGGGGATGGCGGTGGTCTAATTGTAGGACGCTTGCCTATGGACCGGTAGGTCACAGCTTTGAATCCCACCTTCAGCACTACCACCACTGAGATCCTGAGCAAAACCCTGAACCCCAGGTTGTTGCAGGGTGACTATCTCTGTACTTAGGAAATGGAAGTCGCTCTGGATAAGTGGGTCTGCACAATGCTGTAGATGTGAAATTAGATAATAGGTAATTAGTGATTTATTCATGTGAATAACACAGAGAGTTTGTATAATTCTGTTGATATATTGTGCAACATGTGCAAATATACATTAGATAACGGTGTATTACAGTTTGCATGATTCTAACCAGCTTTAAAGTCAATATTTGGTACGACCACCGTGGTTTCCATTTCCAAGAAATGGAAACGAATGATCCACTGTGGTGACCCCTAAAAGGGAGCAGATGAAAGAAGAAGACGAAGAAGATTTAGGCCTCTTCCTTAAAGCCTGATCTTTCTTAGGTGATCTTTCTACCTTTCGGGCAGCGGTGGTCTAGTGGTTCGGGAGTTGCCCCCGCATCGGAAGATTGTGGGTTTGATTCCCTCACCACTAGGTTGCCCTGATGTACCCTTGAGCAAGGTACCGTTCCTGTCACTGCTCCCCGGGTGCTTTCAATAGCTGCCCCCTGCTGCATGGTGTTTGCATGGGTTAAATGAAGAGGTCCAATTTTGTTGTGGTTCACTGTGTGCTGTGCTGTGACCTCGATTTCTAGTCAAGTGGTCTTCAGGAACAGTTCTCCGGGCTTCTTGATAGGACGTTCCCAAGCTCTTCCTCTGATATCGCTGCCTTTTGTTTTCTGTTGTCTGGGGAGATGATTCCACACTGCATCTGTCTCGAAACTGCTCAGGTACAGGGACTGCACTGAAAATGAGAGCCAAAAACTTTGCCCTTCAGGAAGCCTGGAGAACTGTTCCTCAACAAAATAATAAAAAAAACACAGGGAAAAAACAGGGAAAAAGACAAGTGGTCACTTGTTTCTTGTAATTGTGTGTTTGAAGAAGAACAAATGGACAGGCATAAGGACCAGTGGGGATTTTGTCAAGGGCCAAATGGTTACAGCCAGATAAGAGGGTCAGAGCACCGCCAGATCAGCAAGGCTTGTAGTGAACATCCACCGACTGTGGTCAAGGAGAAACACACCACGATGCAAGGAATTCAAGCACCTGTGGGACGTGTTAGACCAACAAATCCGATGTTGCAGCCTCAGTGGTCTTGTAGAGTTCATGCCTCAACAGGTCAGAGCGGTTTTGGTGGGACACAAAGGACCTGCAGCCCTTTAGAAAGGTGCTGATTGTTTTGGAATCTGATTTAAACATGTGTAAAGGCGCACTGATAAAAAACAATCTGCATAATTGCAAAGAACGAAGAATGGCTGCAGGAAGGTTCACGTGAAGTGAATTATTCCTGTTTTTAGTCATTAAAAATGATCTGAGAAAACAATATGGAAGATATATGGAATAATGGAAAATATGAACCTTTAATAAAGTGTTGGTGCTTCCAAATATTAAAACCTTGTGGTTAGGGACGAGGCCCCTAGGATCAGAAGGTCATGGGTATGAATCCTGGACTAGTAGGTTGCCCTGAGGTACCCTTGAATGAGGTACCTCTCCGGGTACACACCGCTCCTCGGGTACATAGCTGTTCCCTGCTACACATGTGTGTTTGGGTTAAATGCAGACAATGCACACATAGTCACTTTCACTGTCAATTAATATTCCTCTCCATCTTGCTGGCGGCAACCCGGATGTGTTCTGGACCTCCTGCAAACAGAACGATGGAACAACTAGTGCTAAGATTTGGTTTTCCTCTTGTAAGCGACTTTGGTTGACCCGTCCTTACTGTGCAGATGGCTCTAGCAGTTGACAAAACCCAATGAGTATGCAAAGCCAAAACATGTTAAATCTGACATTCACGCTGTGTTTATTCTTTAGCTATTTTAAGTCTGATTGAAAAAAATCCGGATGTAGACAGGTGTGTGTTTCATTAGTCTGAACTAATCTTTAACGATTAGGATTTTACATTTATACTGAACATCATGGTACTCACCTTAAAACTCTCCCAGCTGTGAAAATAGGTCAAGCCAGGAGATGAATGTGGAAGAGAAGTCCAACTCTAAGCCATTGTGTAAAATTAAATTGATATGAGAAATGTGAATGGATTAGTGTTGGACTGTCTGCAACTGCTGTCCCTCCTGGCTGTAGGACATGGTTGTACAATAGGTGGCTGAGCTCCAGCTCTAACCCTGCTGCTTGTTATGAATCAATAGACAGCCTCTCTTTTGCTATGTCCTAAAAAAGATTAACTCAAATCCAGGCAACCTGTGGGTCTGCTTAGATAACATGACACTTCAGGTCTGAGCTCAAGAGCTGGCAAGAAAATACTTATTGTTTCCAGGGCTGGAGAACTTCTGGAGAGAGGTTCTTGCAGGTGCTGGAGAAGTTGCAGGACCATCAGACAAGAGATGTTGTGTTGTGAGATGTTGTGAACCCTCAGTTCTCCTCTTTGCAAGAATGATTCAAAATGTTTGTGGCTCATCACCAAAACTTCGTGATTACACATAATTAAAACAAAAATTCCAGCTACCTTTAAAACACTTAAACAGCCAATAGAAATTCTCCAAAATTCCTTGTGAAAAAAAAAGACATAAACCTTTGGAGATATGAGGTTTAGTTCTGAAAGAGACCATTATTAATGTGTGTGTATATATATATATATATATATATATATATATATATATATATATATATATATATATACACACATCTCTAGTTAAAAAAGGTACTGTAGTCCCTGAAATATAAAATGAATTATGATGCCACCTTAGTTGGTTTTGATTTGATTGGCATTTAAATACAAATATAATGATTGTCCAGGGACTAGGCCCTAATTGGGGATTAGGGCCCCTGGGTTTCAACAGACCAGTAAGGTTGCCCTAAAAGTAAGCCTTGAGCAAAATTACCATCCCCATCACTGCTCCATGGGCGCTGGATATGGCTCCCCCTGCTTCACGTGTGTGTGGGTGAAAAGCAGAGGATGCATTTGGTCGTGTTTCACTGTGTGCTGTTTCACACTGACAAATAATCACATTCACTGCATAGAAAAAAGAGATTTTAACACTTAAATCAACATACACCTCAATCACACACTAGTCATGAAGAATAATTAAGGTAAGATATTAAACTTATGTATGAAAATGGGATGAAAGGAACTGCATTAGTGACTTGAACAAGCAAATAAATCACAGCAAGTGTTGAAACCGCATTGTATTAAGTCTTACAGCATCGATGTGCATCTGGGCTTAAATTAAACTTTTGTTCTGTAGGTGTTCATTCAGTACTGGGGATTTTGCTGTTACGTAATCTCTACAAATGAACCTTCACTTCTGGAGAAAGTCTCAACCAGTGCTTCCTCCAGTCCCAGGTTATAGGCCCAGTTTCAGACCACATCTGCTTCCTCAAAAGACACTCAATTAGGTCTGGTAGGCTTAAATAAACACTTGCACTCAGCACTGGGGATTTCAGCTGCTGCAAACTCACTGCAAATGAAAGAAAAAAAAAAGTGAAAGTGGCAAC
Source organism: Hepsetus odoe (assembly GCA_017165825.1). Classification (NCBI taxonomy): domain Eukaryota; kingdom Metazoa; phylum Chordata; class Actinopteri; order Characiformes; family Hepsetidae; genus Hepsetus; species Hepsetus odoe. The sequence goes on from CM029379.1 coordinate 3,859,510, forward strand.
CCTTGTCATTGCAAGGTCACAGCACAGCACAGCGCACCACAACGAAATTGGATCTCTGCATTTAACCCATGCACTCAAACACCGTGCAGCAGTGGGCAGCTATTGAAGCGCCTGGGGAGGCAGTGACAGGAATGATTGCAAAGGGTACCTCAGGGCAACCTCAGAATCGAACCCACAATCTTCTGATGCAAGGGCAACTCCCGAACCACTAGGCCACCGCCCACTCTTGAGCACTCTTGACTCGGAAGGTTGTGGTTTCGAAACCCAAAGAGTGAATGAGCATCTTGAAGCTCCTTTTATTCAGGACGACACCTAGTGAAACTGTCCAGACTTTGTGAACTCATGAGAGTGAAAGTGACTATTCTTGTCATTGTGAAACGCAGCGTAACATGACGAAATTCAACTCTGCGTTTCACCCATATGCAGGAGGGCAGCTGTTGCAGTCGCCGAGGGAGCAGTGATGGGGCGGTACCTTGCTCAAAGGTACCTCAAGGCAACCTACTGGCGAGGGAATCGAACCCACAGTCTTCCGATCCAGGGCCGACTCCCTAACTGTCATGGGGGTGATCCCCATAAAGGTACATCTTGAGGACATTTATTGAGGTACCGTAATTCACCATGTTACACTTGAGGCTGATTATTTAAGCGGGACTGACTCTGTACACCCTGGTGTGACTCCAGGTTTTCTATTTTCCTGCACAGCTATAAAACATTACATCATGAAAGGATTACAGATCTGCTGCTTCCTTCTTTTAAGTGCTTTTGAATAAACAGTCCTTACACTGTACCTGACTTTCTGACAGCTCGTGAACACGAGCCCAAAGACACTTTATATGTCCAAAGGTTTGCAGACAAGTTTTCTTCTAATATCAAGGGCGTTACAGGGAGTGCTTCCTTTATTTTTTGCTCCACTACTCATCTGAGAGAGCTTTAACTAGATTTTGGAACATCGCTGTGAGTATTTTATTGCATTCATTGTTAATGAACTACTATTAATTATTATATTGTCATTTAAACCATAAACACAACACATCACAACACACAACACAACACATCACAACACAACACACAACACAACACAACACAACACATAAACACATCAAAACACAACACAACACACAACACACAAACACATCACAACACACAACACAACATGACACAACACACAACACAACACATCACAACACACAACACACAACACAACACATTATAACACACAACACAACACACAACACAACACACACAAACACATCACAACACAACCCAACACACAACACACAAACACATCACAACACAACACAACACACAACACACAAACACATCACAACACACAACACATCCTAACACAACACAACACTTCACAACACACAACACAACACATTATAACACACACAACTGACACACAACACATCCCCCAACACACAAAACAACACCACAACACCTAACACAGTACATCACCTTTAACACTAACTACAACACACAACACCAACACCTTCTGACACACAACACAACTAACCCCTAACACACACCTTCTTTAACACACAACACATCACAACACACAACATAACACACACACACACACAACACACCACAACACAGCATCCTTCTAACCAACACAACACAACACATCACAACACACAACACATTACAACACACACAACACAACACACAACACAACACATCACATGACACACACAACACAACCTACACAACACATCACAACACACAACAATTACAACACACACAACATAACACAACACATCACAACACACAACACATTACAACACACACAACATTACAACACACACAACATAACACAACACATCACAACACACAACCATTCTTTTTAACACAACACCTGACATAACACATCATGGCTTTACTTACACACACAACCCAAACACACAACATAACACATCATACAACACTTTTTGTGTGTGTGTGTGTGTGTGTGATGTGTTGATGAGTAGTGGATGGAGCTGCTGGACTCAGAGTCACTGCTGTCGAAAGCGCCCCTGTCCCGCTGCTCGGGTCCCCCGTGTGAATTCTGCAGGTTTTCTGAGACCCTTAGGTGTCCGCACTGCGCCGCATGGGGCGTCAGCTGCACCTCCGCCCTGCCCGCCGTCCAGCAGCAGAAAGTCTGGAAAAATCCAAATCGTTCCAGGACTGTTTACGTCAGTTCTCTCTCTCTCTCTCTCTCTCTCTCCCTCTCTCTCTCTGTCTCTCTCTCTCTCGCCGGGGATCAGGACGATGGACTCAGGTACGGCAGCTGCGGACCCAGGCTCGGAATGATCCCGCCTGTGTTTGTGGTTGTGGGATGAATACCTGCGCGCTTCTGCTCCTCGCCGCGCATCGCGCCGACGCGTCGAGGCGCCAACAGGCTAGAGCGATGCTCTTTCCCGGGCGCTTCCTCAACTTCAAGCGCGTGTCTGGAGCTCAGGAGGGTCTGTGGCTTCCCCAAACTGCCACTAACAGGAGGAAATGGATTCTGGTTCAGGCCAGAGGACATGGCACAGGTTTAATGTCCCACAAAGGACGTACTGAAAATTTATCATTCCATATGATGGATCTTGAAGGCGTACTTTTTACACACACACACACACATCTACCTGCTGCATACCTATCTGTCTCTCACCATATACCACTACATATATATCATCTATATATATATATATTTTAATAATATCCACGTTACTACTCTGACACCATCTTTCAGGGCGTTAAATTCATACCAAACCACCTCAGTCTGTGTATTACTCAGAATATTTATTGTTTCATGAAGCTGAGCTGTTTAAGTGTTTTCTTTCCTCCCTTCCTCTGTTTTTTAAGCCTCTGTTCATTAGGTTGTTTGAGAGTCTGTGCCAGGTACACCTACTGTGGTGTTGCTGAATAACAGTTCAGTACTTGATCATTTTGGACTAGGTTTCTCGTCATAAAGCTCTTTACCAGTGCCTGTTACCTGCAGTGATGTGTTCTTATGCTTGCTGGCTGTTTATTTTATTTTATTCATCACTGCTCACCAGGGTCCCAAAAGACAGGCTCACGTCTTCACCCCCCCTTCCTGAAAGAACACGCCCAGCCTCGCCACGATTGGCTGCTGGTTACTCTTACACGCCCCTTGAGCGAGGATTGGCAGTTCAGGTGGGATGGCTAAAGTTGACAGGATGAAAGCTCTGACCAAATGACGCAGTGTGTGGCTGGAAGGGCTGCTGATGGGCTGCGAGGACTCTTCATCTCCCAGGCTGTGTGTACCCACTTCACATTTAGCGAATACGCTCAGCTCCCAGTAGAATAACTTGCATTTAGGATGTGTTTCGCCACGAAAAATGTAATCTGCATCTTTTCCTGTGGGAGGTTTAAGAATTAGAGTTGAATATCACTGAGTCTGACTTAGAACAGGCCTAACTGTGTCTAACTGAGCCAGCCTAAAAGCAGCCTAAAAGTGGGTATGCATATTTGTACCAGGATGGACATTGATTTATTTGGATTACAATATTTTCAAAGTTTTTATTACTCAATCAAATTTGGAGAATTAACAGTTCCCCCATGTGACCAAAGAAATTGTAATTTGAAAGATAATAAAGGTAATATTTTATTAATTATCTTATTATGCCAAATAATAAATATCTTATTGTGATTTTTTTTTATTGGAGTTTAAATGTGATTATTTAAATACATTTGAGACCTTTTTCTTATCGCTGAATTTGCTGTGAGACTGGCAGTTCACAGGTTTTATATTAAGAGATTTTATCACGATTAATATCTCCATGTATATGTATATGTCTATGTACACACACACACACACACACACACACATATATAAATAATATATTAAATATATATTAAATATTAAACTTCAAATATATATGCATTAAATTTACCATCCTCATATATACCATATATATGTATATATATATATATATATATACTATCTTTTTATATATATATATATATATATATATATATATATATATATATATGATAAGAGAAGATGTTGATTTGTCTTGTTTAATTGATTTAAAAAGATCGAGAGCTTAGAGAGTGTTTAAATGGAAAAAATGGTAAATTTCCAGGATGGACATGGATTAATGATCAGGGAGGAAAAAACTGATATTTTTTTCGCATAGTCAGCCAGTCTGTCAGTCCGTCAGTCAGCCAGTCTGTCAGTCAGTCAGTCAATCAGTCGTTCAGTCCCAGTCATTCAGTCAGTCAGTCAGTCAGTCAGACAGTCCCAGTCCGTCAGTCGTTCAGTCAGTCATTCAGTCAGTCAGTCAGTCAGTCAGACGGTCAGTCGTCGATGCGTTCCGGTCAGTCAGTCAGTCAGCCAGTCATTCCAGCCAGTCGGTCAGTCGAGTCAGTCGGTATTCAGCCAATCGGTCGGTCGGTCATTCAGCCAGTCAGTCAACCAGTCAATCCAGCCAGTCGATCCGGTAGTCAGTCAATCGATCAGTCAGCCAATCGATCGGTCCAGTCAGTCCGGTGGGTCAGTCCCAGTCCGGTCAGTCAGTCAGTCAGTCAGTCAGTCAGTCAGTCAATCATTCAGCCAATCAGTCAGTCAGTCAGTCAGTCAGTCAGTCAGTCAGTCAGCCAGTCAGTCCGTCAGTCAGTCAGTCAGTCAGTCAGTCAGTCAGTCAGTCAGTCAGCCAGTCAGTCAGCCAGTCAGTCCGATCGGTCAGTCAGTCGATCAGTCAGCCGATCAATTCGATCCAGTCAGTCCCAGTCAGTCAATCGGTCAAACAGTCAGTCAGTCAGTCAGTCAGTCAATCAGTCAGTCAGTCAGTCAGTCAGTCAATCATTCAGCCAATCAGTCGGTCAGTCAGTCAGTCAGTTTGTCGGTCAGCCAGTCATTGAGTCAGTTTGCCATTCTGTCAGTCAGTCAATCGTTCAGTCAGTCGGTCCGTTAGTCAATCAGTCAATCAGTGAGTCAGTCTGCCAGTCTGTCTGTCAGTTGGTCAGTCTGTCTGTCAGTCAGTCAGTCTGCCAGTCTTTCTGTCTGTCAGTTGGTCAGTGAGTCGGTCTGTCAGTCATTTGGTTAGTCGATCAGTCAGCCGCTCAGTTTCTTTATGTGATTTCTGCAGGGAGCTCTGCCATGTTGCTGAGATCCCTCTGCTCTCTGTAAGCTACGGCCTGTAGGGAAGCCCAGCCTACAGTTCAGCTTGCCTGAACAACTTGACAAACAGTCATGATCCATCTGAGGAAGTTATCGATTTTCAGTTAACAAAATGGCTTCCATTTAGAAAGCTGTCAGGCATCAGGGGCGTGTGTGTCCACTGTTGGGTGGGACAGTTTCCATTGTAATCTCAGTGTCTGATCTCATTAAGATCCCTGACACTCAAATCCTGATTGTTTTCTCCTTTCTGCCTTAATTTGAAGGAATATCAGCTTATACTGTGTGGCATTGCTGCTTCTGCCATGGCTTTTTTTTTTTTTTTTTTTGGTCTCGTTGACCACAGCTGAAATGCTGCTGCTGTGAAGGTTTGCCACGTCTCTCATTTACACAATCTCAACACCAATCATAGCAGCCTGCAGGCGTCACCCTCTTAATTAATTCAATCAAATTTTTGATTAATTTTTTAAATTGTTTTATAATTACTTTATTAGCATGTAATGACTGTAGTTTCCCTGAACGTTGATGAATGGACCTTTTCCTGAACATTGAGGGACATTGGATGAAGGATGAGAAAAAATTGGCTTATCACCATCCAATTTCTCCCCAAGAATTAAACCATAGACTAAGCCGAAGGTAGTGTGATAATATTCTCTCGCCAGCCATCCGGCAGGAGCTCTGAGTGAGTTAAAAAAGCGGAACCTGTCATTTATTTGTCTGTCGAAGGACGTTTTTTCTTCTCCCGTGCTTTTCAGAGCTTTAAACACTGACACTGTCATGCAGTGATGCAGATTTCATCCGGGCCAGTGTCAGCCATAATGAGGAGAATGAGGCACATCATTAAGACGAATAGTTTGAATTGTGAAAATAATTAAAACCCATGAAGGTAATTAAAAGAGCTCAAATGGAATGACGAGGCAGTTCGAGTGTGTGAGTGTCACCTGAGATTCGAAGCTTGTGGAGCTTTTACCTCCTGTTGTGACACTTCTTTAAAGAACAGCACCTCCTGTCTGTGAAACTCTCACTGGTACTACAATTTTAAAAGCTGAACATTTTCATTTAAAATGATCTAATAACTTAGGAACACGTTTTTAAAGTTTTAATGCTGACTAAGACTCTTGGTTACTACATGCACCTTGAGCTGCAGGTATAAATGCAGATGTAAAGGAGACCTTAAACCACTTCAAGCCAGATGTTGCGCAGTGTGAACGCCTCCGTCTTTTCAGGACACATTCAAAAACCCGTAACTCCTCCTACTACTGTGACCCCCCCATCCCCCAGGTCAGCCTGCAGCCATTTAATGCAGTCATTTCTGCTCTGGCAGCTCTTTGGGAGCATCCACTTTGCCTGAGCCCGGTACCTTCACCTCGAATTTTTTTAGGTTTTTCATGAAATCTAAACGAATGAATGTGGTTCAGGATGAGGATGACAAAAGGATAACTTCTCTACTCTGCACACCACTCTGTGCAAAATTGTGCTTTTCTTTTTAATAAAACAGAAAAACATAAATGATTGGTTGTTGAAAGGGCGATTTGCATATTACTCACCACAGTAATGGGGCTTCAGTCCGAGATGTGCTTAACTATCAAGTTTAAACACCTGTGGGTAAAATCTGATCAGGATACAATCCAAATACTAGACCAGGTGTAAACACGGTCAGAAACTGCAACCAATATCTGGATACAGGGATCAATTAATATTCAACTGAATTATTATTTAAATGAAACTCATTTTGCACTTGAAACATGCAGTTTTCAATTGTCTGTGTTCTTCAGATACTGTCAACATCTACAACATGCACCAAAAGACAATACTGAAATCGATGAAATATTGTCAGTTTGCCATCTGCTGCTTGGCATAGTGAACGGTAAGAGTGATAAAATTGTGCCGTTATTCATTTGAGGCCTATGGGACTCAAACAACCTTTAAAGGTTATTTACGGAGAGATAATCTCTTCTCACTTAGGGAAATAACATATAATTAGGTTATAGGACTTATTATTATTTGTAGGAAATTTGAATTTGTTGCTTTTTGAAATCCTCAGCTTTTGTAATATTGCATTTTTCAAGCCATGATATTAGCATATTATTAGGTAAAGATAAAACGCCGCTGGGCTCGTCAAGGGCCAGGAGGGGTGCTTATTGTTTACTTCTTTAAGCTATCTGTCATAATAATCTTTGGGAATAGCATGAATAGCATGAGCTTGAAGCAAGCTCTTGTCTACACATCTTCTTGAGGATGAAGCCTTCTCCCATCGTTTACTCGGAAATCAACTTTCTCGTGGTTGAATTGCCTTAAAGCAGGTATATCTGGAAGAAAGAATAAAAAAACCAAGTACAAGACATGGGGCAATGGGTTTTCCCCAAACCATGACGTGATGCTACTCGTGCGTGCTTGAACCTTGGTGCAGACGCACTGACGCCTAGGTGCAGCGCAGGAGACCATGGGAGGTCTCAGATGTTCCAACCAAAGGCATAAAACTATCAACGATGAATGGAGATGTCGTGTTGGGCTCCTCTGACTTGTGCTAATTACAGAGCACTTTTGAAAAGAGTAATTCGGATGGGGTGACTGGAATCGTAACTCCTTCTTTCATTTCAGGAAATAGTCTGTTGTTGCTGCCTCTGGATTTCCTGACATGGTGTGAGCTAAGGTGACCTCGTCTTTGTTTACCTTCTAGTGTTCAACCGCGGCTGCCAAAGTAACGATGGAGCAATGTCAAACAATTTAATGGCCGAGGCTGAGAGTGTCTCCTTCTGGAACATCTGAAAGAGGCCGTCTCTTGTCGACAATGTTTTCGTTGGATTACTCTGTTGACTGTTCTGGGCATCGGAGAAGGGGGTGGGTGGGGGAACTGCCGGAGGGCTCTTTTTTCCCTCCTTTCTCTTCAAACAGAAGTTCAGCACTGAGTCACCTCTGATGGGAAATGAGTGAAAAGAATGAGAGCGACCTGCCTTTTCTTTATTGTCTCTGGAAGGGCTGGTATTGAAAAACTGTTCTGTTTTGAGGGGCCCTGATGGAAACCTGCTTTGGTGAAGACCAGCAGGTCGTTTCGAATCCTTTTTGCAAGTTCTCGTTGAGGACTCAAAGCCTAGCCCACTTTGTTATTGCCATAGTTAAAGCTTTTTTAGAGCTGGGCTGGGTCTGGCTCTCTCCTCAGCTTGGATCAATGTTAATGTGCAGCGGTGTGGCGCACTGCCAGTCTCCGACTGCGCTTCAACTGAAAGAGCCGTTTTTAAACTAAACTTATCCATGTGTGCATTGTGAGGACACCTACACCTACAGGATGGCACCTTGCTATATAATTTAAATGCTGCCATGTCACAGTTCTGTGGGTAGAAATCATTTCTTTTCCCTTCTGTTTGTTTGATGTCACTTATTTTATGCAAAATGCAACACTTTTGCATCTTCCTCGTGACTTCTAGGCTTTTTTTTGCATCTTTGCAATGCGTCAGCTCTGCAGGTCACCTCGATTTTGTGGTTTTGTCTGATAACAGTGCATCCCAGCCCTATTGTCACTTCATTACAGAATCATGCATGATAGTCAGGAACCCCTCTGAGCCCCTAAAAGAACTGTGGTTTGAAAAGCCACCAAGGCTTAGAATGTAATTGCGTGTGATAGGCTTTGTTGTGTCATGGTCTCCTCCAAATGAGAGCTGTGAAGGGGTCAACAGGTCAATAGAGGCCTGGTCTCAGAGTAGGAAAAAGTATTTTCTTCACAAAAGAGTTAAATGAGCTTAAAATATCGGATTAAAAACCTTCAGCTCTGCTGTAAGAGAGCCTTTGTTCTTGTCCCCTTGAAGAATGTCAAGAATGCAAAAGTAACATTCCTTTTTTCTCTCCCTTTTCCTACTATTTTTTTATTTTGGGACTATTGTTTCTGGCAATAGTCACAAAAAAATGTGACACTGTGGCAACATATGCACCGAAGGTGCAGGGATCTCTTGCTTCATCACCTCATTTACTTGCAATTACTGATCTTCACTATTCAGGTTTCTGCTTCTCTCATTGAGTGAATTGTTCCAGCATCTGGCTAGCTGACTTGATTTGCACACACATATTGATTCGTATCTGAGTAGAAACTTCACAGCTGGTTTTGAGCCCAAAGTGACGCGCTGCCCTTGTGATTCTTTTTTTAAATATGCAAATCTCTGATGTGCGGAGAAAGCACCGCATGCTTCTTAACTATTTAAGACCTGAAAAGACACAGGAAGCTTTCCTGCAAACATATCATGTTTTGGAGATATGAGGTTTAGGAGGATGCCTTTGTAATCGTTTTTTAAAGACTGCTTCTGCTAAAGTGAAACTCGTTTTAGACTCGCTGTCTTTTTCACTTTGTCCAAATATAGTGGTTCTTTTTAACGCAGTGTGTCCTTGTTGGATTATCCTGCTGTTAGGTAACTGAATGCATTTGATTTTTCATCTCTTTTTAATCATTTCTGCAGATTCCACAGATTCATTTAGCACAAAAACCTGCAACTGTATGCAGTTCTGTGTTCCTTCAGCGTGAATCTTCCTCTTGGAGGCCTGTACATTACCGTTATGTGCATGCACATAAAGCTCAATTTATGGCCATATAAATTTGCCAAACTGCATCTCTCTGACCTTTTGTATCATGTTTTACGGCAAAGCAGAATGGAAGCAAGTCTGGTTAGCATTGTGGGCGTTGCATTTGTGTGGGGATGTGTGTGAGATAGAGGCAGAGATAGAGAATGAATAAGAGTGTGTGTGCTTGTGTCTGTCTTTGTGATGGTTAGAAGAGCTCAGGAATGATAGGAGTGAACTCTCTGGCCGTGGACGTGCCATGCCCGCTGTTGCGGAGGCTCCAGGGAGTACTCGCCTTCTCCCTGCCTCTCTCTGCTTCTGACAGGCTGCGGGATTTACAGCAAGCATGCTCTCATCCTCCACACCTCTGTGGCCTGCTAGTCTGCCTCACCGTGGCCCTGTCCAGGAGAGATTAATGCAGTATCGATTCTTGAAATCTGGCAAGTCCATTCCACTAAGGTTTCATCAAACCCATGTCCGCTTTGAGCAATGCCTCTTTGATAAAAGAGAGGATCTGTAGTGCACTCGGAGTGGTCAGCTCACATGAATCTGCCCATGTTACGGCTGCTACAACATGTTAAATTGTAGGAACCTGGGTAAATAACACTGGATGCTTGAGATTGAATCTGAGTTTTTACTGTATCTGGATTTTGCTCAAGCTTCTGGCACTTGACAAAGCTTTTTTTATGGTTTACATTTTGCCACAGATTGGTTGTCTTCATGCAGTCACTTTCTTAAAACAGTGTTGATTTTCTAATGACTTTTCAATACAGTGGAGAATGGAGAGTGATTAAAATTGATTTCCCCACTAAAATGGAGCATTGCACAAGACAACAGGATGGGTTCCCATAGACCAGGGGTTCTCAGTCCAGCCAAAGAAAATTCACATTTTTTTATCAACCTGACACAGATGGATAGAGGAAAGAATTTAGATTTTTTACGGGTAATGAGTAATAGTTTCAGAACATGTTGTTTTTTCATATCATGCATTCTCCAATGCTGTAATTGCAGTCGAAATTTTTGTAAACGAAATCCCAGTGCAACGGGGGCAGCTTTTTAAAGCGCCCAGGGAGCAGTGATGGGGACGATACCTTGCTCAAGAGTACCTCAGGGCAACCTACTGATTTGGGATACAAACCTGTGATCCTGGGTCCTAGTCCCTAACCAATAGGCTGCCTTTGCCTTAATGCTGAAGATAATTTTGAAAACTGAAATTGGCTGCCTGGACAAACACAGATTATATAAATTGTAAACAACGATGAATTATGAACAAAATACAAGCGTACAGACCTGCTCTCCAAATCTTTCCCACTAACAGTCATCTCCACCACAACACATCGCATAGCCAGGTGTGAAAAGCAAGCAAAATGCTCATTAATCATCAGTTTAGTTGATCACACTCCAACGACACATAACATCAAAGTCAAAGCAGACAACAAACGGCGCCAGGAAAACACTTTCCAGTTATTATCATTCATTTCACCCAATACGGTACCCAGAAATGACCATGCCGTCTATTAGCATAGACCAGATTAATGACTAATCCACGAATACCCTAAAAGAGCGAACTCTGTTCATTTTACTTTTAAACAAAAGTGAGGATGTTAATTTTATATATATATATATACACACACATTACTGTGCAAAAGTTTTAGGCAGGTGTGGAATAATGGTGTAAACAGAACGCTTTCAGAAATGGAAGTGTTCATCATTTATTTTCATCAATCAACAAAATGCAGTGAATGAACAAAAGAGAATCTAAATCAAATCAATATTTGGTGTGACCACCCCTTGCCTTCAGAACAGCATCAATTCTTCTAGGTACACTTGCACACAGTTTTTGAAGGAACTCGGCTGGTCGGTCGTTCCAAACATCTTGGAGAACTGACCCCAGATCTTCTGTGGATGTAGCTTCCTCCTTCTGCCTCTTCATGTGATCCAGACACACTGGATGATGTTGAGATCAGGACTCTGTGGGGCCAGAAGAACTGATGCTGCTTTGAAGGCAAAAGGTAGAAACACCAAATATTGATCTGATTTAGATTTTTCTTTTGTTCGCTCACTTTGCCTTTTGTAAATTGATCAAAATATTCATTATTTATATTTCTGAAAGCGTTCTTTGTTTACAGCATTTTTTCACACCTTCCTAAAACTTTTGCACAGTGCTGTATATATAATTATTATTATATATATATATATATATACACATAATGTTTCCTTTGAACTCTTCCTGCGATAGGCTGGTGACCTGTCCAGGGTGTGTCCCCGTCCTTTGCCCTGTGTGAGCTGGGATGGGCTTCAGCACCCCCCGCGACACTAATTAGGACAAAGTGGCCCAGACTGACTGTTTCATTTCAGACACATGACATGACTCGTCATTAATCAAGAATCTTAAAGCTTCTGTGGTTTGCATTCTACATGACTGATCAGTGACAGTGGTCATAATAATTATATAAAAACCCCTGGGGCTCCCAATGGGGCTTGTCTAAACCCTGTCATTTTTCTTTAGAACTTTATTACTGTTACTTTTTGGTGAAAACCTTGTTTCTTGTAACCGTATCTACACAGCAGGCCCACTCTTCTACTGAATTTGAGCAAGAACAGCATATAATGCTGCCACCCTGTTAGAAAAGATATAAGTGCATCAGGAAAAAGTTTATATCTGGCTTTAAATTGTCAGATTTTTTTTGCCATCGCAACTTTTTACCATCACATTGGTCTGTTGCTGTGGTAACCAGGGCACAAGGTTAGGTCATGTGTATGTGTAACCCAAGGAAAGTATCTGCAACCTTTTCCCTTTAAAGAAGAATGCTCTCAGAGAGAAACTGGCATGTGTAGCTGTATATAAGCTGAAAAAAAAAAAAACATCACCAGTGCTTTCAGCATTCAAAAAAGCCGGAATGTTTTCATGTATCAAAGATGCAGCCTGGCATGCTTGTCAGAGTGCACCAGAACCCACCCAGCCTGCAGATCTCCTGCTCTTTCTCTCTGTCTGACGCCCACATGTTGTAGGATCCTCACTGCAGCATCTAGTGATTGTTCTCCTTTGTTCACACCACTTCTCATCATCCATGGGCAGATGATGGGACTTGTATGGCACCTGACTCTCCCTTCTGGAATTGGATGGGCAGTTGGCACCTATCCTGAGCTGCCGGCTCTCTGCTCCTGCAGCAGATGAGCCGTCTCCCATCCGGACGCCCAGTCCCCCCCCTCCCCCGGTGCCTGCAGGCGTCGTCTCCGCAAACAGAAAGTGGGTCTGCAAGACAGATGCTCCGAGTCCTACACCTCACCCCATCCTCGGAGAGGCCGCTGTCGCGTGTGTTTATTTTTAGCCCGTTTGGCCGCTTTTCAAGTTCTACCTCAGGCTGTGTCTCTGGACCCACTGATATGTTCTGCATATCGGAGCCTTGTTAATATTTCATTGGAGGCATGGCTTTGTTAAGTTAAAATGTTTCCCAGCTTACACGGGTGAAGGGTTAGCACGGCTCCTGCCCAGTGATTTCCAGCAGGACCCCTCCCTCTCCAGCCCCTGGAGCTGGACTTGAATTAGTTTTCTGTTTTTTGTTTGGAGTATGCAATTAAGCTACAAGCAAACAAACATACAAAACAAAATAGCACAGCTTTTCTTTGTTATGACATTTTGAGGCAGTTGGAATAGGACTACAAATAATGCAGATTTTTTATAAATGACTCTTTATAATTCATTAACTGATTACTGTCTTTGCTGCTGTTCCTATTCTTTTTTTCATGTTGCAACCAAATACCAGAAGCTGCCTCCCAACCGAGCTTCCTGTAGTCCATTCTTCTTCTTCTTCTTCTTCTTCTTCTTCTTCTTCTTCTTCTTCTTCTTCTTCTTCTTCTTCTTCTTCTTCTTCTTCTTACGGCTGCTCCCGTTTAGTGGTCGCCACAACGGAACATCCGTTTCCATGTCTTCCTCTCCTTTGCATCTTCCTCCTTCAAACCAACCACCTGCATGTTCTCTCTCACCACGTCCATAAACCTCCTCTTTGTCCTTCCTCTTCTCCTCTTTCCTGGCAGCTCCATCTTCAACATCCTCCTCCCGATATGCTCCTCGTCTCTCCTCTGGACATGTCCAAACCAACACAACCTTGCTTCTCTAACCTTGTCTCCAAGACGTCCAACCTGAGCTGCCCCTCTAATAAACTCTAAATAATTTCTAATCCTGTCCATCCTCGTCACACCCAATGAAAATCTCAGCATCTTTATTCCTGTAGTCCATTACAGTGACATTATTAAGAAACGTCTCCCAACGCTTGTCCTGAAGGCCTACTGCTCTCTACAATTTAGCACTTTCCCAGCTTTAACACTCCCATCCGACTTAATAAGGACTTGAGATTATTAGTTGGATCATGTTGGGAGCAGGGAACTCATTAACATGTGCAGCACAGGGCACCTAAAGGACCAGGTAGAGAGCTCTTTTTCCAGGAGAAATCCATGTGGACATTTTTGTCCATAATCAGTGTCATCAACTTTGTCGGCTAATCGCTGCAAGCCTTAGTTGGATTCTTCCACATCAAGGGAATTGTGGAATGGTAAGCTAGACTAGCTGCTTCCCATGGGCATCATTAAGCAAATGTCCTCGTGATGGCTGGGCATCATTCTGCCCATTATCACCTCGCTTTCATTAAGTCCTTACGAGCGAGAGAGTGCACTGGAGGTGTGCAGTGCTTGCAGCCTCGTGCCTTGTTAAATGAATAATAGCAGCTTAATTTAAGCTGTACGGATTCACTCATCACGCTGGAAATTTACTGTTTCGTATGTGCCTGGGTTCAGCCCACTTTTTTATTCCTCTTGCCATGAAAACGACACATATTGCATTTCTGCCCTCACTCTCTTTTTCTTCCTCTTTCTCATCTTGTGCTCCCACCCTCCTTTCTTTTCTCTCGCTGCCTTCGTGGCTGACTTAGCCCTGGTGTGACAGCTGCCCTTGACAGGTTATGGCATGACTGCTCCAGGTGTCAGCTGGGACAACACTGCTCCAGCACACCTCTCCTTCACACCTGCCCGTTCTCCCTGAGCTGTTCTCTCTGTCACCTGTCTGTCTGCGTGAGGGGTGCAGAGTGACCCTGTCCCCATGGCCTGCGGGCTCTGCCTGCATCTTGAGCAGTCGTTCTGGCACAAAAAAGCCTTTGATGCGGGTGGGGTACTCTGGAGAGATAGGTGCGATTACTGTAAAACGCTATGACTGTGTGGTGAGCACCGTTTTAATCCCTCAGACCCTTAGGGCCTGACTGTGGGCTGACACTTCAGTTCTTCTCTCTCGGAACTACATCATTTACTGGATAGTTTAATAGTGGTTACTGCAAAAGCCTGTTCCGTGTCAGCAGGCTGTCTGGTCTTTTACAAAGAACAGGGATATGCCCTGAAATTCCAGGGTAAGTGAGCAGAAACGGAAGATCAGGTGGGAAAATGTTGGAGAAAACACAAAGAGCACTGTATATAAAGATAACTTTGGGAGGAGTGACCTTTACCCATTTACCCCTTTCACAATTATTGCATGCTGAAAACAAGGTGTAGGGGAAAGCAGTGCTGGCCAGACTTTCTAAAGCCCATTTTGCATGAGGAAAGATATCTTATCTCGCACAGGCCATTTGTTTTTTTCTGATAAGCCACTTCCCTGTTGCTTGTACAAGTCCAGAATATTGAAAGAAAAGTGGGAAAAAAAAATTGCACTAGATGTTAGGAGCCCCAGCTGAAGGGACTTGTGGCTGGTATGAAGGGGGATTTGCTTAATGTTCGCCCTGATTAGAAGCAGTTGAAAGAATTTCTGGAGCATTTTTGCTGTCTGATGGATAAAAAGCTTACTTTTCCACAATAATTGGAGCACATTAAACCCAGATCCAGCTTAAAACCTGGTCCAGAAAAGTCCTCTTTACCATATTCAGCCCTTGTGCTTCAGCTACACTCAAGAGCACACTTTAAGAGCATGCTGATGGTGTGTGAAAAAATAGGTGAAACTGAGCTTGAAATTCAGTATTCGTTATCATCCCCTCCCTCTGACTCTACCTCCTCACTCCTACGCTCGTTCTATGTGTGTGCTATAGTGAGTGATCTCTCCCGCATGCCTTCCAAGTGACATCGGTGGAAAGTCTGCCAACGCTTTCTTGGCACACCGAAGAAGAAGATGACCAACAAATCAAAACCTGATGCACAGGATTTGATGTGTGGGTTTGAGTTATATAAATTCAATATGAGCATAATTGAAGTGAAGGACGCAAATGGCCGGGAGTTGTGGAGCCCCAGGTGTTAGCAGCGAGACATAGAGCAGCAGGCTATTGATCTGACCACTGCTGCCTGTCAGAAAGAGCTTATTGCTTCTCTCAAATCCCCACCCCCTCCTTCTCCTGGGTCTCAGGACCCCCTCCCTGGTCACGATCGGCTGGCGAGACTTTTCTTCTGTGTTGGTTTCGCTCTCTCTCGCTCTCGTTTCCTTTTTTTCTTATTCCCTTGTCATTAATGTCCCTCCCTTCCTCACTCCCTCCTCCTTCATTGGCCTTCATGCTTCACCACGCCGCTGTAGTCAGCATGCAGTTCTCGGCTGACATCCATAATGCATATGCATGTGTTCGGGTAAACAGGCACAAGTTTGTTCGTCCTCACGGGAGGAAGTGTCTGTCTCCCTTCACACCCGGCAGAGTTTCCCTGCTCATGCTTGAGATTCTGAGACCTTCTCGCTCTCTGGCTCAGTAGTGAAATCTGAAAGAACTGTGGGTTGTATTCCTGCTTTATCTAGCCATCAGTTCTAGCAGCCTCAGAGAGCAATTCATACCCTCTTTCTGCTCCTTAACATGTGAAACAAGCGTAATTCCTGCCTCCAAGCACTTATAGATCAATGGCAGCCGAGCTTTGGTCTCCAAAGGACTGGGGCTGTTGGGTTTTTACCATGCATTGCTGTAGCCTCTGCCTCTGTATCTATACACATGCACAGCGAGATGAATGAAAATGAGGATTTGAGATTTTCGGGCCTTGAGGGGTTTTTGCAGAAAGAAAACTTGAGCAAAAGCTATTTTCTCCATTTTACAAATGTTCTCTACATCCCAGTGCTTTAAGTTGGGTTGGGCTGGGAGGGCTGTGTGGGCTGTGGGTGGGGCTTTTGCAAGGTGTCTGCTTGGCCTTTCTTCCCACAGTGTATCTGGAGGAGAGCCAGATTTTCTCATTCCTGAGCCTGGAGGTGAGGCAATGGTTTGTTAGAGCCTCATATTAGCAAAAAAAATGCCCATGCAAGCTCTGCTTTGCAGAAGAAGGTCAAATTTTCAGCAAAAAAGGAGGATGTGTGTTCTGTTCCTCTTTGTGGGTATTTGTTTGTGGGCCTAAGGGTCTTGGTGAATTTACGTTTTAACTAGACGCTTCCCAACAACCGAGGAGCTGCCAGTACTGAATGGCTCAGGAGATACTGGTGATTTGAAAAACAATGCACTGGGCTCATGTATGGATTCTGCACGTTCTACATATGTATCTGGCTTGTTTCTGAGGAAAGGTCAGCCCCACAAGAAGCCCTGCCTGCTGTCCATCAGCCGGTCATCCTGGCTAATTACAGCTGGGCTTAAGCCAGGATTAAGTGGGGAAGTAGGCAGATGAGAGGCGAGGAGAAAAGGCATTAGAGGGATACGGGAGGGCTAATACGAGTATTAGTGTGCTTAGGTGCACTTCTGGGGCATCATGGGACACCAAGAAGGAGCAGAATTAAAACCCTGGACAGTGACCTTAGCAGCCTGAAAAGGAAGCTCTTCAGGGAATTTTGTTTCCATTTCTCTTTTTTCACTCAGACTCTCTTTGTTAATTATAAATAGTTTATTTCTCCTGTTTTTTTTTTTTTTATATATATATTTGTACTGTTCTAACAGAGCCCAGTTATTTTTTGCTCCCTTTTTGGTTGTTTGAGACAGCAGCCGAGTGAAGCACCTCCAATGGAAACAAAAAACGCGAACACACACTCGCAGAAACACACACAAACTTAAATTTAGACTGTGAAGTAATTAATATCCTCATTAATTTTGCAAATGAGCTGAGACTATATGTGAACTGGGATGGCGCTGTGGAGTTTCCCGGAGGACCGCTTCAGGATTTCCTGTCTGGATCTGATCAAAGCTCCATAAACTGTGCGACATCAGAGCTCCGCTCTTGTCTTTTTTTCCCCAGACACTTTCTTCGTCATGACAATGCTGAGGTCAAATTCAGACTTTCTGGCTTATGTTAACCTTTTGTTCCTCCGTCATGTGTACACTGAAAAAACACACTGGCAAGGGAAGCCGTGCCTGAGCATATAAATGCTCTCTGTCCTCAAATGATGTTTCAGAGAATTAAACAGAAGCAGAGGGGACATGATCCCCCTGCATGAGCTCTCTTCCCATTGACACATTTTCCAAACTATCTGCAATTAGTTTTCAAATTTTAAGCGTTCCTTAAGCCTGCTGGGATAGGCTGCAGCACATTATGATACCCTGGTTAGGATAAGTGGCTTAGATAACTGATGAACAGAAAGTATCTCTTATTCTTCTCGAAGAGAAAAGTGAGGATCAATGTGGTCCAGAAAGGGCGGCATAACAATAGAACTGATCACCTTCTCTCTGTGAAAATGTTGTTTCTTTGTGAGGTCCATAGAAGACCCTTGAATCAGCCTGATTTAGGATGGAGACACAGAAAGAACCAGTGTATTTGGAGGATGTTAAGGTGGTGCACTGGGTAGTGCAGCAAGAAGAATCTGGATTTGATTCCCAGTCGGGATGACGTGAGTTTGCATGCTCTCCATGGGTTTTCAGGTGCTCCATTTTCCTCCCACAGTTCAAAGGCATGCACATCAGGTGGACTGGATGCTGGATACCCAGATCAATAGGTTGCCCTGAGGTATCCTTGAGCAAAGTACCGTCCAAGTCACTGCTCCCCGGGCACTTTCAATAGCTGCACCCTGCTGCACGTGTGTTTGTGTGTGTAGATAAAATGCAGGTGTAATTTTGTTGTGGTTCACTGTGTGTTGTGCTGTTTCACAATGACGAGGATAGTCACTTTCACTTTCACTACCCCCTAGGTGTGAGTGTTGTTTGTCCCAGAGTCTGCTCTGTGGTGAACCGGTGACCTTTTCAGGGTGTTTCTCTGCCTTATGCCCTGAAGTGCTGGGAAGCGCTCTAACACTTTCCGCAGCACTAGTCTTGATAAGCATTTAAGATAATGGATGGGTGGAAGGAATTGTCTGGCAAAAAATCAACTTTCCACTTGTGTGGTCAATCAGCCAAGGTGTGTTTTTCCAAATTTTGTCTCCTTGTTTCTGTAGTTTACAGCTGGTGCTTTAAGCCTATCATTGCAATCAAAGAGGCAAAGTCGCTCAAATTTCCTCTGTAAATACTTCCCCAAAAGCTCTCATCTGGCTCAGACTCCACATTTAGTGGTGCAGACATGTGGATGTGGTTGAGTTGAGAGTGACTTGTGTGAGTTGTAAAATAAACACAATTTCACTGCAATGGACTATTTAGACAGCAGTAGAAGGGACTGAAATTAGATTCCTCAATATTTGTGATGATAGTCAACCAAAATATTGCAGGCCTATTCCTGAGACCGTCTGTAAAAATGATCCAAACACAGTTTATAGTTCACAGTAAATCAAATATGAAAAAAAATAGCTGAATGCACATTGAGAGGATCTATTTCCAAATAAATGACTTGTGAATACGTGACTTGGATTCCTTTTGACTTCCAGTGATTATGACATGACAGGTCAGTGTGACGGACACAGCTCTGGCCAAGTGGCTAGGGACTAGGCCCCAGGATCAGAAGGTCATGGGTTCAAACCCTAGATCAGCACATTGTCCTGAGATACCCTTGGGCAAGGTACTGTCCCGTTTACTGCTTCCCTGGTGCTTTAAATAGCTGCCCTCTGCTGCACGGTGGTCACTTTCACTTTGCAGTGGTTCAGACAGAGCATTTGGAGTTGAAACAATGAAACAATGCTTTCCCACTCCCACGTGCATGCAGTTCATCTTAACCTACAACTGCCCCCTGGGTTCCGGTATGCTGCCCACTGCTCCTTGTGTGTATGTTCACAAATGGTATGTATATGATGGATTCCATGCAGAGAACAAATTCACTCATGACTGTTCTGTGTGTGTGAAATTAAACTTCATTTCATTTCCGGTATGCTTTTCATTTATAACAAGCACCATCTTTTGTCCAAAGTAAGATTTCTGGCTGAATCATCCTTCAAATTTCAGTTTTTCTGTATTCAGCCCATCTCATTAGTTTAAATGGGATTCTCGCAGACATTCTGTAACGCTTAACCATCCTTGCGTCAGTTGTTAAGAAAAAAGATGGGACAGTTGTGGGCTCTGTGTGAGGCATTCCGACATTGTTATATGTACGAGTCTGCATGACTTTACTGGAGACAGGGCAGCTTAGTGCTATCATCACTGAGGCAGCAACAGTGTGAACAGTTCTGCCTGAGTGCAGGAAGTAAACGGTGCCTGCTCCATTGCTGCTGGATTTGTGCAGGTTTTTGCCGGAGGGTTAGGGTCTCGGGGAGGGGTTTCTCATTCATTGGCGGAGCGTCTGTGGTGCGGGGGATTATTCTGGTCCAGTGAACCCGTGCGGCGCCGGCGGTTCTGCCTGGGGATTTCACTCAGGGTTCTGGCGCCCACAAAGCTGCATGTAAATAGAGAGCAGAAGACAGACCTAATCTCTTCATTATTAAGTAATATGTTTAGGAGAGATGAATTTCAGATGTTTGGCTTTCTCTCCGCGATGGCGGCTGTGCGAGCTCGTCTCTGGTGTTACTCTCACCTGAGAATGAATTCAACTGTGTGGCTACGCATCTTCGCCCTGGGCTGTTGTTGTGTGTGTGTGTGTGTGTGTGTGTGTCTGTGTGTATGTGTGTTTTCGGATGTCTGCGTGTATGCGTGCCAGACGGATTCCCGAGGTGGTCATTTAGTACTTCAGTAAAGAGATAGTGTTGAGAGTTGTTGTGTCTGCTTTGTAATGCCACAGGGAGGGAGGAGGCCCGCAGTGTCTCCCTTCGCTCCCTGGAGCAGCCACAGAAAATAACTTCATTAGCAAGCTGAAGACTTACATTAACTTGATTACGTTAACAAAGTTATTCTGCTGGTGACATTGAATCCCTGGGTGTTTCTCATGCTTTCGTGTATAAAGACTTAATTCTCAGTAGCATGTGTTCTGACGTGAGGATGCAGGAAAGACAGGTCCTAAGGACTAACAGTACATCAATTATTGCAATGGAAAACTGTGCCAGTGTGGATTTTACTGGTGCCAGCGCATCATGGAGGATGGGTTTTTTTCATCAATCATGCCACCAAAGCAAATGATCATATTTTTAAGGATCTCCAAAAACTGCAGCTGTACTCCTGAGGCAGGCTGTAAGAACTGACACTAGTTTTCAACCTGCAGGAACTTTTTGTAAGAACTTTTTTAGAAACCATATCACTTCCACACAGCAAGAACATCATCTGGTTATAACTCCTGGTGGGTAGTTCCTGAACCATGTTCAGGTTCTACTCAAGTGTAGGTACTTTTTAACTGACTTGGAACATGGATTTAATAACTTCTTAAAAGCTTGTTAAATGTTAAAATTTAGGCCTATGTCACCACTCACTCTTACTCACTCATTTTCATAGCTGCTTGTCCCAATTAGGGTCGCAGGTGGTGATGGAGCCTATCCCAGCTCTCACAGGGCGAAGGATGAGGAATCACCCTGGACAGGTTGCCTGTCCATCGCAGGGCACTCACATGCACATACACACACACACACACACACACACACACACACACACACACACACACACACACACACACACGCACACACACAGTGCAGGTCTTAGGATGGTGGGAGGAAACATGAGCTCCTGGAGGAAACACACACAGACATGCAAACTCAACACAGAAAGAACCCTGACCGTCCTGCCTGGTAACCGAACCCAAGACCTTCTCACTGTGAGGCAACACCCACTGCACCACCATGACACCACCATGTCACCATCAACTTAAAAAGTTAAGGAACAACACGCCCAAGAACCTAAACCAGCAACAAGGTCCTTTAACTTTGGTGGGAAAGTGCCTCCTATTATTCAGATGTTCTACCTGTACCAATCCTCAGTCCGTGTCCCAAACCAGATCCACCTTCGCCACCTTACAGAAGAGCCGGACACGCAAATGCCCAGCGTTGACTATCGACCTCCAGCGTTGATTAGTGATGTTAGCCTTGTAGCTCTACATTCCTACAACAAACATTAAAGTATAAAATTGTGAGATTTTTATGCTGATTCATTGCTCAAATTGCCTTATTTTATCTCATATTCTTTACTTTTATCTCTCAACCGAATCTCATTAGTACGAAAATGTTCTTGACAAATTTATTTAATGCTTAGCCAGCCTTGCACCAGTCACTTTGAAAAAAGACTAAGAATGAAGAATTCATGTTCAATAGTCGAATATGAGTTGTAGCGTAAATGTATCATTACACTTCTTTCAAGGGGCTTTGCATCATGAATTTTGATGAAAAAACAGAGAAAGTGGCCTAGTGGGGAGGGAGTTGGCCACAGGATCAGAGGATTTTGGGTTCAAAGCCCTTACCAATAGGTTGCCCTGAGGTACCCTTGGGCAAGGTACCGTCCCTGTCACTGCTCCCCGGGCGCTTTCATAACTGACCTCGCAATGACAAGAATAGGCACTTTCACTTCACTTTTCTAGCGCCACTGTAGACTCTTGGTGTGGTTCCCTCAAGTGCACGATGGAAAGCATAACACCTAGGGTCATAGGTGGATCCTTTGACCACTTCAGCTCCCACTGCACGGATGATTTTGAGGTGACGCAGAGGTTTAAGTGTTTTTTTGCACTAAAATGAAAATGGTTTAAAATCATTTATTTGTAATTTATATCTAGGGGGACCAGTGGCACTGTGGTTAACAGTAAAAAGGTCCTGGGATTGATTCCTTGTCACAATCCCAGCCGGGTCCCAACCATTGTCACGCTCCCAGTCCCAGGATTGCTGACCTGGGATTTCCATCCCACCCATCACTCCCATCACGTCTCGCTTAATCTCCCACACCTTCCTGACAGCCAACCCAACCCATAGCCGTCTGTTCTTCGTTTAGTGTTGAAGCTGTATGTTGGTTTGTCTGTTTGAAATAAACAAGACTCACTTGGTCTCGCCGTGCACTCTCGTCACCTCCGCTCCTCTTATTTGCACATGCACCAGCATGACAGGTGTCCTGGGACTTTAGTGTTTGGGGTTTTCTCCTCATGTCTACTTGCATCTCTGAGTGCTCTGGTGTCCTCCCACAGTCCAAAGACGTGCATATCAGGATCCTGCATCTTCTGCATGTAATATATATTGTTGTTATCCGTCACCAATGTGTTTTTAAAACCTGCTGCAGTTTACACTGCGTCTGACAGATAAAAATCGACCTAAACGGAAATCTTGTTACATTAACTTGCATTGAAAGCTGAATGTTTCTTCTCTCTCCTGTAAAGTTGCTTTATTAGAAACGTTTCTGAGATTTTTTACAGAAAGAGACAATGCTATTTTTTTTAAAAAACATTAAATGCCTGCTTTTATTGACATTGCTTAAATAATTCACAACCAAATACTACGGCTCCAGAATATCATGTTGTTGTTTCTTTCTTTCTGCTGTAAAGTTAGTGTTTTGGAGACTTTTTATTTCTGACCGTGATTAAATTTGTATTATATTTTGATGTCCTGCTACGACACGAGGGTGTGTGTAATGGGGTATGCGCATGAATTACCTGAATTTTACTCTGAGTGGTGCAGCGTGTATTTAAAGAAAAATGTGGCACATAATTATAGAATTATATATATAGAGAAGAATGGCAATAATTACACACAGGCATATGTGTTGTGGGTGGGTGCGTGTTGGGAAGTTGCTCTGCTTGGGTCATCTAATGCCTATAATCAGTGAAGACAGAGATTTCCAGGTAATGAGCACATATTAGTCCAGCTGTGTTCCCTTCAGAACAGCGGAAATCATCTCAAACTTCAGTCTCAAAACGGCCTCAGCATCAGTAGTGGGTCTCAGGGAAATAATATGAAAGTAAAGATATCAGG
This sequence comes from Hepsetus odoe, assembly GCA_017165825.1. Lineage (NCBI taxonomy): Eukaryota > Metazoa > Chordata > Actinopteri > Characiformes > Hepsetidae > Hepsetus > Hepsetus odoe. Next base: position 3,883,245 of record CM029379.1, read on the forward strand.
ACCTTATGATTTATGCTTTCTGTCGTATAGAAGAACCATTTCACCCTTTCAAACTGCAGGATTACGGCAGTTCCTTTTGCATATGTGAAAGTGAAAGTGACTGTCATTGTGCGAACACATGAACCAAAATGCATTCTCTGTATTTCACACATGCAGTGCCCCAGGGAGCAGTGCTGGGGATGGTACCTTGCCCAAGGGTACCTCAGGGTGAACTACTGATCCAGGATTGCAACCCACAACCTCCCGATCCTGGGGCCTAATCCCTTACCACTCACTGTATTTAAATGAATGTTAAATTAGTTAAATTAACAGTTAAAAAATTCTTTATAAATTAGAGATTCTCACAGTGTGCTCAGGTCTGCAGCTTGCCCTGCTGCTCTTTTACCCTTTCAGTGAATATGCAAAACGTTTGGAGCTGCATTTCCAAGAAATAACCTTAAAATACACCTCTTTGCACATGTTCTATAAATCTTAGTTTATAAAAAAGTTATTTCCTCATACTATACCATCACTTTATGTGCAAGTGCAACTTTGTAAACCCGCTAGACTAAATGAGAAGGTTCTGCTGGAGTGTGTTGCAAACTGTTGATTTTTCTTAAGCATTTCTATAAAAAAATATTCTATTGTTTGTTTGTTGCTCTTTTCAGCAATTTATTTTATTATTGTTTAATTGCATACAAGTGATTGATCACACGCCTAGTGGTTAGGGAGTTGGGCCCAGATCGGAAGATTGTGGGTTCCATTCCCTCACCAGTAGGTTGCCCTGAGGTACCCTTGAGCAAGGTACCATCCCCGTCACTGCTCCCCGTGTGCTTTCAATAGCTGCCCCCTGCTGCACGTGTGTGTATGGGTGAAACGCAGAGGTTGAATTTCGTTGTGTTGTGCTGTGCTGCGTTTCACAATGACAAGGGTAGTCACTTTCACTTTTTTCACTTTCACATAGCGTCAAACGTTCGGAAATGCTGGAAGAAGCATCCACTGTCTGTAAAACTGGCAGAATTTCTATGGCAGCTTAAAGGTTTAAGCTTTCAGATGGATATTTGAGTTCTCAGTTCTATTTATAACTGCTTTTATTAAAGAACCCTTTCTCGTGACTAATTTTGCATTAATGCCTCATCAAATGACTCAAGTACTACTTTTCCTGGCTCACACACCTGTCACAGATACAGTGCGTGTGTGTGTGTTATGGGACAGGTTATTTTTGCACTCCCCCCAATATATGATGGCATTTGTGAAACGTTTCCTGATTGCATTATGCATGCCATTTTTCAAACCCCTGATCCAACATAAGAGTGTGAAACTTTAACCACAACAACATTTTCACCACTTGGCCTCGGCCTTGATGCTGCATGTAAATCTGTCTTGCTTTTGGCTTCTCTCCAGCTCGTAGAATGTGTGTGTGTGTGTGTGTGTGTGTGTGTGTCCTTTAAAATGCTTACTTCTGTTCTTTCTCTTCCTTCTACCTCTTCTACAAACTCAGCAGTCTGGCAGAGCCCTCTTATGTAGCATGCATGAGCGAGGCCTTTGGCCTCTAACGAGTCGTTGGTTCGCATGCTAGCCTGACTGTAAATGAAGTGATATCCCTGACCTACGAAAAACGCCCACCCGTCACACCTCCCCTGCCTACCCTCCACTCAGCCCACACAAGGTGAGCTGCGGGCCGGAGGGAGGTGGGTGACAGGAGGGGGTGGGCCGGTGGGAGGCTTTAGCGCTGGCTGAGAGCCTGAGAAAAACCGCAAAAAGGTGGAAAGCAGTGGACGTAAGGAGCTGGAGTTCCTGCCAGGTCCAACTTAGATGCTTTTCAAGCTGTGCTGAAAATGAGCCTGCTTAGCACATCCCTGATCTAGCTAGCCTCTATTTTTAAGCATCAGGATAATACTAATGCAAACCAAGTTGCCAGGCAACACTCATTTGAAGCCTCAGAGCTGGAGCCCTTGAGCTGTCCAATATCTCCCCGGGAGGTCTGGAGCTGACATTAAACATGTGCTTAATTATTGGCTTCTGCCAAAGACATGCGATTCTCTTCTTTTTGAGAAAACATTCGGCTGTGACTGCTTAATGCATTCTGCCACATGGCGACAGTCACATCTTCCACATTCAGCTGAGACGGATGCTGATTCCGGATGCCTTTGGAGTCCAATCAGACTTTACTTCTTTGATGCTGTTTTGTCCAAAGTCTAGATTAAAGTTTTCTCAGCATTTCGCCCTGTGAGCACTGAGATTGGCTCCAGCACCCCCTGCACTGCTTGTGGGATAGGTGGTACAGATAGTGGATGGCTATTTTTGAGGTTTGGCTTTGTATTCAATTTATTTAATCCCAAATATCATGAGGATCTCTTAGCTTCACCTGTATGAAGAGAAGCGAGAGACTTTTTGTCATTGTGATCAAAGCACAGCTCAAAGTGAACCGCAAACAAAATCAATTCTTTTTACTCCCACGGAACGTGCAGCTCAGGGAGCAGTGATGGGGATGGTACCTTGCTCAAGGGGATCTCAAGGCAAACTCCTAAACTGGGATTCGAACCCATGACTTTCTGATCCTGGTGCCTAGTCCCTCACTACTAGGCCATCGCTGTTCTGCTATATCATATTATTTTTTATTTATTTCTGTATTTATCAAATATATCGGCACCTTTAGGCCTTCGCTTGCTGGACACATCCCTGACATCTGTCCCAGCACTGCTCACTTTCAATGTGCACCACTCAGCATTTTTTGCTTTCACATTGACTCTTTTTGACACTCTTTTCCAGAGTGACTTACAGTTGGATCGTGTTACACTAGCAGGCGAATGCAGCGCTGGGAGCTCTGCCCAAGGACTCTTGTTTGTTTGACGGCCCAGTCTGCTGTGTGGAGCAGCATTATTACCCCTCTGCACTTCACCAACCACTGCAATTACTGTGTGACATTACACCCACAGCATTAAAAAGCCAAGGTATTTAATTGCACAATGAGTTTAAAAGCAAATGCTTATCAGTGCTTCCTTTGCAATGCTGTAGTCGTCTGCAGGTCTTGGATCCGATAAAACACACCAAACATTTTTAATTTCTGGACAATTTAATACAATTCTTGTTGGTTGTGCACGAGTAGGCTGCTGTGAACGTTTGATTGCACATTTCACCAAACAGCCTATAAAGGTCAATGTTAACTTAAGTCTTAACTTAAGACTTTCTTCTTGATATTTATGATGTTCACCTAAAATCAAAGAAAAGTTGGAGATGCACCCCAGTTTTGTAGGTTGCATTATTATGAATAAATTCATTTGAGCTGGGTGAGTTTGCAGTTCATCCAGGGAGGAGATGTTGATCATGTTGATGTTGAAATGTTGATTATGAAATGGAGAACAAAAAAAAAATGGTCAGCATGTGTATGGGCACAATATTAAGGAAATAACATGGCACCCTCCAAATGATATTCTGTGCTGAAGCAGAAGTTCAAATAGCTGTTTAAAAATGAATAACTTTTCTACTCTGAGTATAAAGTAAAAAGTACAGGAATGTACTGAGAGTATAAAGTAAAAGGTACAGCAAGGTACCGTCCCCACCACTGTTACCTGAGCGTTTTGAATAGCTGCCCCCTGCTGCACGGTATGTGTCAGTGAAAAGCAGAGGCTGCATTTGGTCATTGGTTTCAAGTTGTCACTTAATAAGAAAATACAAATAAAATTATTTATAGATATTTATGCTTATATTTTATCCGATTGTTCACGCCCCTGCTCTTACGGGGGTCTTCACGTGAGTATATGTGTATATTAGAGGTTTGGGACCTCCTCATTCCCCTCCCATTTCAAGCCCGGTTCCTGTTAGCCAGGGTTTCTCTTCTAATTGAATAGAAATGCGTCTCAGAAAAGCAGAGTCTTATCGAGAGCGTGCTCCACATTCACAGCTCGGAAAAGCTGAATTTGGGTTGTTTTCTCACAGTCAGTCTGGAGGGACTTGGAGGGTGTTTTGGTGACATATTGAGCAAGTAGCCTCATGTCCAGTCAGGCGACAGGTCTGCTCCGCAAATCTCAGCTCTACATCTCACAGCCCCTTTGAGGACTGCCTACGTGTTGGAACACACACACACACACACACACACACACACACACACACACACACACACACACACACACACACACACACACACACGCACACTACACACGCATACACTGGCTACTGCCACCTGCTCCTGTTTATTGGTGGAAAGCCGGGATGCCCCCTCCTCTTTCAGACAGCAGCAGTTTGGCGGCGCTTATATCTGTCCATCAGACTCCCAGGGACGATCAAAGACTCGCTCGATCTTGCGCATATTCGTGCTCGCACACACATCCACACACACTCTCTTACACACTCATCCATTATTGGCATGGGCTATCCGCAGACGCACTCCACACATATATCCACACTCCACACACAGTGATTCACACTTTCGCTGCCACATCTGTTGTCACACACACCATTGGCCACACCTCTACACATAACCACACACTCACACACACTCTCACACGCCACACTTTCACAACATGCGCCACTCACACATACACTTCAGCCACCCACTCTCTTTATTTCTTTATGACCTGTTCAGTGTCGCTGCCAGCCGAGCTTTCTCTGCTTTTATTACTTGCTATCACTTCTGCCTTTCTTTGCCCTCTGTCTGTACTCTTGATTCCTCTTTCTCTCTCTCTCTCTCTCTCTCTCTCTCTCTCTCTCTCTCTCCTCTCTCTCTCTCTCTCTCTCCTCTCCTTCCCTTCTCTCTCTCTCTTTCTCTCTCTCTCTCTCTCCCTCTCCTCTCCTCCCTCTTCCTCTCTCTCTCTCTCTCTCTCTCTCTCTCTCTCCCTTCCTCTCTCTCTCTCTCTCTCTCTCCCTTCCTCTCTCTCTCTCTCTCTCTCTCTCTCTCCTTCCTCTCTCTCTCTCTCTCTCTCTCTCTCTCTCCCTTCCTCTCTCTCTCTCTCTCTCTCTCTCTCTCTCTCTCTCTCTCCTCTCTCTCTCTCTCTCTCTCTCTTCTCTCCCCCTTTCTCTGCCTCTCTCTCCTCTCTCTCTCTCTCTCTCCTTCCCTCTCTCTCTGTCTCTCTCCTTCCTCTCTCTCTCTCTCTCTCTCTCTCTCTCTCTCTCTCCCTTCCTCTCTCTCTCTCTCTCTCTCTCTCTCTCTCTCTCTCTCTCTCTCTTCCTCCCTCCTCTCCCTCATCTCTCCTTCCTCTCTCTCTCTCTCTCTCTCTCTCTCTCTCTCTCTCTCCTCCTTCCTCTCTCTCTCTCTCTCTCTCTCTCTCCTCTGTCTATCTCTCCTCTCTTCTCCTCTCTCTTAGCCTGTCTCTCTCTCTCTCTGTCTCTTCCGCCCTCTGGTCTGTCTCTCTCTTTTCTCTCTCTCCCTCTCTCTCTCTCTCTCTCTCTCTCTGTCTGTCTGTCTCTCTCTCTCTCTCTCTCTCTCTCTCTCCTCTTCTCTCTGTCTGTCTCTCTCTCTCTGTCTCTCCATCTCTCTCTTGTCTCTCTCTCTTCTCTCTCTCTCTCTCTCTCTTCCTTCTCTCTCTCTCTCTCTCTCTCTCTTCCTCTCTCTGTCTGTCTCTCTCTCTCTCTTCTTCTCTCTGTCTGTCTCTCTCTCTCTCTCTCTCTCTCGTTTTTTCTTTCTTTCTTATTTACTTTCACTTTCTGTCTAATTTTTTTCCTTCTCTCCTTTTATAATTTTTTCTATCTCTTTCCCTTTTTCTTTGCCTCTTTTATGCCCTTCTCTCTCTCTCTTTCTCTTTCCCTCTTCCACTTTCTCTCTGTCTCATTTTTTCATTCTCCCCATCACAGTTTTCCTTCTCTCTCATTTCTTCCTATCCTCTCTCTCTCTCTCTCTGTCCAGTTCTTTTTTTTTCTTTCTTTCTTTCTTTCTTTCTTTCTTTCTTTCTTTCTTTCTTTCTTTCTTTCTTTCTTTCATATATCCTCTTTCAGCCAATCTGTGTTTAAATAAAAATGTTGATTTAATATCTGCTGAAGGTGTAGAAGCCTCAGGATGTGAATGAATTGATGACCCTTAACTGGAGTTTTTATTGGAGTTTATTCCAGATTGATGAACTCTGTAAAACTGTAGATACGTGTTGCTCTGAGAGGTGACTGGAGTCAGATCCAGTTCCTTTAAAGTTACTTGGCTTTAACGCTGGAGTGACACAATTTTGCGTTTCGTGCCAAGCACACTGATGTTTTTGTCAGAACATGACTTAAATGCTTGTGACAACTGCTGTTCCATCAGGGACTTTAAATTAGACAAACTCCCAGTGTCCCGGAGGACTAAAGCGAAGCAGGCGATTGTCCCTGATTTCCACCCCAGAAACAACAATCTAATTACTGATTAATGAACTAATTACCAATCCCTTCATGAGCTCAGCAGCAGTAGTGCACACACTAAACTACTCTCCACGAGGTAACCCCTCCAGTCATTCTGGGAAGTGTAGAAGACCACGAGTTCAAAGGTCGATAGCTGGAGGTGGGATAGCAACTGCCTCATTAACCTGTAAGACCTATGAGGTGTTATCAGCTGACGCTCTACTCAGTGGTTTAATATGAAGTATTATAGGTTAGATTCAGCTCAAGGCTTCTCTAAACTGTATTTCCTCACTATCCCATGTGTCCAGTTAGATATTACACCCCTGCTGAGCCGCAGATGATCGGAGCAGGGTCGTTTCCAATAGGTCTGGGCGATATGGCAATAATAACATCTTCACGATAGGCATCATTTTTTACACCATCAGAGAAGTTGGCATAAAGAACCAGAGGTACCACCAAAAATATGAAGACAGTCTTTACCATTAGCATTTCACTCCCTTTTACTAACCTGAGTCCAGTTCAACAGGACAAAATACACTCGGTTTGGAAATGTTTCCACTGGGAAGTGTTGTTTTAAACTACTGACAATATCAGGATATGGTCAGAAAAAATAGCATGACTGTAATTTAGCACTATAGTGAAAGATATCATCATATTGCCTGCCTGTAGTTTTCAGCGAGACATGATAAATTCCCCATTTATTTATTTGTTTTATTACTTTAGCACCTCATGTCAGGAAATTTGAAGTCTTGACGAATGACAGCTTTGACCAATTTCATAGCCTAATCCTGCCTGAAGAAACGCACTTTCATTTTTTACTTTTAAAGTGAAATGCAATCACGGGATGTCATCAGAGACAGAAACATTACGAAAAATCCTAAGCTACTTACTGCCCTGCAGCAGAGGTGCACAAAATCTGTTACTTTCAGCCGATTGGAGGGGGAGACAGACAGCGCAATCACATGCTTATAGCTCTGAGATATTTTGTGGGTCCCAATTTTAACTTCACCCCATACATTTTTCTCCTACTTTGCAATAACTGTCCCCCAGTGTGTTAACGCATTTGTCTCCACTGCCCCTGCATGTCTTTACTCCTCTCTTGCGCTTTCTTACTTGGCACCATCCTTCACTTCTCGTCCTGCCCTGCAGGTGTGGTGTCCGTCCAGAAGCTGTCACCATTTCTAGACAAATGGAGAGATGCTGGTGTAGCCTATCGGCAAAAGCATACAACTTTGCAGCAGTGAGTGATGATCTGCTGTGGTGCTGCGCTGTATGTTAGGAGAAAGTTCCAGCAAACTACAGCACCTTCAAGCTTGCTTCATCAACGCTTTCAGGTGTTCTCCGAGGAGGTTATCATACATCTGTCAAAGCAAATCCACCCAATTAGTAGCCCTTTCCCTATTTGAGCGAGATTAGTGGTGCTTGTTTGTCACTGTGAAGCCTGGAGGACCCTCTCTTCCCCCAATCAGCACTCATTGGACGACCCTGGTCATCACACCTCGCCCTGTCAGCACCCAGCCGAACATCCATCAGCCGCAGCCCAGACAGGTAGCCCCCTCAGGGAATGTGGCTCAGCGCAGCCTGCCTGCCGAACTCTGGCTGCCAGCCCTGTGACAGAGCGAGAGCCAATATCACTCCATCTGCTGTCTGACATCTTCGCCCCTCCAGCTGACAGTGTTGCTGTACGTTTTGAGGTTTTACCCAAAGTGAAGGGCAGGGGTAGAGCTCCGGTTCTGCGGCTCTTTACTGCCATGAATGAATGAATTGTGTTGTTTACAGCTTGCCACTGATGTTTTAAATCCTTGCATTTATGTGGGTAAAATCTTAAATTTCATCTAGTAACATTCTGAACTGCATGCTTCTAACGATCAGTATGACAAAGCTCTCCAGCAAGGGTAAGATCCATTTAGAAGCGGTTCAAAAGAACTTGATTGGCCTGCACAGAGCCTTTAACCACATCCAATAGAGATATTATTTCCACTGGAAACATCCCAACCATATCTTTACCGCTTATCCTGACTAGGGTTGTGGAGGTGCTGCGTATCCCAGGATATCCCAGCACTCATAGGGCAAAAGGTGGCGGAGAGAGGAGACCCACACACACACACACACACACACACACACACACAGTCTCACCTAGGGGACAATTAAGCATCTCTAATCGTGAAGTGCTTGTCTTTGGACTGCACGCAGACAGTGGGAGAACATGTAGACTGCAGGCCGTCCCGGCTGGCTATTGAACCCTGACACTTCTTGCTATGAGGTGCAGCGTTACAGCTGATATTTTAGAAAAGCTGCTTAAAAGAATCTGGGGATGCAGTGAAAAGGTAGCGGCGAAAGAGGCAAAGCTCCTAAAAGCTTAACGAATAAATCTTGGGAGGAACCATGAGTCAGAAGAGACAAAATGTCCTCCTCTGGACGTTTCTCTGCCTTCATATAGTGCTGTTTAAACAATATCCATTTAAAATGATGCCTCGTTGTCTAGACATCTCTTTAAGTATTAAAAAAAAAGCCAAAAACTTGCATCTAACTTTTTGCTTTATGTTGATGTACAGCAGGTCTCCATCTGCTTTCTTTTAAACTTGCTATATAAATAAAGATGAGTTTGCTTGATGAAACTTTACCATCATACCTTTTTTCTTTATTGTACGAGACACACAAAAAAAGTCTTTGCAGAAATGCTGTCTTGTTATGTGTATTTTGATGCAGTGTCACATTGTTTCAGTCGAACATTTAGCGGCAGAAGTAAAACTGAAGTACATTCTGCAACATCTTCTGGAAAAAAGGTTCTAGCTGTGATTTAATTATGTTCTTGCTTGAAAAAATCTTCAGAACCCCTTTCTCAGCAGAAGGAGTACTTGCCACAGAACCCAATCAGAATGCCATTTCTGCTCTTGATGATATCTGTCCCGCCGTCAGCACGCAGACGGACAATGTGTCAGGTGTCCTTATTCTGATCTAGGGCGTCTCATGTTCTCCCGCCCCCACACTCAGGACGCCGTATTTCTGCAACCCGTAGAATAATACAGACGAGTCAATACCGTGCCCGTTGCGCCTCGCCTCACACCAGGGAGTTCTCCACATGCGCGGTCTCCATCATCGGCTTATTAGAGACACGTTTGTCTCCCATCGATCTGCTGGGCCGCTGCATCATTCTGTTATTCCCTTCATGTCTTTCGGCCTTCGCCTCTTGGCCTGCTCCGTGGCCTGATTATCTCGCTCCCCCCTCGCTGCCCCGAGGATCTACTGTGCAGTCGGTGAAGCAGGAAATGAACTCAGCATGCAAAGTTTTGCAGATATGCTTTCCCACGTTCTTTTTATGGACTCAGGAACGCCTTTGACACGCATAAAGGTGGATTAGATTTCTTATAAGTTTAGCTCGTCCTCTAACGCCTTCCCCTGACTACTGTCATTCATTAAAGGAAAAGGACGGCTCATGTCCATGTCTGGGCAATATGACAATATTGATCATTATCGTGATAATGATCACAATACTCTTTACTAAGTGTACCATATCATCCATAATTAAAGAAAACTGCCCACCTCCCCTGATTGTTTACAGAGAGAGCAGAATTTGTCTGGTTTAACTGGATCTAATGCTCTACCGCGTATGAAACGATTAAAAACATTTTTCTTTGGTGGTACAACAGGTTCCTACTTCTCCTTTCCAAATGATCAGATCACACAGATCACATTAAATTGCAAACCACTATTCACACAAGGCTTAAACATCACATATCTCACATAGTTTTTTTGCCATTTATTTTAACAGTAAAGAATATCATTACCTGACCTTGTAAGGCCACGGTTATGGAGACATGTTTGTATTCAGAAACGAAGCCTTCTGCTGAGCCTGGGATGAATCTGTTATTTAGTGATGTCAAGAAAACCAACACATTTGTATATTCAGCTTGCAGTTGTTCGGCCCCACACGCTCACACTTAAATTAAGCCTGTATACAATTCAGGGCAGCCAATCAGAACAAAGATCAAAACAACCTATTTCTTAAAGAACATGAAGATGAGTTCAAAAAGCCAGATGAAAAATTGATTTATGACTACTTTGGGGAGATATTGAAACATGAGCAGCCGTATCACTTGGGGAGCAGTGATGGGGACAGTACCTTGCTCAAGGGTACCTTAGGGCAACCTACAGGTCTGGGATTCGAACCCATGACCTTCTGATCTTGGGGCCCTAATCCTTAACCACTAGGCCAATGCCTGCCCACTGCATTGTGATAAATATGGCACAGATTACACTGCACCTGGGGTAGGATTTCTGGGTATAAGATTATCCTGTAGGTACTTTAGTTTGCATTGCAGACCTTATGAATCAAACTTCAGAGCTGACTTTGCTGATGGACGACGGTGACTGAGGTGAAAAGTATGTAAATTAGATTTTCAGCTGAACTGTTGCTGCAAAGTGGTGAGGGATGCTCCTCCTCTTCTCTCGCGGCTCCTGTTGTGTTCAGCGGGAGGTGACATAAAGTGCAGTGACAGGCCAGCTCCTCCGTTTATATCCCTCGGCCGCGCTGTGATTGACAGGTGCCGAGTGAGCCGCGGCTGGCAGCGGACTTGAAACGAGCCGCGTGCCCATCTTTCATTTAGCAGCATCTTCTTTGTGAGAGCTGTGGCCCGTGGGCCTCTTTAGAATCGCAGAGGCACGGCTCAAAGAACGAGTGCCTGTAAACGCTGCCAGCCGCCGTGTTTCATGTGCTCGAAGGCTCAGGGGCCTCCTGCTGCTGTTTTCTTTCTTTGTTTTTGGTGCAAATCCTGGACTCCGTCACTGTCTCATTAGAGGCGCCCTTTTTCCAAACGGTGAAACTAATGGCACGTGGCAGTGTTGTGTCTTGAAAAACACATCTAGCGACAGCATGTTCTCCCTTCACGCTCTGCGTGTGTCTTAGCTTTAATTGTCTTTCAGAAATTATTGCTTGTGGGGTCCTTTAATTGATGGGACGTTGGAAGTTGAACTGCACTCGCTGGCTCCCCGGCGTAGCTTAGTGACACTCTTGACTGAGTGGGTGGAAGTCACTTGCTCAAAGTGTGTGTGGGGCTTTGGGGGGTGAGGGGTGTTGGGCGGGTGACGGAGTTGGGGGTGCTGTTTACTTTTCAATCAGAGCAGAGCTTAATGTAATTGCCGGGGTCTGTTCCTCTCATTATGTGGCAGACACTGTTTCCCTGCTCAGCTGGGCCAGACACTATGCTAATTAGCTTACATCTGAGGGAGGGAAACAAGGCCCGCAAATGAACACGTAGACCAGTGTCAAATGGGTGTGCATAATTTAAACATTTTCTTCCTCCTTTGTGATGATCTTTCCCTTCAAAATTAAGTGTTTGCATTGTGCAGAGAGGAGACACCCCAAGGTCATTCCCTGCAAAAGCAACGCTCAGGCGTGCAGACGGGGGCTCAGTTACTGGAATTTAGGTTCGGCCTTCATGATTGTAGCGGGAAAAGAGTCGTGCTGTCGCTTAGCCGTGCAGTTTGGCTGGTAGTCTGGAACTGGGGCAGCACAGTATATAGTCTGTCAGTTATTATTGCGTTATTATTATCATCCTAGAGGGCTCCAATATGCAAATGAGCCTCTAACCACTCGCAGGTGAGAGTTCATGAATGTCTATGCCTTAAATTCAGAGAGGTTTACAGTTTCGTTTGTTTTTATGTTTGTTTTTGCTTTTAAGCTAGGCATATACAAATCTCTTTTCTCTTTAAAGGCCCTCTCGTTTCTTTAGATTTTGACAGGAACGTGGACAATAGTGCAAAAATGCTTGGAACTCCAGTCTTTAACACAAGCTTGAAAGTCAGTACTAGGTTTGTCCACCATTGTTCTTTAGCACAACCGGAACTCTCTTAGCCAAGCTTTCTTGTCATTGCTTAAAGTCATCTCAAACAGTTCTGAAGGCTTCTTGAAGGACGTTCCGAATCTCTTCTGCCTTTTTGTTTCGTCTTCTGTGGAGATGTTCCCACGCTGCTTCTGCCTATGAAAAAGTGCAGATGCAGGGACTGTACTGAACATGAGAGCCAAAAACTTTGTCTTTCAGGAAGCCTGGAGAACTGATCCTCGACTATACATGTAAACATGCAAGAAAATCTGGCTCTTCGGAATCAAAATGAAGAACTTTATCGTTTTGCACACTTCTGAACAGTACCGTATGAATGGGCTCTTAAATATATTAAAATACATTGCAGTTGTTCTGCGTAGCAGTACCAGCTCTTGGGGTAGTGGTGGCCTAGTGTTGTGGCCCAGACCTGTAGGTTGCCCTGAGGTAACCTTGAGCAAGGTACCGTGCCCATCACTGTTCCACGGACACTGGATATGCTTGCACATTGCTGCACGGTGTGTGTGTGTTAAATGCAGAGGATGCATTTGGTTGTCGTTCACTGTGTGCTGTGTTTCACAAAGACAAATAGTCACTTTCACTTCATCAAAACGTTTCTGTTGTGCAGGCCTGGATCTGTCCCATCCAGATATGTGATCTGATGATAAAACTGAGACGTTCCAAAACATATCATGAACATCCAGCAGGGCTACAGGCAGCCCAAAGTTTGAGATTCAGCAGGTGTAACGTTCTCCAGCTGCTTGTTTCAACATGCTACCTGAGCCGACCCAGACACCTGCCTCCGAGCCAGGCCGTTTGTGGGGCTCTTTGTTTGGCTCCGTGGCCCATGCCAGCGGCAGGAAGCACGCATAAACAAAGACGCTCTTTCTTTTTTTGCCTCCCGATCTGCAATTTGTCAGTTTCGTGTTTCATTACGCTGGGCACGGCCTTGCACACACCATAACAAAGAGAATTAATAGTCTGTAATTTTAATCAGAAAGCTCTTGTGCTTCTAACAAACACAGCCTTGCAGTAGGACGGCAATCCGGGCTTGTTTTCTCCCTCACAGATTTAAAGCATCGGACTGAAACTTGTCTCCTGCTATTCATGGCTTAATGCATTTATTTATTTATATATTTTAATTGCGTGTCATCTATTTTGCAAATTAATTTATAAGTGAATGAAAGGACGTGATTAATTACTTCCTGCTCTCACAAACTTTTGCCTTTCAAAAGGAACTTCCTTTTTTTTTTTTTTTTTTTTTCTGTTGGAAAAGGTTCCTGCGGAAGCTCTATGTCTGTCTGTCTGCTCGGAAGCTTGATTATGCTTAGGTTGATTAATACTATTGGTGGTGGAGCATTTGCTTCCCTCATTTGTAAGCAGTGAACTTAGCTTTATCCCTCATTTGTGGGATCAACAAACGCATGTTTCCCTGATTCTTTGCGGGGATTTGTGAATAAGCTCCAGACATCAGATTTGCTTGAACCAACAGTGCTTAAAGAAGAGAGAGACAGGACTTTGATCAACCGGCTAATTCCTTGTTTGGTATTTTTGTACATGATGTTGCTCCGTCTTTGCCATATGTCAGCCTTGTTTTGCCTCCTTGCCCGAGGTTAGAGCGGCTGCTCATTTAGAGGAGGGACTGATGACAGTTTGCGTTTTTCAGGCTGCCATCAGGTCTTGATTTGAACCACGATACACAAAGTTGACAGTGAGGGTGATGATACGAGCAAGTCTCCGTGACCTCCAGGAATAAACGGCTCATCTTACAGCTCCTCTCTGACTCTGAGGCAGATGATTGGGCCCGCTGCAAATGAAAACCTCCCCGGTTGCTGTTTCTCCCACGGGTGGGCCACGAGTCTGCTTGAAAATAGTAATCCTTAAGGCCCAGAACAGGCAGGCCTTGTCTAAGGATCTGAAAGCTTTGCTTTAATGCAGTAAAGACATGATTGTAAACAGCGTGCTTGTAAACCATGGTCTAAAGCCATGTAGGGAGGAAGTGGGGCAAGCGCTTCTTAGATAATATAAGGTTTAATGTGATAAAAGATTACCGGCTTGTTTGGACTATAATCAGGGAATTACTGAGCAACCATTGGCTGGTCAGGTGCTGGCAGAGAGGGTAAGCTGAAAAAAGGGCTCTATGTACACATGTCTGTATTGCCATTAAGGTGTTAAAGTTCTGTCCGCGCCACCGTGTCCCTGCAGGTGAAATAACCTTGCTCAGATATGCAAGAACGGCATCAGTTTTCAGCAACACTCCAGAACAATGTTTGGTCCAAGTTAAATATGGCAGCGTCACTGTACTCCCACTTTGTCACACCACACTTGTTAAACAGGTTATTTATATGCATATCTAAGCTACACACACAAACCAGCTTCAGTGCTTACAGATCTGTGATGAAAGATTCAATACCAAGATACCTCTCAAAACAAGTCTCTGCAAAATCCCTCCAATAACCTGCTTCCAAAAACCTTACCTTATACCTTAAGCTGTCAGCCGGATACACCCTGGAAAATTCTCTCACCTTTCGTGTCCTTTGATATGAGTACAGAACAATAAATACATTCTCTAGCTTGCAAGCAGTGATGAGAACTCCATATTTTATTGGGGGTGATTTTGTTCACGTTGTGTGCTTTTGTTCTCCACTTTCATTCTTCCGAGAGATACCGTAAGGTTAAGTGCAGTAGGGGATTTAATGTTCAGTGTATAATAACAACAATAATAATAATGATAATAACAACAACAACAATAATAACAACAACAATAACAATGATAACAACAACAACAATAATAATAATAACAACAACAACAAGAATTGCAACAGCAATACTACTACTAATAATAATAATAATAACAAACAGCAACAATAATAATAACAATAATAATTATATAATGATAATAATGATAATAACAACAACAACAACAATAAAAAAAATATATTGTTTAGCATATCATTTATTAAAAAAAATAAGCTCAAATCTGCATATGCAATCACATGCAAAATGAATATAGAAATGGAAAAAAAAGAAGAATAAAAGAATTACATTTTTATTAATTAAATTAAATTCCAATTCCAATTAAATGCCAGGCCAGGGAAAGGGACACCTGGGCTGACCTCCTCACGCAGCTACCACGGCGACCTGGTCCCAGATAAGAGTTTTTGAAAATCGATCAATGTATGGATGGATGGATGGATTGATGGATGAAAAAATAAAACACGTGATGAAGCTTTTGAGAGTTTTCTTAGGGGCTTTAGGGGCAAGTTTGAAAAAAAAAACTGATTCCATAATCACGCACAAGCTGCAGTGAAGGTTTCCATTGGTGGGAATAATTGCCTCTTGCTTTGTGATTGCCTAGTTTGTTTATATGAACAGGCTGGCGCTGCGTAAAGCCAAAGCAGAGTAGAGCTTTAATAAAGCACATTTATACTCCAGGGGCGGTGACACACAAACACTGACAGAACTGAAACATTTGTTTTCTGAAACAGTGTGAATCCTTGAATTCACCTCTTCAGCTGTGCATTATATTCCGCCCTTGGTGAATAGGTGTTCTGTTTATGCGAAAAGGAGGAATAATAAATAGACGGTTTCACGTTTTTTGACACTTTGTCTGAATATGCATATGGCAGGGAGCGAGAAATGGGCGGCGTTGTATGAAAATTGCTTCTTCATCATCAGGCCCTTGCAAAGACGAGTGACGGAATAAAACGGCTGTGCAGAAACGGTGTGAAGAGATACTGAATGCCTGATTGTACACGTTTCACTTTTTTATTTGTGCACAATCCCTCAGACGCCTGACTTCGCTTAATCACAAGAAGAGACATTTAGAAATTAGCAGAAGTAAAAGCAAATCGGTGATAAAATGCAATGGAAATGGCTCGGAGGCATTTGAGCGGCGGTGTAAATGTCATGCTTTATGATTGGACGGAATTCTCCTGGGCTGTTTTTGTTGATAAAACCACCAGCCAAAGCAGATGCATGTAAATGTATGGGAGCTCATGCCACCTGACATTTGACAGTGGACACAGAGGAGTTAATTGAGGCTTTTGTGTGTTATCAGTCTAATCCTGGTTCCTGTTTTCCTCTGGAATATTTACTCAGGACACGGGTCACATATTTTTGCCGCTGTTTATATATTATTTTTTCCACTTAAAGCTCCACAGAGCCCCCCGTGCCATCTGTTGTTGTGTAGCTTGTGTAAAAGAGCCCAGTGGCGTGGTGACAGGGACACCTGGGCTCTTGTAACGCGTCCAGCCGTTTCCGGGGCCTAGTCAGTAGCACAGTGCTACCACTGTCAGCCCCTTTCCTGCTCTGGCACACAGGCCAAAGTCACCCTTTATCTAGAGGTGACCCCCACTTGCAGAAGTTATGAATCACCCTCTTAATCTGGCCAGACAGAGAGCTCTTCCACAAACGGAGGGGTGGACGTCTGCACCGTGTCGTCCACTAACAGATGGCATAAATCTTACTCCTAAACGCTGCATTAAGTATTAATCATTGTCGGCCGTGTCGCTGTCACACCAGCCTGCAAAAGCCGCGGGTGTGTAAAGTGTGATTAATGGACTATGAGCTTTGAGGTGCCTTGTGCTGAGCTCCCCCCAAACCCGCTGTGCCCCTGAAAAACCCCTCACCGCTGCACTTCCCTCAACTCCAAACAGGAAACTGACCTCAGAGAGGTGGAGAGATGGGCCATTCTGGGTTGTTAGACACACAAACTCTGAAGTGTTGCTCCTGGGAAGCCCATTTCAAACAATACGCCTCCAAAAGTAATATATTGAAACACGTTCCAACGCTGACAACATCTAATAATGCATTTCATTTTCATGGACCACTAGCCTGGGTGTGTGTAGAGGCTCTTTATCATTGGTGGAAAGAGTTACTGAATTCTGTGTGGTCCACCCAAAAAAAACACCTTTCATTTTTTAACACATCGCTGCTCCATTATGTCCACTGCGGAAAAAAAGGCCCCCCAGTGGCTTCCCTGCTGTTAAGCAGATAATTAACAGTTGTCCATTTCCTGTGATGCCAGGCTGTTTTGGCACCACTTATCAGCTCATTGTCAGTGTCCTTTTACCCCAAGCCATGGGAGTGGATGTTGACTTTTAAAGCTGCATTTCCACAAAGCGAATTCACCAAGGATTTGGTTTGATTAAAGCCCCCCCAAAGTTTGAAAAAGCAAACCATTGAGTTCCTCTTTTGCTGAAAATGGAACATGAGGGAACATGATGTGCAGAGCAGGCCACAATAATTTTGACATCACCGCCCAAGCTGCCTATTGAAGTGAAAGTGAAAGTGACCATTTGGGATTGGGAAGCACAGCACACAGTGGAACGCAAAACACAGTGCACAAAATGTTCCTCTGCTTTTCACCTACGCACACCTTGCAGCAGGGGGCAGCTATTATGGGGACGGTAGCAGTGATAGTACCTTGCTCGAGAGTACCTCAGGGCAACCTACTGGTCTGGGATTCGATCCCATGACCGTCCCATCCTGGGGCCTAGTCCCTAAACACTAGGCCACTGCTGCCCCAATTGTGTTAAGTTCATACATTTTCAGAGGAATAAGACATATATCCATTAATCTTGTGCTGAGAGTGCTAGCG
The DNA here is from genome assembly GCA_017165825.1 of Hepsetus odoe. Taxonomy (NCBI): domain Eukaryota; kingdom Metazoa; phylum Chordata; class Actinopteri; order Characiformes; family Hepsetidae; genus Hepsetus; species Hepsetus odoe. The sequence continues at coordinate 3,900,948 of CM029379.1, forward strand.
CTTGGCCACAGTAGATTTTGCTGCACCTTCTAGGATGGCATTAATAAAGTTAAAGAACCTGTGTAACATCACCACTGGTACATTACTTTTATGGCATTAAGCAGACACTCTTGTCCTGACTACAGGGACAGTCCCACTGGAGCAAATCAGGGTTAAGGGCCTTGCTCAGGAACCCAGTGGGGGGATGTTAGAGGTGGGATTTGGGCCTCTTGGGCCATAGGTCCTTAGGCAAGCATCCTACCACTAGACCACCACCACCCCAGTGTTCCATAAAGAAACCTTAGAAGACCAGTATCATTGTCTCGCACTAATACTGGAAGACCATTATAGGGTCATGCCACACTATGCCAACTGTTGGATGCGCTAAGACTGCTGCCCATAGTTGCCCATAATGAGTGTGATAGGCCCGGCACGGTCCTCATCAGAGCTTTTTGTTTGATCAGCCATGCTAAATTGGCACTGACGGCAGGCCATGAGAGAGAGACGACAAAAAGAGTTTGGAAAGCAAGAAAAATGAACGCAGCGCTCTCAAGAGGGAACACAGACAATAGCCGTATTTTTCAACACCAAGTAACGATGTACTAGAAATGTTTGTAATTGGATCAATCAAATGTAAAACAAAAAATAAAGTGAAATTATCCCCCAAAAATATAAGGAGATGAATAAACATGACCCACAAGACTTTGGAAGGTCAGATAACACTCGCATAAAAAACACGAGATGCTCATTTCATGGAATTTTTTATTTTTTGTATCTAATTGTAAGCATGTTATAATCTAACGATGAGTTTATTTTAATCCCGAGAATGTAAAGTCTTCAAGACTTTCAAACAACTGCTCGGTTCCTGTATTTACTGCAGCCTTATAGTTTACAGACCTCCAGCCTTTTCTATTGGAAATCAATATGTTACGCTCAGGCGACAGTCAGGTGCAGGCTAGGGCTGCACAATATATTGCTGGTTAATATGTTAGTGTGATTTTGGTCCCTGCAATACTGATATCACAGGAGGCTTCAGTCTGCAAACAGGCCGGTGTTTCTGGCAGGGTGACCGATCAGTTGTGCATTCATGTCATCCAACAAAACTCAAATTATTTTGGCACTGATTTGCCTAGGGGCCACATTTGACATTTTCCTTCCATTTAATTTCCATGCCGTCTGTGTGCCTATACTTTCCCCAAGACAGGTGGAGTGTCTCAGAAACCCTTATATGGTGAAGTCACCGGTCCATTTACATAATCCCAGCTGCACTGACTTTCCATAAGTGCCTCCAAACACAAGAAATACCAGGCTTGATGCTTCCACTGCGGCTCTCTGTCACACAGATGCCTGTCTCTCATTACTTTCGCCCTGTCGCTGCGTGACGACAGCCGTGGGGTTTGACCTCCTGTCCTGTGCATAAATCTGTTTCATGACACCTGAGAAGAAACAGAGCAGGGTATGGTTCTGCTCCATTTGTCCAGGTAGATTTTCCACAAACTGGTTTGTACTCTTCGGCGTGTCTGTGTTTGTTTGTAAGTGTGTGTATGCATATGTGTGTATGTGTGTGACTTCTGGCCCAAGCCTTTGCTCTGATGTTAATGTAAGCTGAAGGGGCAGTGGGGCTGTGCCCATCCCCAGCATGCCCCTTTGTCCCCCTCCCCCTGCAGCACTGCCAGCCCCCTGCCTCTTTAGACATGGCCAATGTGATGAAAACCACAAGACATAATTACGTTGTCTGAGTGAATCAGCAGAGAGACGCCTTCATCCCCAGCGAAGCGCCGTGGCCGTGCATTTCCTCCCGAGCACCATTATTGAAATCAAGCCATGCCTTGTCAGATTCACTGTTGACTTCAGCTTGTGATTCGTTAAGCAAGTTGGAGTTGTTTTCCACTTCTTTTTGTCTTTTTCAGTCGGAACTTGCTTACGATTCCTTTTTGCCTCACAAAGGCTTGTGTGTCCTCGAAATATGAGACTGTTGTGCCTCTCTCACCGCTGCTGTGTGGAAGTATTATCTACTTTTTTCACTCGTGGGAACTTATTCAACCCTGCCGGGTTAAAAAATGAATTATTTCATGCTACAGATGTTTGGCTTTCATGCATGATGTTTGGTCTATCACTCCACCACTGATAGATGTTGCCTTTTGGTTATAATGGTTGTTTGAGGCAGGATGTGGGAGCGAGTGGCTTTATTTGCAAAACAAACATTGGAACAGAAAGGAGTAAGAACTAGAACTAAACTAAGACATGCAAAGAGAGGAGGTTTCCAAATTACAGACCACCTCCCGTAAACACGTGGTGGGAGTAAATCACACTTGTGTGAGCCTCAAGCAAGTCTCGAGTCTTGACTTCCAAGACAACAGAGGTCCTGCCGTTTGCTTGAGGCTTGGAGGTAAAGACTTGTGAGATGTGAAGGTTGAGACTAAACCTTCACCCTCACAAGCAAGTCTCAAGTCTAAAAAGCCTCCATTAGGTCCCAGGTTTCAGCGGTAAACCTCCTTTCTGTGTTTTCTGGGACTTAAAATGCCATCTGTATTTGGACAAATGGCTAGACAAAAACAAAAAGTAACAAAAATAACTGCATATATTTTGTAAAAAACAATAAAGAAAGGGGCACGACAGCACGTCAGAGAAGACTAATGGCACTCCTGCAGTCAGGAACAGGCAGCTGTGAAAGCCTGGTCAGTAACAGTAAAATTTGGAACTGCTTATATTTCCTAAAATCCTATTTTCTTTTTCATTAACAGCATGTGTTTAAACGCATCATCTATTTGATGGCAAGTCTACCATCCCTCAGCCTTAACGACAGCATCAGTTACAGTTCCACATGTGCTGGTCTTTGCTAGGAGGCTGCTTTCTGATAGGTTGACAGTGCGTTGCGCTTGAAATCACCTAATCACTTCTCAAAAGCAAAACATAACTTCCTAAATCTAGAAAAATAAACTCTCCCTCACTTTCTGAGCCACTTGTCCTAATTAGAGTTAAAGGGGGGAGGGGGGTTGGGGGTGCTGGAGTCTATCCCAGCTCTCACAGGGCAAAATGTGGGGACACACTCTGAACAGGTCGCCAGTCCATTGCAGGGCAGACACACAGACAAACACCCACCCATACACACCAACGGACAATTTAGCATCTCGCCTCCCTTAAACGAAAAATGATGATGATGATGATGATGATGATGATGATAATGATGATTATTATTGTCGGTACTATAGTAGTATAAAATAACAGGTATAAAATAACAACAATAACAGCAAAAACAACAACAATATAATAATAACAATAACAATTACAACAGCAGCAACAAAACAATAATAATAATAATAATAATAATAATAATAATAATAAAAGCCTAAGTGGTCATTCCTGCTAATTGAGCTTTTGCTTGTATCTCCGGTACTTTTTCCTTCCTCACTTTATTCATGGGAGATTTACCCTTGAGAAAGCAGTTCATTTTATGTTTAGCTTAATAACATAATTATAGCAGAAAATTTGATTTGTGTTGTTTAATCATTTGATATATTTTCAACACATGCCCTGAAAAATACTGATGAAAATAATCTTATAAGAACAGATCTGAATGTGGAAGTGACGGGCATAGGGGACCATTTTTTTAAGGGATCTTAAATAGAGGAAATTTTTGCTCAAGGGTACCTCAGGGCAAACAAGTCTGAAAGTTGAACCCAAAACTTCAGATTATGGAGTCTAACCACTATTATCTCTGAAAGTGGAAAATACTGAAATATTGAGCATTGCTACGGCGATCCAGCACTACCTGAGGTATGGGCTCAGCCAGTTGAGTCATAAAGTATTCATTAAATCTACCTTTGCTGGATTTTCCTGTCTGTGGTTCTAGTCTAGAGTTGGTCCGGGACGCGAACCCACAACCTTCTGATCATTAGGCCTAGTTTCTAAACTCTAGGCCACTGCTGCCCCAGAGAGATGCACCACTGTCTCTCTAGACATGCCAGAGTGGGTTGTGAGGGACTGACAATGAAATGATGTTTTCTGACTGGGGTTTACTATAAACAACATATGTTTTCAGTTGTGCTTAATTTAACTATAGCTCACTGATAGGGGGATGCTGGACTCATCAGTCCAAAAGGCCAAAAATTAAGGACTGTCTATGCAGGCAATGGTTTAAAGAAATAAGGAGCACATGACTGGCCTTAATGCAGTTGGAGAGAGGTTGGCTGCTCTTGAGATGAAATGAGTTAGTTTGGGCTTTGTGATGGCTCTAGGTGTAATGCATAGTGACAGTGGTGGGAGTGTGGTGTAATAGCCAGGGAAATTCAGATTCCAGATGAGTTCACCTTAGGTATGCGGAATGAGGTCTGAATCCACGCTGTGGCTCAGTAATTGGATAAAATACATTATAGGAGCTTCTCAAGTCACGTTCGATTAGGGATGTTGATTTAAAGTGAATGTCTAGGCCTGACTTTCTGGACCTGGTAAGTAGCCAGTGAGAGCTGAGTCACTGGTTTATTATCATGGATAAGAGGAAGAGATTAGGTATGTGGAAGAGTATCTGGATGCTCATATGAGAGCTAATGTGAGAATATTAAGATGAATTGCTTTGCAATGAAATCCAGGAAGTTGCAAGTGAAAGTGCATGATAGGCCTTAGTGACACTTCAGTTTTAGGGATTGAGTAGACTATTGAGTAGATTGCATGCAAGAACAAATGTTTCAGTGCTCCAGGCTGCAAAGAGTCTAAAGATACAAGGTTCTAGATAAAGGGGTTCCACTCACTCAGCATTCAGCAGCAGCAGTAAACGAATCACATGATCATCTGGAATCATCTGCACCTGTTTCTTCATGGATTCCTGTCTTAAGTTAGACGCTTTGTTCTGCTTGAAGGTTCAGACGTAGATCACTGTGTGGATTAACCAACACAGAACTATCAAACTGCTCAGGTACAGAGACTGGACTGAACATGAGAGACAACAACACTGTCCTTCAGGAAGATCTGGAGAACTGCTTAGGTATAGAGACTGGACTGAACATGAGAGACAGCAACACTGTCCTTCAGGAAGATCTGGAGAACTGCTCAGGAACAGAGACTGGACTGAACATGAGAGACAACAACACTGTCCTTCAGGAAGATCTGGAGAACTGCTCAGGTACAGAGACTGGACTGAACATGAGAGACAACAACACTGTCCTTCAGGAAGATCTGGAGAACTGTTCCTCAACAACACATTATAAGACACAATCAGTTACAAGAAAGTCATGCAAACTTTTGCATATTATTTCATATAAAAAAAAAGTGAAATCTGATTTCACAGGCCATACTGAATCTTCCGAATGAATCTACACATAATACCCCCCAAAAAGACTGAAATAGCTAAGTCACATAAGCATTCAGACCCTTTGCAGTATACAGACACTTGCAGCTGAGCTCTGGTGTGTATTCCTGTCAGTGGTCCTTGATGCTTCTTTAGCCTGATTAGAGTCCACCTGTGCCGAACTGAATTCATCAGTCCTAATTAGGAGGAGCACACACCTGTCAAAGGTCGCACAGCTGATGGTGTATCGCCGAGTGAAAACCAAGCAAGGGTTAGACAGTTATCTGTAGCCTTGCCAGAAATGGCAATGGGGAAGGCTAAGAAAATCCCTGCATCTAAGAGCAGAGGCATCTTAGAAAGCATCTAAGAGCACATTATCACCAAATGGAAGAGACTTGGCTTCCAAGATCTGGCCATCTCCCTGAATGAAACGAATCAGAAACAGTTGGTTTGACAGGTACCCAGTGGTCCCTATGAATGAGCTCCAGGACCACACCACCAAGGAAGCAAAGGAATAACTTTGGAAAAACTGGAGTGGACAGAGTGTGGAACTGAACCCAATAAAGCTCTCTGTCGATAATGATTGCGTGGCTCTGTATCTAACTTGATTTATCTTGAACAATTCTGCTAAGAAGAATGATAGAAACATCCAAAAATAAGGTGTGTCAAACCAGTAGGACCTTTTCCAGAATTAAGGCTGTCAGTGCTGCCAGCGATGGTTCAACCAAGTACCAAGAGAAGGGTTGGAATATGTATGTAAATGATATGATATAATGTTTCAGTCATTCTTTTATTTATAGACCACTATAGTCTGAAACCAAAATAGCAGAATAATCAAACTTTGGAAGGTTCTGAAAACTTTGGACAACAGGGGCAGTGGTGGCCTAGTGGTTAGGGAGTTGGCCCCGGATCAGAGGACTGTGGGTTCGAACCCCTTACCGATTGCCCTGAGGTACCCTTGAGCAAGATGCTGTCCCTGACAGTTCGCTCCTCCCTGCGATAGGCTGGTGACCTGTCCAGGGTGTGTCCCCGTCCTTCGCCCTGTGTGAGCTGGGATGAACTCCTGTGATCCTAATTAGGACAAGTGGCCCAGAGAATGACTGACTGACCTCAACATTTCATTGTTTAGGTCATTGCTGTTTGTTCATTTCAGATGGATTATGCAAAATTGTTACCTGTCGAGTGGAGTTGATGTCGCTTTTTGTGCCTTTTAACTCCTTAAACTCACTGCAGCAGTTCGAAAATCACAGCAAAATACTCTCATCTTTGTTATTGATGTTCCATTTCCTGTTCCAGTGGACAATGTGATTATATTGTAATTTTGATAGATTGTCTCAATTCACAAAATGTGATTCTGAGCATATCATACAAACCCACAGATCTTAAAGAAACCCTGAGCGAGGGTGTTTAATCAGACAAGTGTATGGTTGGTCTTATGGGCTGTCAGTCTTCAAAAAAGCAAATATTCTCATATTCCAGTGTTTGGGACATATTGAAATATGATATATGTGTCACCCGGACCCACGACACTGCTGTTTAGCGCAAAAGTCTTTAGTCAGAAGGAATATTCATTGGACATTCTCATTAACCCGACAGCAAATCATTTATTTTCCTGAAGGCATTCCTTCAGACCAGTGATGTTAGACTTCAGATTAAGTCAGTTGGTGTTAATGTGATGTTGGGAGCCATTTGGCTGAACAGATGCCAGAGGGGTGATATTAGTCAGATGTCAGATATCAGAGTCAAATGATGGTGGACTCGGTGTAGAGTCCACTAGAGAGCTCTTCTGTGCACAGGGCACTGCTCTCTTCATCATGAGCAGACGATGGAGAATTGAGACATAGATGTCTTGAGTGTAAAGGAAGTGCATTTGACAGTCTTATGATAGACTGCTGAGTGACCACTGCTTACATTACTTCTTTAGGAACCAGCTGGTAACTTAGATTTACATTTACAGCATTTAGCAGACACTTATCCAGAGCGACTTCCAATTCCTGATTACAATGACAGTCTACCTGGAGACACTTGAGATAAAGGGTTTTGCTCAGGAACCTAATGGTGGTAGTGCTGGAGGTGGGATCCACACCTGTGACCTGTTGATCTACAGGTATAGTATACTATCAACCACTAAACCACCACCCAGAAAACTTAAGTTTTCTGCCAATTTATCAGATTATGGAAGGAAGAAAGTGTTACTGATTGCTGATTTTTTGCTGGTTTTGATCTGCAATGCTAACTGTTCTAAACAGCATAGTGAATATTGATGCTTTCTTCAGTGTTCCTTCCAAAGCCTTGCCCCAAACACATAAGAGACCCATTAGCCATAACATTAAAGCCACCTGCTCAGTAGAATGACAGATCCTTTAACTCTTGTCCGTTAAATGCTCCAAAGGATCGGACACGTTTGTGCAGCACATCACCAAGATGCTTAGATCTGGAGATCTGGAGAACGTGGAGGCCAAGTCAACACCTTGAACTCTTGATCATGTATTTTCAGCGTGGCAGGGAGTGTTACCCTGCTGACAGAAGGTTTTTAGGTAGGTGTGAAAGTAACATGCAGTTGATTGCCAGGATGCAGGGTTTGTTTAGTGCCTCACCAGTTTGCCTGCTGGTGGAAGCCATCATAGATGCTTGCAGAAATAGTAATATCATTGTTTTCTGTCATTATTTTCAGAATAATAAACAATCTGTGGCAAGGTCAGAAATGTGCCTTAGTGATAGAGTGATGTAATTGGATGATTGACAAGAAACATGATGTTGGTTTCCCACTATAACGTATACGCCTGTAATTTGCTTCTTTGTGCATGAATTAAAGGGAAGAAGCATCAATCCCTGCAGGATGTCTTTGCAGCATCCACACTGAGAGGGGAAGTTTAATGAGATATCCAATGATATATATGTAACGTTTATATATATGTATATATATATATATATATATATATATAACATATATATATATATATATATATATATATATATATATATATATTTCTATCTATACATATATATATATATATATATATATATACATACATATATATATATATATATATATATATATATATATATATATATATATATATATATATATATATATATATATGTACTCAGTATTATATTCTATGTTATTTACACTAAATGGCAAACATTACAGAAAAGGAAAGCAGGTGGCTTTCATAATCAATAGATATATTAATAGATAATAGAATAATAGAATATATGGAGTGACATTATATTGTAGAATATTTCTACAATAAGCCAGAAATATTTTTCTGATTATTTTTAGGTGTAGCAGGTTTTGAGCATGTGAGCTACGTTTAGCTGCTGTTCTGTGCTATGGAGCACAATATGTTGACAGTGCATTAGATGCGCCCCCTTGTCCTCATTGGTGGAAAACTGATGGTCTGCCATTTGCAGCATTTACAATAAACTTAGTTGTTGCTTTGAGAATAGATTTTGCTCAGCAAATCTAAGAAGAGTTTCTCCAAGTAGAGGAAATATCTAAATATATATATATATATATTTTAAAAATCACCATCTGCATTAAACAGCTGCAGAGGATCTTAATATAATTTTATGAATATCTCACGATTACCTGTGGGCTGTCCTTTACCTGGGCTTTACTGTCAGACAGCCATGATTGGAAGTTCCTCTTGCGGGGGCCCAACTCAATTGAGGATATTGAGTTAACATGGACCTTATTCTTCAATGAATTATATATACCACAACTTTTTTCCCCAAACTGCTGATCTGAAAGTTTATTCTTGTGATGAAAATTACATCAAAGATTTTCTCACACCCGAGAGTAAAGCTGGATCTAGTGTACTTATGATGAATGTCTGAGTTTGGCACTAGCTGGGTGATACGGGCATTTGTGGTATTTCATTACTGCGCAGACTGTAAATAATTCATGTTCAATTAAAAATGGCAGCGTAATTAAACTATCTGCCTCACGGCTTTCAATAGGAAGTGACTTTTTCATTATCAGCGTGGCAGGCCATTGCTTTTGTTCACCCATTTGGCTTGTTTTTAAAGCCCTTGTGTGTGCTCCACTGCAGTCTCCGCCATAAACGAGGAGACGAACAAAGATGAATTATCTGGGGATTGGAAGAAAAGGAAGCATGCAATCTTTTTGCACCCACTTTGTAAGCAGAACACTCGCTGCATCCATCTCGGCTTCCTCCTCGTACCGCAGAGGACGGCTGTGGGAGAAGAGGTCCAGCTTTTTTAACAGTCTCAGTAAATCCCTTTGTTAATTTCATAACCAGGCCTTGAACTGAACTATCCCGCTGTGCAGAAATCCAGATTAACAGTGCGGCGGAGAAAGTTTGGCTTCGGAGAAAGGGGGAGTTAAATGTGGGCTAGAGGTGATTAGCCGCGTCCTTGCTGGAATATCTTGAGTCGGCCTGGGGCGACTGGCGGACCGCCCTGCTAAATGGGGAAAGTCTGATTCAGCATTCTAGCTTATTATTTAGACAGAGGATTGTGTGGAGCCACAAAAGCAGGCTTCGTTAATAGAGTGAAATACGTCTCTAAATGAAGGGCAACAGTGCTTAATGTAATTTAAAGCCTTTATGAGTTTCATATGCTCAGGTAAGAGAAGGATGGACCCAGGAAAATCCACAAGAAATCAGGTGATTAAGTAGATGGAGCCATGAGTGGCCTGGTGTTTGGACTAGGCCCCGGATCAGAAGGTCATAGGTTGGGAATCCCAGACCAATGATTTCAAGTGCCATGAGCAAGATATAGTCCCCATCACTGCTCCTCAGGCACTGTATATAGCTGCCCACTGCTGCACTTGAGTAAAAAGCAGAGGTTGCATTTTGTACTTTCTCAAATGTGTTTCAAGTCATTTTTTAAATGTTATTAGTATCGTACTGATCTTCTGCGACAGATGATATTTTGTCCAGCACTACATTTAGGCACCAGCTGCACTAGGACAAACGCTATCAGGGGCTTTGGAGGAAAGCAGACTATGTGACAGCCACATGAAAACCAGGAAATGCGGTAAGTGCTTGGAGGCTCCTTTCATTTTTCACCTGTCTCTCGGCACCTTTTCCCTCCGAATTCCACTTTCATGTTTGCCATTTGAGAGATTTTTTCCGTTCTCTTTTGTGCGTGGAGGAATCAAAATCCAAGTCATCGGTGAGGCACTGTCAGTGTATTCAAAGGCACTGACTTCGGGGTAAAAAATAAACCAGTAATTGTCTTCCATTAGAAGAGCCTTTTCGGTAACAGATGGCAAGGAGCACTGACAGTATGCGAGTGTGTTCTCTTTCACCTGTTACCAGTCAGGGTTTAGTAACCGAGCCACAGCCAGTCATATGAAGCATATGGCCACTCTTCAAACTTTAATTACCCAATAAAGCCCTGAAAAATAAAGCCGCAGCGCACCAGAGGCTACTGAAACCATAATTGTTTGTGAAAACAGCCATGCTGATGCTGAATTTGCTTGCCGCCCCAGAAATAGCCTCAAGGCTCCTGGGGCCCATGTCTCTATAGCCTGCTGGCATCTCAGAACCTGACAGCAGATATACTCCAGGAAGGAGGCAAGAGAGAGAAACTTAGGAAATAAACCATGAGGGAGGGATGTGATTTGCCGCCCTGTTTGTCAGCATCAATGGAGTGTTGCCTTTCCAACGTGGCTCCTTTGAAGTTTTGAAGTGTGTCCTGGAGTGAGCATGAGCCTTAGGTGTTTCTGCTCTCACCAGAGGCTCTTCTAATTAGCTTTCGAGCAGCAGGCTGAGCTGCACTCACCCTCTGCACTTTGCAGTGCATGCACACAAGACCTCAGACACTGCCGCCTGCTGCCTGCCTGACATTTAGCAGCTGTTGCTGCACTTTCTTTTCCTGTTTGCTTTCTTTACTGTCTGTTTTCCTTCGCACCTGCTTCATTTACCTAAATTCAGTGTCTCTCACTCTCTCCAGGATGACTGGCATATCAAAATGTGTCCTGCGGTTAGCTTACCTTGATGTGTTGCAGGAGAAAGGCCTGCGACTTAATCCTGTCACACCCCGTTGTGAAAGGTGTAGTACCCTCTTGCTCCCCGAGGCTATGCAGATGACTCCTCTCCGCTATTTGTGCTCATTCTCTCACATCCAAAAGCTTTCTTAGTGGATATTGCCGATGCCAAATTGAGATACATGCCAGTTCGCTAGTGCATTTTTATTTTGACAAAGTGCTGAGCTGATGATTAGGAGAAACTCCGGGCGGTGGAATTATGTGGCTTATCCCGAGGGACATAAAACGGAGAAGCAAACAAGGTATATCATTTCTTCATAAAACCCCCCCCGCCCTCGTATTGACTCTGCATTGCACATTAAACATGGCAAAATACATGCAACAATCACTTTCTTTAATATAAACTCTAAAAAGAGCTGTCATGAGGCTATTTTTAAAATGAACACATTGGAAAACTAGTGGTTGCTGGTGTTTGTTTGGGGGTAATGTAACAGAAGAGCTGGAAATGGTACTTCAAAGAGCTGGGAGTGCCTGTATAGCAAATCGCATTAAAGGAACCTGTTCCGGTAAGTCTGCTTGCACTCGACTCCATGGATGGCATTTAGCTACGTAATCCCACATCTACCTCTCGTAAAGGCACAGGTGGCCTTGACTGTGTCAGAACTGCACTGATGAGACTTCTGGAGAACTGCTCCTCTTCTTTTCAATTAACCTTTATTATATCAGGTAGGTCCAATAAGGTCTCCATTCCAAGGCCAGCTTGGCCGACGGGAGACCACGTATTCATTACGCCACATGGTAAACTGAATAGTGGTTGTATCTGTAGATGGGGGTTCACGGGGGCACCCCGAGCTCTTATCTGTGAAAGCCAGTTAGAGATTCTTTATTCCGGTCAGCATGTGAAATATGTCCCCGGTGTAATAGAGAGGAGCAGGTTGCCGAATGGCCCCGGCTCTGTAAATAGTGCAGGAAATGGAGTTCTAGGATTCGGTAGCGTGGTGTCATCCTTTCTGCTTAGCTCATCCCTCTCGTTCCTCCAGTTTAGCCATCATTGTGTTTTATTATTTTTTTTTTTGTTGTCGTTTGCCTCCAGCTCAGCTCCACTCTTCTCAACGTTAGTCCCCTGACCATCTGGTTCCGGGATCCATCAAGCATGGGAGCTAAGCAAGCAACTTTGACACTCTCACAGCAGTGACTCACTCGCACGGGGCCTCTGGCGTCCTCTTCCCTTTTTGCGGTCTAGTTTCCTTTCTTTCATGTTTTCTGTGTGTTTCCTCCACCCCTTTCCCCAGTCCCGGTCGTTCCGAAGCTGAAAGTATGGAAATAGATTAATGGGGTGATTTATGTTGCATTGCTGTGCGGTGAGGGATTCGGAGGTTGTTGGAGATGGGGCAAGATGGAGTGACATTAGCACATGTAGCTGCAGGCTGCTCACTGCACTGCGCTCTGGCTGTCTCTGTGCAGATGCGTGTGATCCCAGACTGTCTATTCTATCTCTCCAGCTGTCCGTGCCAGGGAATCTGTTTACATGTCTGAGAACGCTTTTACTTTCACTGAGAATCTCTCAGTGTTTGGATTTAATGAAAACAAACCGGAGGGATGTACAAACACTCACACTTGTTTTGATACAGTCAGATCCATAAGTATTTGGACCGCAGCACAAATTGTGTAATTTTGCCCCTGTACAACCCCTGCACACAATGGGTTCGAACTGAAGCAATCAATGTGACTTAGACGTTCAACCTTAATGCAAAGGGATTTGGGGAATTACAGACATTTTATACACATTCCCTCACTAGAGACTTAAGTGATGAGACAAGTAGTGAAATTTCATGAAAAATTGAAACAGAAAAAGGTCTGAGCTGAAGGTGGCTGACTAAAACTCAGTATAGATTCAAGGGGTTACAAAGCCGTGAAGGAGGCCAGTGTTAGGCAGGACAAACCTACCAGACAGCACAAACTTTTGGAGTGGCCAAAGCAACAGCTTAACAATTTCAAAAACAAAAGGAATGCACCAGCTCAGCATCACCCAAGGGCCTGTGAGACCAAATAAAATAACAAAATTCTTTATCCTGATGAAGAACAAACTTTTGCTACATGGAAATCAGTAAGTCAGTGGTGTCTTTGAAGGTCGAATTTCATTGCCAATAAAGACAAAAGAAAACAGAGGTTAACTCACATGGTGACACTCAGAAGTCAGATGAAACTGGCCCGGAAAACATCTTAAGGAGCTTGTCCTGTTCTGAAAGACAGGACAGATGAAACTATCATTAACGTGTGCCAGAATGATTTTGGAGAAAGCTCATGATCCAAAGTGTCCCACATCATCTGTCAAACAGGGTGGAGGAGGTGTTACGGCATGGACATGGCTGCCAGTGGAACTGGGCCACTTGTGTTTATTGATGAAGTGACCACTGGATGAAGTGGTGGGATGAATCCTGAAAGGTCTCCCTGCTCAGAATCATTCTGCAGAACTGAAGGCACTTCGCTGTGTAAATGATCATGACCCAAACCATACTGGGAAGCCGTCCCAAGAGCTTTTTAAGGGAAATAAATGGGATGTTCTTCAATGAAGCTATTAGAGCATGCTTTTGAGTTAAGTCAAACTGTGGACAGAAAGGCCCACAAACATGCAGGAACCAGGGGCAGCAGCGGTAAAGGCCTGGCAAAGCATCTCAAAGGAGGAAACTTTGCATTTGGTGATGTTGTGATGATTTTTATGGGCGTGGGATTTTTAATGAACCAATACTCAGGTCGTTTTGTCTGATTTTTTTTAAGCCGCTGAAAATGGAGGGACTTTATGTGAAAGCTGATTAAAACTGAACGCAATAAACCCCTTGAATAAGATGGGCGGTGTTAACATCACATCTTCATTTCTTCATTTCAAATCCATTTGTCATGGTGTACAGAAGCAAAATTATATCCAAAACTTAAGGACCTGACCTTATTTTTTTCGGAAGATGTGCAAAAGCAAGTACACACGTACACACACACACACACACATGCATTCACACACACACACACACATACATACACACACACACACGGCGCACAGTGAAAAACATGTAAACACGTATTGACACCAGAGCTGGCCCCCTCCGTCGGCTCGCTGATTAGTTAGGGGTCGAGGAGCAGACTGACAGGCTTTGTGGAAGAATCAGATTGGCATAAAACAATGGTAATGTGGACAGGCGTGTCTGAAACAGACATGAGAGCAAGTGGAGGGACACCCTCATTATCAAGATCCAATCAGAGTCCTGGGGGCATCAATAAAGCGGACTGTGGAACTCTGGGAGTTTGATGATAAGCCTCTTGACTTGTTATGTGAGAAGCAGACACCCACCTTAGTGCATGACTGAGAGTTCTGAGTTTGAAGCGTATTAGTAGCATTCAGAATGAGTCGTGTTTGTCCCTTGAGCCTCGGCGCAGTAAAAAAAGTGTGGAAGTGGGTGAATGTAATGTAAGCTTGTGTGTGTGTGTGTATCAATAGTAATAATAGGCTGCATTGCCTGCTTGAGTTAACAGCATCTTTAATTAGGACTCCATCAAACAAATCTGTTCCATGCTGATGGCCGATTGGCCCCTCTACGGCTGGGCACCATAACACTGCAGCGCTGGTAGCGGAGGAGAGGGGCTAATTAAAACCGGATCAGTCCGGACACAACTTAATAATCCTGCGGGCAGTCAACCATGTATGCCAAATATATGGCAGTCGTGGGATGCGAGGTAGTGTGGACTGTCTGAACGGAGACAGGCCCTGCCGGTGCCATGAATACTGAGTCCATACAGTGGTATCAGTAGTGTCATCCGCAGTGGGAAAGTGGCGGAAAGAATAAAAAGGGATCTTCTAGCAAGTCTAATGGCTTGTGTTTTGCAGAAGAACTACAAAGTGTTTGGATTGTTGGGGCCTGACACTAAACCTGACCTGGGCTGCCCAATCAGCTGGACACAGTGCCACCAAGTGGGCAAGATCTTTGAGCCTTTAGTGACCTTCACTGTTCTGTTCTTAAGAGGGTGTGAAACAAGAAATGAAGGTCCCACGGAATGAGCAGTGAGGTCGGGAAGCTGAAAGATGGGTTCTGAAGTAATAGCATTGAGATGAGGTACAGATAACGATATATTATACAGTTGAAGTAACTGGTGCTTTCTGGGAGGTCATACGAGCAAATACTGGGGATGTAAGTTATCTGTTTATTGTTGTTGCAATGCTTGGGTCTGTTCTTCAGTGTCTGGAGGATTTACTTATTTAGTTGTCATTTTTTTGGGATCGTATGGACCTTTTCTGGGGACTGAATCATCAGAGTGTTTTGTGGGGAGCGTTATATTAAAACTTTACTTTTTTGGGGGCGAATGTATCATTCGAGTCTTATTTTTGGAGGAATTATGTCATTAAGATCATAAAATAACTTTTACATCTCAAATCAAAAATGATTTGTGAATCTAGCCCTGCGCTAGAATGAAACCAGGAGAACGTTCTGTTAAACTGAAGAATTTAAATCCTTTTTCCTTAAACTTTTCTTTAAACCCCTCTTTAACCTTATTTGTTAAAGCTGAAAGAACAAGAACGCTTAAACCCCGTGTTTTGCCAGCAGCAGTTCTTTTAACCAAGTGCAGCAAATAAATCATTTTAATCTGAACTTAATCCTCAGTCCTTAAACCTATTTATTTTTCCTCCTCAGAGGATGAAAATGAGATTTAGACTGGAAAAGCATCATACATGTCGAAAACTGAATTTTTTAGCCTTTCATGTGAATATTTTGATTTTTAGAAATGCTTAATTATCTTGCATAAATGTGGTATGAATTAGTGATGAGAAATAATCCGTTTGCATTTAGATTTCGTTTTCAAATCTGAGCAACTCAAGATGTGACACATGTTGTAAAAATGATACAAATTATAATATATTCCTCATATATACAGCACTGTGCAAAAGTTTTAGGCAGGTTCGGAAAAAAAATGCTGTAAACAGAATGCTCGAAATATAAATAATGATTGTTTATTTTGATCAAAGAAAATCGTCAGATCAATATCTAGTGTTTCTACCTTTTGCCTTCAAAACAGCATCAGTTCTTCTGGCCCCACAGAGCCTGATCTCAGCATCATCAGTGTGTCTGGATCACATAGGAAAAGCAGAAGGATGTGAGGAAGCTACATCCACAGAAGATCTGTGCTCAGTTCTCCAAGATGTTTGGAGCGACCTACCAGCCGAGTTCCTTCAAAAACTGTGTGCAAGTGTACCTAGAAGAATTGATGCTGTTTTGAAGGCAAAGGGTGAGTCACACCAAATATTGATCTGATTTAGATTCTTTTTGTTCATTCACACATTTTGTTGATTGATGAAAATAAATGATGAACACTTTATTTCACAGCGTTCTTTGTTTCTGACATTTTTTCACTGCCTAAAACTTTGCAGTACAGGTTATATGTATTATTAAATTATAAAATGATTTACTATATATCTAACAAAAAAATATTCCTACAATAATTTTGCTTTTTTTCAAGAACAGTTTATTCTACACCATCTACAAACCATTATATCAGGACCATTATATTAATATATTTCAAAAGCAAGCAAAAGAATCATCTTTGGGTAAAAATACTTTTGTTTTTTTGCATCTTGTTTTTAGAAACGTCAGCGTCATTGTCATCTAAACGGACAGGATTAGTTTGAAAACGTGAACAGTTTGCATGCAAACACAGTGAGACAAGCGGAGGGCAGCAAAGAATCACGAGATTTAAAACCACATTGAAACTGAATATTTTCAAATTCACTGTCAGACCGCAAATCATAGCCAGCGCCTTCTGAAGAGTTCGCAAACATACTTTTTCTGAGGAAGCCAGACTGAATCGGGTATTTGACGAACAAGCACCTGTTACCCCTGATCAAATATTGTGGAGGATCGTTGATGCTTGGAGGCTGTTTTGTTGCTGGTGGTCCAAGGGCTCAAGCAATCAACGCATGAATCATCTAAAAACATTAACCACAGAGCAGACTCGCAGCAGCCTTTATCATACTTTCCGAACACAGACACAAATAGCGGAATGCCACTGGATGAGAGAGAGAGCTTGCAGCTTTTACAGCTTCCTATTGTGAAGAAGCTGGACTTGGGGAACACATAACACCGCTTCAGTTATACATTACTTTAAGCTGAAACTAACAACTATATCTGATTCCCCCATCATTCATCTTCTTCTTCATCTTCATCTTCTTCTTCTTCTTCTTCTTCTATTCTTCTTCTTCTTCTTCACATCTTCTTCTTCTTCTTCATCTTCTTTATTCTTCTTCATCTTCTTCTTCTTCTTCATCTTCTTCTTCTTCTTCTTCTTCTTCTTCATCTTCTTCTTCTTCTTCTTCTTCTTCTTCTTCTTCATCTTCTTCATCTTCTTCTTCTTCTTCTTCTTCTTCATCTTATTCTTCTTCATCTTCTTCCTTCATCTTCTTCTTCTTCTTGACTTGCTATATAGTTTTCCATCTTCTTCTTCTTCTTCTTCTTCACTTCTTCATCTTCTTCTTCTTCTTCTTCTTCTTCTTTACTGCTTTGAAGACACAGCTATATAGTTTTCCATCTTCATCTTCTTCTTCTTCTTCTTCATCTTCAACTTCTTCTTTCTCTTATTCTTTATTCTGTTTCTTCTTCTTCTTCTTCTTCTTATTCTTCTTGACACAAATGCATAGTTTTCCATCTTCATCTTCTTCTTCTTCTTCTTCAATATTCATCTTCTTCTTCTTCTTCACTTCTTCTTCTTCTTCTTCTTCAAACACAACTCTCTCAGTTTCCATCTTCTTCTTCTTCTTCTTCTTCTTCTTCTTCTTCCTCTTCTTCCTCTTTTTCTTCGAAGCACAACTATATACAGTTTTCCCCATCTTCATCTTCTTCTTCTTCATCTTCCTCTTCTTCTTCATCATCATCTACTTCTTCATCTTCTTCTTTGAAGCACAACTATATACAGTTTCCCCATCTTCATCTTCTTCTTCTTCATCATCTTCTTCTTCTCCTTCTTTTTCGAAGCACAACAACTATATACAGTTTTCCCATCTTCGTCTTCCTCTTCTTCATCTTCTTCTTTTCCTTCTTCTTCGAAGCACAACAACTATATACAGTTTTCCCCATCTTCAAAATATTTGTTTTCTTCTTCTTCTTCTTTTCTTCTTCTTCTTCCACATGGATCATCATCTCATTTTCTTGTTCTCCTCTGGATCTTCCTATTCTACACTGACTGCCTGCATTTCCTCTCTCACCACGTCCATAATTCAGTCTCACTTCTCTGACTTCCTCTAAAACGTCCAACCTGAGCCGTCCCTTTAATATATTCACTCCTGTCCATCCTCTTCACTCCCAACATCTTTAAGTCTGCCATCTCCTGCTCTACCCTGTCTTCTCACTACCCTCTCCTACCCGTATAGCATAACTGGTCTCACTACCATCCTGTAAACCTTTACTTTCCTCACGCTAGTCTGAGTCGTCTGCCATTCACTCCTCACACCCAGCTAAGCTATACACTCTCTTATACCTCTCTTCTTACTGGAAGAGTAACTGGCCATTACTCTGAGTTTTAGCTCCTCCTTCAATACATTGCCTCTACTCTCTGCATCCCTAACCCTCCTTTCATCCTCCTATAAAACACACCTTTTTCTTTGGGTAAATTTAAACTTTAAATACAACGTCATCCCGTTTCTACTTCTAGTGAAGGTTATAATGCACAGTTCAAAGGATTTTTATTTCATAGATATCAGAATAGTTTTTTCAAATTAAAGATAACCAGAAGACATTCAGAAGCGAGATCCGCCACCGTGGATAGGTCTGTATCTCTATGGTGGGACGGTGTTCTTTCTCATTTGAGAAAACTATTGATCCATTGCTGCATTTCCCTCAGTGGCAGGCACTCCTTCTTCGACTCCAAGTTGTTAAGATGAGTGAGGCATCATGAGGTGAGCCGCTGCTTCATGTGATTCTTACTCTCCACTCTGCCTTTAATTAGCTTCATTTGCAGGTGAGAGAGTGTGTTCAGCTGGCTGCCGATGCCAGGCCGGGCGCTACGTTCCCACTGGCGTGTTGATTGCTCTGAAGAGCTCACTCAGGTGCAAACATCAGGCTCTGTTCGCTAATGATAACAATGAGATGAACACACACACACACACACACACATCTACACACAAGGAGGGTTGAACAAATTTCCCATTTTGAAGTTTTTATTTTCTATCTAATTTGGAGGGAAGACTCATTTGCTTATGAAGGCTTCAAGAAAAGGTTACGATCCTTTCTAAGTTCTCATTTATTGAATATAATCTAAATATGGTAAATAATTGTGAAGCTTTAAAGTTTCAGGCTTTAATCCAGCCCTTCTGTGCGTTCAATGTTTGGGTACGCCGACTAACATTATGCAAAATCTTTGGGGAGGGTAAATGATATCTGAAAGCCATTTTATCTGAGATTAAAGTATTATTCCAAAAAGCATGAAACACACAAACACTGTGGGGACATAAAGAATAAAGCATATTTTTGCATTGCTAATAAGCTCACATGGATATGAAAGCTCTAACCAAGGAAGATCAGCTAATGCGAAACCAAAACATGAAAGCAAAACGACACTTATTAGCTCCTTTATTTTTAGCTTTTGGGTTGATCTACGAGTGCTCACTTATGCTGTTATCAAGTACTTCCAGTTTCACTGATTGTAAATTTCAGGTAACACTGAATCAAATTCCTGCTTTTCATATTTAGTCGATGTACCTGACAGTTTGTTGATTGTACGTTTTATTTGGTTAATCCACACAGTGATCTACATCTGAACCTTCAAGCAGAAGAAAGCGTCTTTCAACTTTAGACATGAAGCAGTGAAGAAACTGCTGATGCTGAACGCTGAGTGCTTGGGACCCCTTTATCTAGAACCTTACAGCCACTTTGCACTTGTTGCACTTAAATATTTCCCTTTTCTTTCATTTATTCACTCGTTATGTCAAAGATAAACAGTACGGCAGGCTTCCAGTAGAGTTTTGCACCAGCAAGGTAAATCCCTGCAAAATATAAAGAAACAAGGTGTGGCTCAGGATGCCGATAATCAGGCTTCTCCATAACTTTGTTGGCTTTGGCATTATGCGCGATGCACAGAGCACATGAGGTGAGATCCCCTGGACACTGCCATGGAAACTCAGCGGCTGTGGACTGCGGCTCCGGCGGCAGGTGTGCCGGAGAGCCCGGCCCACTCTGGACTCCAGCCGCTGTGGTGCTCAGCCTTACATCTCCTGCTTAGTATTCCAGCAACCTGCTTACCCACTGACTGCTGCTCTCAGAGGACCCTCTGCCAGGCAGTCTCTTCACACAGGCCTGGAAATGACCATCATCTCCCAGGTTCCTAGAACCTGGTTCTGTTGTTTTGCCTGCCTTCACCCAGGACTAGCAAAATGTGAAGAAGCAGACTACTCAATGACAACAAATCAGTAGGAAATCACTGTTCACTGCTAGGATGACATTTCTTTTGAGAACGAATGATCTCAGTTGGAAGCAAAAGCCTAGATTTGTGAGATGTCAGTCAGGTGGTGCAACATCCACATCTTCTGCCTGTTAATTAGGCTGATCTTTTTGTCCTTTTTTTTTTTTTAGAATCAATTGATTCCCCTCCACTCCAACTGTCATTTTCTCAGACTGAGAACTGAATCAGACACACTGAGAGACCTCTCTTGTAAACTCCAGAAACGGGATCTTCTGTGATTCTGGCTGTGGTACCACACAGCAGATGTCCGGTGCACATCGGTGCTATGATAAGATGCCATCGACTTGCATGTTCTGTGCTGCAGTCCATTCTTCTGCCTTTGGGCTGTTGTTAAATGCATTATGGAAAAGCACATGACTGTTTCATCGCCCGGCTGCACAGACAGTGCTGGGTCTGCGTGTGTGAGTTCATTTAATCACTGGGAGGAAATTAAGTACATGCATTGTTAGTGCAGAGAGAGAGGAGAGAGAGGGAAGAGAGAGAGGGAGAGAGAGAGAGAGAGAGAGAGGGAGAGAGAAGAGAGAGAGGGGAGAGAGAGAGAGTGAGAGAGAGAGAGTGAGAGAGAGAGAGGGAGAAGAAAGAGAGAAGGAGAGGGAGAGAGAGAGGAAGAGTGAGGAGAGAGGGAGAGAGAGAGGGGAGA
This sequence comes from Hepsetus odoe, assembly GCA_017165825.1. Taxonomy (NCBI): domain Eukaryota; kingdom Metazoa; phylum Chordata; class Actinopteri; order Characiformes; family Hepsetidae; genus Hepsetus; species Hepsetus odoe. The sequence goes on from CM029379.1 coordinate 3,922,305, forward strand.
GAGGAGAGAGCGAGAGAGAGGGGGTGCAAGAGGGAGTGAAAGGAACTGAAAGTGAAGAAGAGGAGAGAAAGAGAATAGAAGAAGAGAGAGAGAGAGAGAGGGGAGGAAGAGAGAGGAGAGAGAGAGAGAGAGAGAGAGGAGAAGAGAAAGAGAGAGGAGAGAGAGAGTGAGAGAGAGAGAGAGTGAGAGAGGAGAGAGAAAGAGAGAGGGAGAGAGAGAAGAGAGTGAGAGAGGGAGGAGAGAGAGAGAGAGAGAGGGAGAGGAGGAGAGAGCTGAAGAGAGGGGTGCAGGGAGTGAGAAAGACTGAAAGTGAAAGAAAGGAAGAGAGCAGAGAGAGAGAGAGAGAGCGCAAGAGGGTGAAAAGACAGAAAGTGAAGAAGAAAAGAAGAGGTGCAGACACACAGAGAGAGAGAGAGAGAGAGAGAGAGAGAGAGGCTCAAGGGTTGTGAGAAGAAGAGAGAAGAGAAATCTGGAACAGAATAGCCGAGAGTATTAGAGACAGAAGATGGTTAGCAACAGAAGAGGTAGAAAAGGGAGAAGGAAGCCTTCAAGAGAAGAAGGGGAGAGAAAGAGAGAGAGATCAAGGGATGAGAAGAAGAATGCAGAAATGAAAGTAGAGAAAGGAGAAAAGCTGAACCAGGGAGAAAAAAAGATGAAACAACAGAGAAGAGAGAAGAAGAGGAACCAAGAGAGAGAGAGAGAAGATACTTATGAAAGAGAAGAGGGCCAACTAAGAGAGAGAGAGAGAGAGAGAGAGAGAGAGAGAGAGAGAGAGGCAGAGAGAGAGAGAGAGAGAGAGAGAGAGAGAGAGATCAAAGGGGATGTGAGAGGAAGAAAGAATAGAAGCTGGAAAAGTGCAGAGAGAAAAGGGGCGGCCGAGAACCAGGGGAGAAAAAGAAAGATAGAGAGCAACAGAGAGAGAGAGACAGAGAGAGAGAGGAAGATGCAGCAGAGAGAAAGAGGGTGACCTATTGAGGGAGAGAGAGAGAGAGAGAGAGAGAGAGAGGCGAGAGAGAGAGAGAGAGAGAGAGAGAGAGAGAGAGAGAGGGATGGAGTAGCTTTGCAGTAAGAGGAGGAGAACAGAGAGACGGATGCTAGCAGAGCTGGTCTGTGTGTGTTGTTAAGCCTGTGTGCAGCAATGCTAGTGAGGATAGTGCTAGAGCCAGCACATTCCAGCTGCATGTCTTTCCAGTGAGAGGATGTCTGATTGGGCTGTGGGGACGGGTCTGCGGTGGTGGCTGGAGCACAAGTCAGGTTCATTTGAGGCGCCACAGCCTGTACTCAACCCCTTTAGGCCGTTCGTCATTACCTCTCCACGTGCGGTTGAAACTGATGATCTGATGATATAGTCTGTCAGTGATGCTGACCAACATATTATTTCTTTTCCAAAGGCTAGATGGAATGGAAACCATTATTAAGTTTACGGCGTCATTCCTCTGGGTTCGTTGATGAAACTGTTATTTTAGGCAACAATGATGGACTTTGATTCCTCTCAGATTTCAAACTGCAGTTAAGGTCTGTTCTCTCAAACTCTGACTTAAGTGTATATGGGAAGAAGTAAAAAGGTAGTCAGAAAAAAAATCAAATACAGACACACAGAAAAGATCCTCATTACTTTTGCATTTCTTACTTCCATCTCTGTTGCATAAGCCCACCAGTCAAGTAGGATCAGAAGGTCATGGGTTTGAATCCCAGACCAGTAGGTTTCCCTAGGGTACCCTTGAAGCATGTGGTCCCCATCACTGCTCCCTGAGCGCTGGATATGGAGCCCACTGCGTTGTGTAGGTTGAAATGCAGGGGATGAGTTTTGTGTGCTTACAGCCACCCAGTAAGCTTTCACTTTCACTTTCACTTTTCTGCAATGCCGTTTCATTGTCTCATGTGAATTCAAGCGTTCTGTCTGCAAATATTACCGACTGAGAAATTTTTTAGTATAAAAGTGCGCAAAAACTCATACAAGATTAGATTTTCTGACTTTGAAACTTTCCAAACACTTGCACTACTCCTCTGACCTTCAGCTGACACTGCAGGCAGCTCTTCAGCGCCACCTTGTGGAGAATCTTCTCAGTTTCTTATGACGTAAATAGGATAATTTCTTTAAAATTCACATAGATAAACAGGCAAAGTATTCTTTTCTGCTGATCCCGTGTTGACCAGTTCACCTTTTGAGTCTGGGTTCCTCCCGAGGTTTCTTCCTCCAGTTTTAGGGCGTTTGGCCTCTGTCCCTCGCGCTACCCTCACTTGCGGCTCCAACCCGGACTCTGTAAAGCTGCTTTGTGACAACAGTTGTAAAAAGCACTTTATAAATAAAACTCACTTGGCTTGAATATTAATGATAATATATTCAACTGAGACTTTCAAAGCATATCTGTTGGCGATTTGGATTAGTCGATATCATTGAATCCCGGTGCGGTTACTTGCATGGATGCTCGCTCAACAGTTTATTTCCATTCCATCTCTCAAACTTTCTCATTCATTCGCGCCCATCTGCTAATTACCTGAGCCTAAGTAAAAAAAAAAAAAAAAAAAGAAAAAAGAGAGCCCTCAGGCTGACAGAAGATGGAGTTATCTATCACTTGAGAGAGGCCATTGTTGGGAGCTTAATAAATCTTTCCTGCCTTTTGCGGGCAGCAAGTGCCTTTTTTTTCATGAGCAGCGGCTCTTGTAACCCGCGTGTGCATATTAAAGTGCAGTAGTGAAAGCGCTTTTAAAGGCAATTAGTGGGGTGTTGTTGTTTAGTGCACATGTACGTGTAAGTGCAGATCAGGTTGGGAAATCCCTACTCAGGCTTGAGTGCTGCACTGTGAGCCCTCCGCCAACCTGTTGCTCTCTCACTAGTGTTTATAACGATGGGGTTATGGAAAACATATCCCTGCACCGGAGGGCCTTGCAGCGGAGCAGCTGAATAAAAGCCTATGTGAAGTATAATACGGATTACCAGGGATTAAGCTAACAATGCTGCTAAGTCCCAAGTGCAATACAGCACTCAATTAGAAGTGTGAGCGGGCGCGCACAGCAGATAAATAAGAGTGCAATCTAATTTGTGGGACCTTGTTGAGAGGGGAGAAAAAAGTCACCGAAGGGAGGCGGTAGGAAAAAAATAATAAAGTGAATATTTCAAAGTGGCACTTCTAATATCTCCTGACATGGCTAACCTCAATAAATCACCCCTCCCTCCTTGCTAGACAATGCAATTCATCCTTCTGATCTACGACAACTTTCTTCACTTATCTCACCTGCTCCTCGCCAGTATTCCTGCCAACAGCCGTACAGCAGATCTCCCAGGACCTCTGATTTGGTCTCGTAAAGTTGATGCTATATTTCCCATGAGCCATGAGTTGATATTGCTCTTTGAGTATTATCTGCTCTAGTGGAAGCATGTGGGCGTTTCAAAAGAGCAACTAATTCACAGAAAGCTCTTGCTATGTATACTGGAACATCTTTTTGTCCTTCTCATCTACACAGTAACAGAATATAACTTAGTGTCGAGAGAATCTTCAGTTACCCTAACAGTGTTTGAGATCTTGACAGTAAAATTAGAGTGATAACATGCTATCTTCTGATCTGAAAAGCTGGTCATTCATTTTTTCTTCAGCTCCACTTTGAGATGTGATTCTGGCTGACAGTGTCCTCAGAGAGCTTGACGATTCATTCTTCCACCATTTAGTCAATAATAAAGGCCTGCATGTTGAAAGGGGTCTTGTTTCGCATTATGCTTCAATAAGCAGGCTGGGTGAAGCAGTGCGCACTAAGTCTCATGCCTCCTGCCAGACCTCTTTTTTTAACCTTACTTTCCTACAAGATTGATGCTTCTACCTTCTACACAGTCAAAATGTTACCAACCGGGAGGTCTTTACTGGGCTGACATTGGAGCTGTGAGAGGACAAACTGAGCGATGGAGGCGTGGGCTATTTAGATTCCCGGTAACCCACAAGCTTCCAAATAGTCAGATTTGATGTTACTCCAGAAATCTGTGAAACAGATCACACAGAAATGCAAAAGACTAAAAATGCATTGTGAAATATTTGGCTACACAGATTGACGTTAAAGTTGCTTTATCAGTGTTGAAGCAAGGGCACCAGCAAACTGGCCAAGCTGTCTTAGCCTGCAGAGAGAGAGAGAGAGAGAGGAGTTATTCGAGCTACATTAATATGCAGTTATGAGATGTAGTGAGGTGAAGGTTATCTGCTGGTCAATGAGAGATCCTGTTTGGAGGTTTCAGTTTCAAGGCATGATGCAACATTATTCTTGTGCAAGAATGTGAAAGTAAGCCATACATATAAACTCCTGCTTCAGACTAGTCTAACTGCTCTCCTGGGAGGTTAGCCTGGTGAAAGCAAGATCTGCATACTTAACAGCCAAGCCAGCCTTAACTCCACAGCTTTCCCCAGTTGACCATCATCCCCCTTAGCAGTCTGTGGAACTGAATACCTCAAAATATCCAGAAATAGAATAATAAGCTCCTCTATTCTCAGTGTGTTTAGTTGCTTGTTTTTTCAATGTATCTGATTTGTCCTCCTGAGAAGTGTTTTAGAATTATACGATGGACAGATGGTGATTTGTAATGAATAAAACATCCTCTGAACCGTAATTTGTCCTCTGCATTTAACCCATCCTTACACACCAGTAGTGAACAATTACAGGACAGGGAGACACCAGGGAATACGCTGAAAGTGGGCCTGAGGGCATGTATAGAACAGAGACCATGCACCCAGAACTTTCCATGCAGAGCATTATTAGGTTATCTAGCACATTTTCCTGCCCAGTCCAGGAATTAAAGCCCTCAGCTCTCTGGTTATAAGCCCTCTTCTCTGCTCATTAGGCCCCCCAGAAAGGTGGTGCAGAGGCAGACATTGGCAAAATGCTCACTTTTTCACAACAGCTGAGACATCTGGGCAGTTAGATGTGGAGAGAAGAGGAGCGTGTGATGCTTCTATTGGAGGGGAGATAACTGGGATAATTATTTATTATAGAGGGGGAAAAAAGTCTTTTTCACAATTCACTTCTCTTTACAACATTCTGCTATCAGTTTTCCTGGCTCTTGTGAAATCATTACACAAATCAATAGTGGTCCTAGAAAGACAAAGCTGTGTCTTGAGTCAGCTGCTTTCAGCTCATTACTATTCCGCAGGGTATATATGAAAGTAACCATTGATTAGAAGTGGTTAACGGCACTGCAGAAGTGTGATGTTCCTATTTCTGGTGTGAAATCTGGGTTTTAATGGTTTGCAATCACAGATATGAAAGTCTTCTGAACATTAGGCTCCCACATTCTTTTAGGAATACACAGACTGACTTTCTGTTAATGACAAAATGATTATTGATAAGGCTTGCCAAGCCCCTCTGCTTTGGTCACACTGATTTGAAGCTGATTCGTAAAGTCAGGAGCCCTGACCAATAAAGCTTTGATCAGACACTTGTGAAAACGCCATCGGCTTGCTTTTTTCTTCATGAGCTTCTGATGTAAAACAATGCGTGTCTTCCCAGAGGTGGCTGTGATGAGGCAGTCAGCTGGAAGGGTCACCTTGATGTTATTGCGGTGGCCGTTGCTGGAATGGCCCCACTCTGCCATTTGGCTGATGTGCGCTGGCTCAAGTGAGAGTCATGTGACCTGGTTCATATGCTCTCGCGCTTGCTCGTACATGGCTGGGCTGCGTATTAATGCCGCAGCACTGCGCCAGAACACGAGCCGTAAGAGGCAGCGGGTGTGAAGGCCCAGAGTCAGATCTGTACCCACCTATTATATGTTATTTGAGTTGAAATGAGCATTTGACCTCACTCTAGCAGGTCCTGATGATTACCATCAATAAAGCTGATCCCGGATGCTGAAGATCTTAAAGTTTGCTTAGAGTTCTGGCAATCATGTGACATGCTTTGCATCAGGGTGTAAATGTGCCTTTGAAGGAGAGGACATGTGTGTGTGTGTGTGTGTGTGTGTGTGTGTGTGTGTGTATCCATATTTAGGTCTAGTCAGATAATACTGAAGGTAGCATTAATAAAGTTAACGAGCTTCCTGTGTTCTCTGACTTTATGCTAAAAGAATGCTTTGCAGACCTGAAGCAGCTTGTTTTGATTGGACTGTGCTGCACCGTTCTCTTAAATCACCCCAAATGAACCTTTCATCTACAATTTCACTTACACTCTTGAAAAACTAAAGCCTTTTTTGGGAGGGGTTCCCTACACAATGGGGGTGGCCTAGTGGTTAGGGAGTTGGTCATGGGTTCAAATCCCAGACCAGTTAGTTGCCCTGAGGTACTCTTGAGCAAGGTACAGTCCCTGTCAGTGCTCCCTGGCGCTAATAAGTGCCCTCTGCTCATATTTGTAGTAATGTTTGGGTATTGCAGAGTTCATGGTGTGTTTCTAATGGCAGAATAGTCGCACCACTTTCACAACATATCAGTGAATGCTTCACCAAACCTGAGTCCAGGAACCCACACAGTCACCTTTATTACCCTTTGAGACAGGAGCTGCACAGAGTTTTCATAATGAGTCTCTGATGCTGCTGTGTATGCAAAATGATCTCTGTCAAAACTTGTTTGGCAGAAGATGAATGATGTTGTTTTTTTGGGGTATATGGTTTAAAAATTGACGTTTGTTCCCTACACTGTAGTTGGCACAAAATGTTTCTGCTTTTCAACATGAAGGAAGGAGCTACAGGACTGGTGTTGGAAACATTTAGAGAACCATTTTTTGTAATTAAGAGTGTGAAGAAGATTCCTAAAAGAAGTGTTTTGGAATAACCCTTAAATTGAATCTTTAATCTTTTTGAAGGTTTCATTTCATTATAACGATGCTTCTTCAAGGTGCAACATTATGGGTTTGCTATGTGGAGTTTGCATGTTCTATAGTGGCTTCCTACACAGTATAAAGACATCCACATGACCCTGGTTAGAATAAGCAGCTCAGGTAATGGATGGAGGGATGGATGGTTCTTAGGGAGCTTGAATTGCTATCCTATAGCATCCTTCAAAGAATAATTTCCCATTTGATCAAGAAATCTTATGACAGTATGAGAGACTTTGAACTGCATTGTGAATGTTGTTTAGATCAAAAGCAAACCTTCCTCTTTTGCCTTTATGTACTTGTACTGTACTTTTGTACTTTTATCTCCAGGTTTTTTTACTTATTGACAGAAATGCAGCGCAATGTTTGAAATCATATCCACAGTCATTGGGGACAGTGGCAAGCTAATATTTCTCTGATAAAAATCATTGTGCGTTCTGAGTTGTTCTTTCGAAAACAATACATTTTATTTATAGGTGTTCTTGTCTGTCAGTACTTCGTGAAAATCAATATCATTGTATGACACTAATAACCGGTATATGATGAGTAGTGCTGAGAGGACATATCCGGCCTGGAGCAGTTTATGGGAGTGTGTTTAGTGCAGTGGAGGGCAGCTCGTGTCATGAATAGCTGATTAATTGGTGTCTGGGTGAAGGCCTGCTGAGGGATCCGGATGTTGATGTGCAGCCTGGCACCTTTCCCGCTATAGACGAAAAGCAGAAATTAGATCAGAGGGGATAGCGTGGTGAAATAGCCCAAATGAACCACACCACTGCTCAATTGGGCGGCTGTCTGAGTCCTCTCTGCTGCCTCTACCTACAATCAGAATAATCTCCCGAAGGGCCTCTGAACGCTCCTTTATGTTGTGATGTGCATTTTACGGTCAACAAATTGTAGGTGAAATGAAACCCAAATGAATTATCTGAGCCCTGGAGGGGTTTATCTGGAAACTGTCTGTAGATAAAAGTGGATCACACATTGGATTGAAAAACACAAGCCATTAGACCAAATTTTGATCCATCTTTAAAATCTTTTAATGGGGACCATGGATGGAGAATAATACTCTCTATTTATCTCTCTCTCTCTCTCTCTCTCTCTCTCTCTCTCTCTCTCTCTCTCTCTCTCTCTCTCTCTCTCTCTCTCTCTCTCTCTCTCGTCCCCCCATAGCAGCAGGCTGCACGTTTGATGAAGACTCCGACCCCAGCCTGTGTGAGTTCAGCCAGGGAGAGGAGGATGATTTTGATTGGCAGCTGTTCCGCGCCCACGCCTCGCCTCATGCCACCTCTGATCTCCTGCGTGGTAAGCCTTCCCAGCATCCATCTGGGCTGCCTATTCTCATTCCACCAGCCTATTTCACACTGCTCGCAAACTATTTCACACCGCGTGCTTCCATTTTGAGTGGCGGCCGATGTGGGGCCGGCACCCTGTCAGGGCGGGCTGGGAGCTGATACCAGACCCAGCTTTCTTCTGCTCTTGTTGGCTGCTTTTAGCCAACTTTTGACTTTGGTTTCTCGAATCTCAAGACCAGTGGCTGACTGACTGAAAGTGCAAGTCACTCCAGCAGCATTATTAGCAGGCAGCGTATATATGTGTGTTGCAGGTGTGCATTTGTTTTCTATTTGTTTTCCCACAAGGTGGGAGACTCTGGAAACGTGCAGTGGGTTTCCAGGGCTCTGCAGACAGAGCACTGCTGAAATGAACAGGACTCTACTGGAACCGACATCAACAGCTTATCAGGAATGCGCGGCTTCACGCAAATCAACCTTGAGATGCCAGTTGTGCATAATTCATCAGCTGTAATCAAGCAGTCATCCTTCAGTTCCTACTCACGTCTCCATATTCCAGGGCTGTTACATGTGTCGTCTAAGCCTGGCAAAGTATAAAAGTGTGCATTTACACACATTCGCATATGCACACTGCAAAATAAAACACCTTCATTTAATGCAACGTATGCAATATAACACATATTCATAATCACTTAATAACTTACGATGAGGCTTTTTTACGAATATTTGAATATCATTTCATTTATTTCTAGACTTTATTGCCTTGAGATCTTATTGAGCAAAGTGATCTTGATGCACTCACAGATTGAAAACACAGCACTGAGTGGGTTAATATCAGCAGAAATGGATTGGGCACCTAAAGGAAAAGGAAAAGGAACTCATTTTGAGCATTTTGTCCTGTGTGGTTTGAGCATGATCCTACTTTTTAGTCTAAGATATGTAAGATAAGTAAGATTTCTCTTCATAAAATCACTTAAAAAAAAAAACAGCAATCCTGAAGTGTAAGAATGTAAAGATTTGACAGGTTTACAAAATAGAAGGTTTGATTCTCAGCCAGGATGGCCCGGGAGTGTTGTTCTCTGTGCGGGTTCCTTCGGGAGCAACAGTTTTCTCCCACAGTCCAAAGAGATGTATGTCAGGTGGATAGGAGATGCTAAATTGCCTCTGGGTGGCCGTGTGTGTGTGTGTGTGTGTGCGTGTGTGTGTGTGTGCATGTGTGTGTGTGTGCGTGTGTGTGTGTGCATTTATTTGTGTGTGTGTGTGTGCGTTTATTTGTGTGTCTGGCCTGCGATGGGTTTTTGACTTGCCCTGGGTGCTTCTCTGCATTTTGCCTTATAAATGATTGGTTTGGTTTAAAACCCCTTCTCACTCTGGTTAGAGTAAACTGTATGGATAGATGGATGGATGGATGGATGGATGGATGGATGGATGGATGGATGGATGGATGGATGGATGGGTGGGTGGATGGATGGATGGATGGATGGATTGATGCGTGGGTGGATGGATGGGTGGATGGATGGATAGATGGATGGATGGATGGATGGATTGACTGATGGATGGGTGGATGGATGGATGGATAGATGGATGGATGGACGGGAAAAAGGATGGATGGATGGATGGATCGATCGATGTAAGGACAAATGGTTGGATGGATGGATGGATGGATGGATGCGTGGGTGGATGGTTGGATGGATGGATGGATTGACTGATGGATGGGTGGATGGATGGATGGACGGATAGATGGATGGATGGATAGATGAATGGTTGGATGGATGCATGGACAGGAAAAAGAATGGATGGACGGATGGCTGTCAGGACAAATGGATGGATGGATGTCAGTACGGATGGATGCACAGATGGATGGATGGATTTGAAGAGGAGGATGGATGTATGGATGGATCTTCAAAATGTTTTGAATGCCATTTTTTTATTTTTGCCTTCTAGTGAAATTTCTAGCTGTGGTTCAGCTGCTGTGTGCAGTAACTTCTGTGAATATTCATTTTCCCCGATTAGACAAAAAGAAAGTGTTTTTTATTGTGTTAAATTGGATTTTGAATACAGTTTAAGGCAACACTCTATTAACATAAAGATACTTTATAGTTACTCACCTTAAAATTACTGAACAATTGTCTAAAAAATTGACATCCATTCCACCCAACCCAGATCCCAATATTAATCCAAACCCTAATCCCAACCCTTACTAGTTTTCTACCACGCTGCTGAGAGTGTTCCGAGTTTGTTGTTTAATACATCGTAGATGTAGAGCCATTCGGAAAAGGGGAACCAAATGATGCGTCATGCTGTAAAGAATTCTGAAACAATATTACCGGTCAAGATGCCTTTACCCGGACATGCAAACACCAATACACTCTTCTCAGAAAAGCTCCATTACGCTGCTGATGCACATTATGCGGCGCAGTGATTAGTAAACTCGTGACAAATGGATTTATCTATTGATCGATGAGTTTGATGTTGAAGGGAAGCCCTTCCTAATGAGTGTGCGGTTGTTAATGAGAAAGGATGTGAAAAGCAACAGCCAAACAAACCGCAGAGGTAGAAATTGCATCACATAGCAGAGAGCGGCAAGTTGTAGAGAGGAATGGCAGGATAATGCGAGAACAGACGTGATTAGAATAGGACTGAGCGCTAATGAGGCTTTGACTGGCCCGGGATAGATAATGAGATGGATAAGCAAATGCGTAAGCTTTTCAGCAACAAATAGATTTCGGTCAGGAGAGATACGGAGACTCGCTGAAAAAGCATGTCTCTGGGGAAATGTGAATCAAAACAACATTATTCGAAAGGTCAATTACTACTAAAGGGAATAGCAGGCAGTAGCAGGAAAGGCTTAAAGGCTAGCTCTGTTTAAATAAAGCCCAGCGTTTAGGTTCACATGAGACTGGCTACTGCTGCACACACACACACACACTCGAGCGCACATACATTAACACACAACAGTTCTCTTGAACTGTTACAATAGAATAACCAGCTGAAGGACGAGGACATAAAGCAACTAGCACGTCTCTCCACGTCTCACCAAGAGCACAGAAGCTGTGAAATTATTAATATCCTTCCCAATGGGTTTAATTAAAATGGGCTACTGGTTACATTTGCTGTTTATAGGGCATAAGCAGACTCCGCATGCACTAATGATTTATCAGGTGGAAGAGAATCAACCGGGACTGCTGGACAGAGTGAGAATACAAGGAGATGTGAAGATCACCGTTTGGTCCCGTTCTTCAGTTTTGGTGAGGACTCTGAAGGAGCACTATGTGCCAAGGCTGTTGTTTTGTTTTCAGTCACTCTGCACCATGCGCTGGGAGAGGCCTGGCTTTGATTCTTGAGCTGGAGGGCTGGAGGGCTGGAGGGCTGGAGGGGTGTCACTTCTCATTATTTTCTTTTTGTATATTGATTGAATAATCAAATATTCTATGTTTAAGAATTGCTCATGCGTTCCATTTTGAAGAACATGGTTGAATAACAGTGAACTGAAGAATAACAGTGGAAGCTTATGAAAGGCTCAGTAGTGTTTCGATATATCCACCTGTTCAGCCTGTAGAGATCTGTCCTTGTCCATTCATATCGAGGTTATACTGAGTTTTTGACCCTGGATTCTTTTTGAGTGAAGACACAATCAAAGGTGTCAAAATAGAGGCAGCCTTTAATAAAGTAAAAGCACACGTTCTTGTGTAAGAAAGGCTCCGTCAAAAGTAGAACTACTGATTTAACGCCTTTCCGCAGCACAAGTGAAAAAGTGCAGCCGTCTGGAGCGTCTGTCTGTGCTGAAAGTGAACTGAATCTCACTCCATATTAACAGAATTAAAGACTATTAAAGCCTCGAACTCCAGTAAAAACAATCTACTGAAAATAATCAAGATTAACTTCACCGCTTCACTTTCATCCACGTCGCTACTAGTTCTCCCGTCACGGACACACACTCAACACACCCTGAACTCCACCGTCCACTCTCCGTCCGTCTGTCCTGCACCGATGGACACACAGAGGGACGTCTTTTATTTGTGTTGCTGTCGAGAAATGTCGAGTCTTGATATTGGGAAGATGCACAACCAAGTTCAGAGGGATAAAAAGTGTTTGTTTCTTCTTACCTCCCACCTTTGGCAGCCAAAGGGTCAACCAATCAGAACAGGGGTCATTTGCATAAAATGAAAAGAGACCACAGCAAAATAAATGACTGCATTCAGGGACATAAAACAGCACAAAACGGCATACAGGGGCCAAAATGGCCTAATTAATTCGAAATAAATGAATAAGGACTTATCTTTAACAGGATTAAAATTGACCAAGTCAACACAAGTTTCATTTTCCTGGTCCATCATCATATAATCATTTGATCACCACATTTAAATATTTTTGTGCTTTTAAACCGGAACCTGCAGATAAACACGGCTTTGATCGTTATGAGGTGTCTAAATATTTTTGGCCATATAGTGTATAATTTATTCTTTTATTGGCTAAGCTGTTTACCAAACTCCCACTATTCCTTTACTCATCTGTGTGAGGTTGGGATGTTAGCGTATGGATTATTGTGGATTATAGTGTATAGATTATTGTGGTATATCTTTTCTATCGATATTTAAATGAAAGTATAATAGTCTGTGAGCAGACTGATTCATTTTGTGCAGAATTTGCTGCAGCCCTGGTAAAGATCTGTGTTTTCAGGGCTTCTTCACATCTCATTGCCTTCTCTAACAGTCTTCTGCTGCACTATCACCCTTGCTGCAGAGTGACGGCCCGATGTAGGATATAACTTGTGCTTCGCCGATAAGACTATTTACATTGGGACTGTTTTAAGTGCCCAGCCTGTGTCCTGTGAAGATAGGCAAACTTTGTGAGAGTGTCCCTGGAGAGAAATTAAGATTTGCTATCTGAGGTGAAGGAGGGGAGCATGAGTGGTAGCAGGAGAGGAGGAGAGTTTAATGGGATTCTTGAGCATTAGGCTTCCCCTGTTTACAGTCTTTTCAATTTCCCCTCTGAAATGAGTGCGCTTCACGGGGCGTGCAGAAATGAGAGCAGGGGCTAAATGGTAAACACAGTACAGAGCGCAGATCTGTGACTCAGAGACGGCTCTCGAGTGTACGCGGCTGCCCGTCTGGGACGGGTTCAGTAATCTGTGAGAGGCAGGGGGTTGCCCCTCATGTGAAACGGAGGAAATCAGATGTGCAGACAGCTCTTATCATTGCCCAGAAGCTCCGGTGTCCGTGCCGTTGAATACATGCGGCGCTCTTAATAAAGGTCTAAGGATGTGGGGCCATGACTGAAAAGGGTCCATTGGAATATGGGATTCTTCTGCCTGCTGAATTCTTTTGGTCGCTGCTTATTTGTTTGTCTAGTGCTGTCACATCTCAGCTGCATCACCAAATCGATTTGATGTGCTTGTCAGAGGTGATTGGGCAACAATTTATCTTGCACTGAGCTCTGTGTATGTGGAAACATTTTGCAAGGAAAGAGAAGAGACTTTATTCTGAGACATCAAAAAGTGAAGACTAAAGCCTGGACCTAACTGGACATGCAGTTCTGGAGAAGATCCCTGGGTCAGGCCTTGATCGCCATGACGATCTTTTCGTGCATATGGAGATGCCTTTAATCATTACTGCCATTCTGATCTCTAGGTGCGTTGTCTTATTACCTGTGTGCTCTGTCAGAGGCACAGAGCTGCTACGATATCTGCAGGTCTTAATCGCTTGGCCCTCTCCAAACAACAGCCTTGTGCCCCAGCTGTACATTAGCTGCCCACTCATTCTCCAGCCTCATTCATCTCCTACAAGAGAGAGCCCAAGAGCCCTAGACAGCAGAAGACTGCAGGAAGGCACATCTGGTGGAGTTGTAGGGTCGTTATCTGACATGGCCGACTTCTCCAAATGATCCAATAAAGACTTCCTGCTACTGCTTCTGCCCTCTTCAATCTCCCTCTCCCTAGACAATCTTCAATATTTGTCTCTTGTAATACAAGTGGCAGCAGGGGGCAATTATTTTGAATGACTTTAGACTTTGCTCCTATGTTCTCATTCAGTAGGTTGTAATAAGGAGAGATCGAGAGCTTGGGCTCAGCACCGAGGTCAGAAGCCATGGCCTGTACATGGGATTTTTTGTGAGCAAGGATTTACCTCTATACCTGTGCAACAAATGGATCTACACACCCGTAGCATGGGCTGGCCAGATAAGCCCTCATTATGTGACGTGATTATTGTACAGGCTTTATAATTACACATCCTGTTTATTCGTGCCTCGAAACCCATTCAGTCAATAAAATAATCTCTGGTGATGAATTTTAGGAAGCAGATTTTCTTGCCTGGAGGAATGGCGGTTCGTTTTTGTTTGGTGGACCGGCAGTTCATTCAGCACACGTGTGGAGTGCGCAGAAATCGAAAGAATTTCAGTGGAGAAAAGCCTGCCAATCAGCACATTTCAGCAATTCTGTCTGCAGAATGAGGTACTTGTGCTACTATGAAGTAAAGAAATATTGGCAGCTGCTGTGAAAGGTCACCCCCAAAGAGCATTTCTGCAACGGACGTTTGCAGAGTGGCAGATGAAGGCAAGGCCAAATCAGTTCATCCAAAATCATGCGATGGTATTCTACTCCAGTCTTCGCAAGAATCAATTAATAATCATACGTCTCCCGTTCCCAGCCTTACGGAAATTGAATTAAAACAGTGAGCATTCTCTTCTCTTTGATCTTTTCATCTGATGTGCGATAAACGTGCTTTCCGTCTCGACTGCTCCTGCCCCCCTGAAGTCTCAAGCCATACGTTCCTCCCTCATAATGGAGTCTGCACTCCAAAAAACCCTTAAGACAGTATTATCTGGATTAGGGAGCATGGAACTCCTTCATCAAAGCGTGTATAAGATCAAAGCCCCCTGACCAGTGCTATAATCAAATGTGTGTATCCAACCGAAGATCCAGTCTCGGCTTACTTTGACTTGCTGAGATGTCTTCTATTGCAAACCACGAAAGTGTAAGACCACATGTCCACCAGCAGCTCGAGCAAACATGCTACAGCAGACCCCTCCAGCTTGCCTGGAGCACTGTGTAAACAATGGATGAAAAGTTTGATGATCACTGTTTTCATGCAGCAGGTTGGAGATTTACCTGCCCATACTGGGTACACAGTTTTCTTTTTTTTTTCCCTCTGAAGGAATGTAATATAAAGCCGCCTTGTTTGTCCTGCGAGGGACTTGGGGAGATAAAAAGTGATGTGTGTGTAAATTTTTTGGGCTGCCGTAGGGATGCAGGGTGGAATGAGGAAATAAATGGCCGTGTAAATTCAGCCGGCCAGAGCAGATCCAAATCTAATGGAAAGCAGGGAGCATAAAGTAACAGGCTAAGGTTGGACAACGGCTCAATTGCAGGAGCTTGTATTTATGCAGTGCTGGTGCTTCTGATATATTAGCAGCAAGATAATAATAAGAAGAATAATAAAACTCTTTCAGGCAGTAGAACAACCTTTTCGGACTTTCTTCACGGTCCCTAGTGGCCATTCGGCCGACCTGGACCTTTGGCTCAAATAGAGGTGGAGAGGCTGTACAGGCAATATGGACAAACAACAGAATACGTACTGTGTGTCTGAAGCAAGGCTTTATAGACTCACTGGCATGAAACATTGAAATGTTGCTTGTTTGCTTACAGTAATTGCTAAAAATCTTTTCACCGCTATGGTTGCAATATCTTTATGAAGTTTTTTAACTAAATTGAAATGCATTTCCACGTTATCCTCTTATACAACATGAGAAAATCATGAGCAGTGTCCACTATGGAACCCTTTTATTTAATGGTAATGTGTATATATGGGTCAAATGCAGAGGTTAGGCAGCCATGGCCTAGTGGTTAGGGAGTTGACTTTAAGATCAGTAGGTTGTGGGTTTGAATCCCAAAATAGTATGTTACCCTGAGGGACCCTTGAGCAGGGTACCATCCCCATCACTGCTTCCTGGGGGCTTTAAATAGCTGCCCCCTGCTGCACGGTGTGTGTGTGGGTAAAAAGCCGAGGTTGCATTTTGTTGTGCTGTGTTTTACAATGACAAAAAAATAGTCACTTTCACTTCATTTAAATTTACATTTACATTTAAAATCCTGTGTATAAAAGAGAAAAAGAGGTTTGTTTTTTAAGAGTGTAAAACATGCTGTTTCGTATGGGATATTATGAAAATAAACAATTACATTTTATTTAACGTCAAATAAAATCTTCTTCCTCTTCTTCTTCTTCTTCTTCTGCACATGTCCCAGCCAGCACAGTCTCACTTCTCTGACTTTGTCTCCAAATCGTCCAACCTGAGCTGTCCCTCATTCCAAATCCTGTCCATCCTCGTCAGCTCCCAACACAAATCTCAGCATCTTTTTCATCAGCGCCACCTTCTCCAACCCATATAACATAGTTGGTGTCACTAGCGTCCAGGAAACCTTCCCTTTCGTTTTTGTTGGTATACGTCTGTCACAGAGCACTCTTCTCCACCCAGCCTGCACTTTCTAGTGTTACTTAGATCTTCACGCATTTATGACAGTGTGAACACATGCATATGGATCTGCATTATTGCAAGTATGAGAAGAAGGCGAACACTGAAAAGTTATTTTTCCATTTACTGTTGAGTTGTGTGATATGCTGCTCCACCTTTGTCAAGGAAAGAGTTTTTGCCTCTAATTTGTTGTTTTTATTATATTCCCGCTTGCAACGCTGTGCGGGAGAAATGCACGGCCGCTTGCTGGGTATCTTACTGTAACTGAATGTTCTCCTTGGGTATTTTTTCACTGTTTGATGCTACGAAAAGAAAAAGCACCCTGAGACATGACATTAAGCCAGGCATAAGGGGGCGGGTTGGCTCTATGTTAATGCCAGCCCCTCTGGCACCTGCCTCTGTGTAATTAACGTCCCTTTGGGCCTGCAACAGGAAGGACCTTCATGAGTGAGGTTGTCTGTTTAACAAGATAATTGCGGACGCAGCGGCGCGCTCAGCAGCGGCCCTCAAACGGGATGACTGGGTCACCTTGACCGCAGCGAGTCAACACGGCCGGACAGCTTATCTTTGATGGCCCATCTAATGGAAAAAAGTAGAGGAGGGAGAAAGGAGGGGGGTGAAGAAGATGAAAGAAGAGGAATGTGTGTTTATGGCTCTGCTTCAGTGCAGAGCTTTGTCCGCGGGCAAAATGGCTGCAGCCTGTGTTTGTGTTGTCACGCTGGCTTAACTGCTCCGTGAGGCAGGGGACTCTGGTGGGATACCCCCCAGTGTGTTTTTTTTTCTCTCCTTTTCTCTCTCTCTCTTTCTCTCTCTCTCTCTCTCTCTCTCAACTTTCGACCACTCACAGTGATGCAGAACAGCCCTCAAAGCCCTCACAGATGTGGAATTAGACAAGCAGACCGAAGGATGCGCTGCATTAAACTGAGTCCGGCCCTACAGGCTGACAAAAGCTGGACCTAACAGTGCACTGCGGATTAGCCCACGTCTTCAGGGCCGTGTTCACGATGTGGAACGCTCGTAAACAACATGAAGTAAAACACAGCCTGCTGGATGTTAGCTGTGAAAGAAACATTGCATATACTTTTCATTAAATGAAAAAGGACAGATATATAGTACAGTGCAAAAGTAATGAACCACCTCTCAGTTCTTCATTATTTGCTAGGTTGGTCTATTTTTTGCCATATTTAGTCGATTGCATGAGCACAAGATTAGTGCCCCAGGCTGCAAAGTGGTTAAAGATATAAGGTTCTAGATAAAAGGGTTCCAACCGTTCAGCATTCAGCATTAGTAAACGAATCACCTGATCATCTGGAATCATCTGCACCTGTTTCTTCACTGCTTCATGTCTTAAGACGCTTTGTTCTGCTTGAAGGTTCAGACGTAGATCACTGTGTGGATTAACCAACACAGAACCATCAAACTTCTCAGGTACAGAGACTGGACTGAAAATGAGAGACAACAACACTGTCCTTCAGGAAGATCTGGAGAACTGCTCAGGTACAGAGACTGGACTGAAAATGAGAAACAAAAACTTTGTCCTCTGGAGAACTGTTCCTCACAATATAAGAAAAATACAAGAAAGTCACTTTGGAAGCAAAATGAGAAGTAATGAGTGAAGCTCCAGATTTTTTTTTAAAGTTCTGTTTGTGCTTTTCCCAGCAGAAGCTGTTTAACCAGTTTGGATTTATTAAGGCTCTAAAGCAGGGGAGACCGACTTCCATAAACGCGCTGTTTTAGCTGCAGGTGAAACGAGGGCATTCGTTCTTAAAGCTGCTGACTGGGCTGCATTTAGGTTGTGGAAATGATGTTGCTTCACAGCTCGGAGCCTGGGTTTTTCATCAAAGGTCGAGCTGCTTGCTCTGGGGGATGCTGTAGCTGCTTGCTGTGGGGCTGCAGCCCCATCTTTTCACAGCCCATGCCATCTGCGCTGTGATTCAGTACCCTGCTTCACTGCGCAACCGGGCCCTCAGATACTGCATACAGACTGTAGGCGGTGAGCCTCTCAGCCTCTAGCACATATGTGTGAAACACACACACACAACACACATCCTAGAGTATGTATTGAGTTTTCTCCATTTTGTCCTCTAAACTTCACTGAAACAAGTTTTCTGGCTTTTAATCAGACGTCTGCGTGGTTTTGTTAGAGTCAGAAACAACAACAACAGCAGCTCAGAACACTCAGCAGAGGGATTTAAAATTAAACTGTCTCATTATCACTGAATCGGCTTTGGTCCAATTGTTTCAGTCTGCAACACAAAAAGTGTGCAGAGCCCATAATGAGTGTTGAAGGTAAGAGCCAACGCAGCAGTCCGGTCCCATCCATCAGCCTGACGGCTTCTGCTGCCATGCAAGTCTTTAGCATTTGAAGGCTCCTCTCATGTGCTATTCACTGACGAACACCGAAAACGAATAATTCAAGTACCGATTAATTCATCCTCTTTCATTCTTCTTGACCACATCAAGATAACGATACAAACTTAATCTAACTGACTGTACAGGATCAAGGGACTGATGAAGTTTCTTTGTCAGCCTATGAGAATAGAGTTTTTCTCCCAGTTTGCAGGCATATGAAAGTGAAAGTGACTATTTTTGGTCATGGTGAAACACAGTGAGCTACAAGAAAATTCAACCTCTGCTTTTCACACATACACACCGTGCAGCAGGGGGCAGCTATTGAGAGCGCCTGGGGAGCAGCGATGGGGACACTACCTTGCTCAGGGGTAGTTCAGGGCAACCTACTGGCCTGGGATTCAAACCCATGACCTTCTGATCCTGCTCCCTAAGCACTACCACCACTGTCCCTCCATGATGAATTAATGAAGTACGGATACTTTGTTGCTAGTTTTCTGTACTTTGAATATTTATTCCTCTGATGACTTTTTTTTTCTCCTTCCTTCATTTTACTCTCGGTTTTAATATAAATATCTACTTCTTTACATTCAGGACAGACCCCTTCAGTTTGAATGCATTTGAGGAGAATGCTCCATTATTTTTTTTAACCCCTTCCTAGCATCAAAGACCATTTATGCCTAAAAGGACAACAACACACAGAGAAGACAGTCCCCAGGTGTGTCCCATGGTGCAGGACAGACATTACACAACATTGCAACATGTTAGAGAGAAGAGAGGGAGAGTGGACGGTGGAGAAAAGGCGTGTATTGAGTGTGATGTCCATGACGGGAGAACTAGTGGAGACATGGATGGATGATTATGACCAGTCAGATATCCGTACTTTGACTTTTAAAAATAAAAAAATGCGTGTATTTTTGTTTCTAACAATCTGATCTGTCTATAGGCTGGATTTGTTAAGGTATTCTTCTCTCAGAGCTCATTTAGATATTGTTTTGACAATTACACAATATTTCTACTATTACTAATAATTTAAAACAAAACTGCAAATGACTGTGTTTGTGTAAAATCACCTTTGCCATCAAGATGCATGCTAATAAGACGATCAGTCAAGCTTTATCTCCAGTCAATCGGAAAGCCATCTCTCATCGGTGAGGGCCACGGTTCATCATACTGGTCACTACCCATCATTAGACATTACTGCCCTTCATTCAGGTAATTACAGAGCACTATATCCTGTTCCACTTCCCAGCATGAGAACAAGTGTCTGAGAATAGACTAGCCGGCTGCAGGAGTGGATTTGAGACACAGGGGTTGTCTTTCCCTTCCTTGCCCTCTTTCTCACTTGTTCTCGCACCCT
Source organism: Hepsetus odoe (assembly GCA_017165825.1). Classification (NCBI taxonomy): domain Eukaryota; kingdom Metazoa; phylum Chordata; class Actinopteri; order Characiformes; family Hepsetidae; genus Hepsetus; species Hepsetus odoe. The sequence continues at coordinate 3,942,552 of CM029379.1, forward strand.
CTCTCTTCTTCTCTGGTGCATTCAGTGCACAGAGAAATGACCATAATATCCCATGTCTCACATGACACGCTGTGGTTGTAATTGATATGTATACGGGGGCTGCCGGGTGGGGTCATTTGCATATAATCGTGTTAACTGATATGATAATGAATGTGGTGGGCCTGATGCAAGCAGAAAGCCTCTCTGCAGATGGATGGCCGTTTGAATTAATCACAATAAGCGATACATTATGTCCGCTAGCGGAGGCGCTCCTCCCTATCTGCCCTGCTCAGCACACCTGGGGAGATTTACAGCGGCCGCATGGGCACAATAAACGCTGCCCTCCCTATTTATACAACTCTACTGCTTTTAATTTGTTTGGCAATGTTTTTTTGTTTTTTTTTCCAAGTACCTTTCGAGTGGGCCGCGTCCCTCGTGCTCACGGCCACCTGCAGTTTGTTCTACTTCTTACGCAGCTGGCAGACGCTAAAAGCCACTTAATATCATGGCAGTGTGGAAAATATAAAAGGAGGAAAGACTCGTTTTAAGGCGTGGAATGTTCAGCATGGCTCCGGCTGCATTCTAGCAGTAATTAAAGAGCTTAATAACATGTCGTTATTAATTAGACATGCTGCAACTACGTTCACGGCCTTTGCAGAAGTCAGCGAAGCACCAACAGCCTGTCTCCTTCGCTACCAGCTGTTCCAGCGCACTTAGCATGCATGATTGATTCTACCTGTGTTAACAAAACGTTCCATTAGCTATTAAAGAGCAATCAAGGAGCACATCAAAGTCACTTATGCCCTACCGTTAGACCTGGGTTTTCATTCAGGCTTTTCAGTAAGGTAACCTCCGCTTGCACGCAAAGATATTTTGGGAGACGCACTGGAGCATTTGAAACACCTACACACTCCATGTGTGGATAAAAAAAAAAAATGCAAAAAAAATGACAGAGGATGAAGGTAAAAGCGAACCAAAAAGTGCTTGAAAACCTGAGTTACTAAGTTTGGAGGTGCTTTTTGCTTTGGAAATTTGAATTTTCTCATTCTTAGAAGCAAGAGCAAGTTTGTGCTAAGATTTTAACATGAAGTAGCTCTTTAGTGCTACTTTGAAGAAAAGAACTGAACTTACACTTACATTCGTATCTTTCTGCAAACGCACAATTAGGAAGGTGGATTTAGTTGCATTATTTTATTTGTGCAGATCAGCTGTGTCTAATCCCCCAAGTGCAAATATGGTTTTTCTTTCCAGACAAGCAGGAGCACACCTGATCCCACTTGTCTGCTCAGTTGGTTTGTGTCTTGAATTATGGGTGAAATGTGCCCCTGCTGTGATGAAAATAAAATCTGCAGCCTCGCTGACCTTTTTACACATAATACCAGACGCACTTGGTGTCCTCTATGTTGTTATATTTCACACTTTTGCCAAAAAGAAAGATTTTTCTCAGTTGAAAAGTATTGTATTTTGTTTTCCGTGGACAATGTAGATGATATAATCTGTAGTTATATATCTATTATTATTATTATTATTATAACATTTTCATGAAGAAACAGGTGCAGATGATTCCTGACGATCTGACCACTGAGTGTTTGGAACCCACTAGGGCAGCGGTGGCCTAGTGGTTACGGAGTTGGCCCCGGTATCGGAAGGTCATGGGTTTGAATCCCAGACCAGCAGGTTGCCCCGAGATACCCTTGAGCCAAGTACCGTCCCCATCACTGCTCCCTGGTTAATTTTAAGAGCTGCCCCCTTCTGCACGATGGGTGTGGGTGAAAAGCACAAGTTGAATTTCATTGCGGCTCATTGTGTGTTGCTTTTCACAATGACAAAAAATTGTCACTTTCTATCTAGAACCTTGTGTTTTTAGCCACTGCAGCCTGGTGCTCTAAAACATTCGTTCCCATTTCCTTCATTCATTTACTCAATATGGTAAAGACTTGATGGGGAAAAGGTACTATTTTTGCACCAACAAGCTGATTCCATGACAAAATTTAAGAAGTGAGGGGGTCAAGACTTTTTCACTGTGATGTTTATACATTTTCTGTGTTTTAGGGCTTGAGCTGCCAAACCAAGCATGTCTAGGTTGACTGACTACATCCGGGAAAGAAAATACATTTTTGGTTCTACAAGCGTACGGTTCTAGATCTCACTTTTAGCCTTGTCTGCATCAGATCCCGCCCTCATATACAGATCATCATCCCTTGGTTTCTAATAGGCATTCTGGGATTTGCCTGTTTTTTTTCTATTAATAAAAGTTTTTACAGGAATACATATGTCTTTACTAGAGAGAAAAAGAGAAGAGAGTGGGAATAGTGCTCATGATGTGAGCTCCTGTAATTCTTCATGTTCTGAGACTCAAACACTTCCCCGCCCCTCCATCCCCTCATCCATTCTCCTCGCCCCCACCGCCCATCCTGCTGAAACAACAGGGTAAATGAATCATTTTGGGGGTCGGAGAGCTTTAGATGTGACTGCTTTGAGCTAGAGAAAGAGATAGAGAACGGAAGCAAAGATGAAGAAAAAGAGTCAAAGCGATAAAGTGATAGAGTTGAAGGGCGATAAGCGAGTGGCATCGTGAGCAGTTACTCGTAGGAGGAAGACAAGAAGCAGGACAAGAATGAAGCAGATATGATTTTGCCAAAAGACAAAAGTTATGAAGAGAGAGTGAGCGAGACAGAGAGAGAGGAAGCGCAATAGAGAGATGTTCAAAGGGAGGCGGCTCTGTTCTGGAAAGCACAGGAATTGGAGATATTGCGAAAAAGAAAAGAGAGTGATGCTAAACTAAGAGTGGAAAGCGACATATGGAGCGCGGAACACATGGGAGAAAATCAAACTGACCCTTCGCTCTTCTGATTTAAGTCTTTCTTTACACACACCACACACACACACACACACACACACACACACACACACACACACACACACACAGCTCCTCCAAACAGCTTAAACCATTAATTATAGAGGTTTTTTTGATGGAGCTGGAATGAGATTACAGAACGTCATTTATGTATTGTCACTCGACGGTGAAATGCTTGGAGTGTGATGACAGTAGGCAAAGTGGCTTTTGTTCCAAGCGCTCTTCTTTCTTTTCTGCGCGTAGAAAGTACGGCTCGTCTTTTGAGATTCGTTTGTGGATCTGATAGAGCTCTGCAGTAAATAGCCTGGCCCCAACCCGAAATCTCTCCGAGGCTTGAAATGAAAAAAAAAAAAAAGAAAAAGCAGAAAAAAAACAACTCTTCAGAAAAGTTTTGTTGCCCACAGCTTTATCCTAGCCTCAAACCACAGCGAGTGTGTGTTGTGCCAGCAGTGAGCCTTCGCCTGGTCCGCGCTGTTTGAGGCAGAGCTGAAGAGCAGGCCTCTCGGAGGAGGCTAACTCAAACACCCCCAGACTGCTACTCCAAATGACTGCTGGGGATTCTCTAGCTGGATCTGTCTGAAGCCATCTACTCAGGCTGAGGCACTGCTAATACAAGGGGATGTGAACTGGAGTGTAGAACTGAGAGAACGACATGAACACAACTGGCAAACTAGCAACAAGGAGAGCAAACATTCAGCCTAATGAGTTACATGGCTGAAAATATAATTGCATTGAAAACAAATGGCTTGCATAAAGCAGGGGGTGGGGAAGCATGGTATGTTAGGAGTAAATGTTTAAGAGGAGCAAAATGAACTGCCTGTGGGGTAAGAATTTCACTTGGTAAAATACAGAAATTGCCCAATAACTTTGCATATGATTAGATGCTACCATGCACTTAAAATGCATGTTTTTGCAGCATTACGCATTCTGTACTGACGCCCATGGACACACACAGCTATCATTTTAATGGCTCTGAGCAGTGTCCTTCAGTGTCTATAATGGAAATGTCGTCAATTTTATGACAGTCCTTATGCCGAGCACTGCTAAAGCTCCCATTGTGATTTTAATGCAGAGGGATGGAGCAGCTGCATCCTCATCACCTTGCCGGAAGCTGGAGCCTAGAAGGAGATCCTACTGGCGCTGTTAATGGAAAAGCTCGCTGTAGGTTCGACCTTATATTTGTGCATCGCCTTGGGAGAAAGCACTCTCTCCCAACAAGATGATGATCAGGTGGGGGTGATCTAGAGGTCAGGTACTCACCCCTGGACCGAGAGCTTCAGATCCTACCACCACCGCTACCATTGTTAGGTTCCTTAGGTTCCTAAACCCCAGGTTGTTGGATATGAGCATCTGCTAAATGCCATGAATGTAAATGGAGCAGATGGGTGTGGAACATCACAAAATTGAGAGTTTCTGGCAGCTTGACAAGTGAAACACTCAAAATGCTGCTTATGCTTTACCTGAGATCAGAAAAAAAAAATCCTAATTCACGTCTTCTCTTAATATTGGAGAAACTTTCCAGACCTACTTGAGCTGTTTTGTAGTTTTTGTTGCAGGGTTAGTTCGATCATGTGATAAAAAATGCTGAATTTTCATTTCAAGATGATATACAGCGCTGTGCAAAAGTTTTAGGCAGGTGTGAAAAAATGCTGTAAACAAAGAACGCTTTCAGAAATGGAAGTGTTCATCATTTATTTTTATCAATCAGCAAAATGCAGTGAATGAACAAAAGAGAATCTAAATCAAATCAATATTTGGTGTGACCACCCTTTGCCTTCAGAACAGCATCAGTTCTTCTAGGTACACTTGCACACAGTTTTTGAAGGAACTCGGCTGGTAGGTCGTTCCAAACATCTTGGAGAATGAACCCCAGATCTTCTGTGGATGTAGCTTCCTCACATCCTTCTGTCTCTTCATGTGATCCAGACACACTGGATGATGTGGAGATCAGGGCTCTGTGGGGCCAGAAGAACTGATGCTGCTCTGAAGGATAAAGGTAGAAACACCAGATATTGATCTGATTTAGATTTTTCTTTTGTTCGCTCACTTTGCATTTTGTAAATTGAGCAGAATAAACAATCATTGTTTATATTTCTGAAAGCGTTCTTTGTTTACAGCATCTGCATAAAACTTTTGCACTGTACTGTATATAAAAATGAGCATTTTAAATGTAAAGGTATTTTTAAAGGACCTCGTAGTTCCATGAACAAAATAAAGTTTCAACTACGGAACAATCTTTCTCTTGATAGTAGAGAAAGTCTGATAGTCTGATTCCTCGGCCACGTTTAGTTTTAGTTTTTTCCTTAACATTTAGCAGTAATGATTATTATGTATTATATGTATGATATATATTTTTTGTGTATATATTATTATGTATGCATTTGTTGTGTTTTGTACAGTATATATACATTTTTAATTTCCCATTAAGCATTTTGGAATATAAATATTTCTAGTAATTAATATGAAAAGTGAAAAAAAAAAAATAATCACACTCTAAACTCAAACAGCAAAAAAATGAGTTGCCTGTTCGGCTGGGTGAGGTTGAAATGCCTTCTGTTCAGAGCTGTAAATGAAGTGTGACATAAATTTAATGCATGTGTCAGACTGTACATTTTTCATTTTTAAGGAAGCAAATATTGCTTTTCATCTTACAGCTCTTGACCACAGAATGAATGAATTTACTTCTGTTTTGTTCTATCCTGTGTTCCTCGGCGAGCAGGAACGTTGCAGGTCTGTCCCTTGCAGGGTTGTAGTGATAAGTGCTGCAGGATCTGCTGCATTTGCAGAGATTTAGTGCTGGAGCATGAGAGCAGTTAGCTCACTGTCCTTTACATTGTCTCTGTCCGTCCCGCAGGCCCATCTACATCTACGTTTTGCCCTTTGTCAGTCTCTTTAGATGGAAGGTGAGTCAAAATGGCATTGTGTCTGAGTCATTAAATACCTCCATGTTCTTAATCAGAGCTACAGGACTTTTTCCCTTTGTTGAACTGGGGTCAGTCAAGCCCTGCTGACTGCAGCCCATCCTAGTGCACCTCTCCAGGCTCTTTGCATCCCCCCTGCGATGCTCTAGGGTCAGTGCCCACCATCTCCAGCCACCCCAGTCCCTCATTAGAGCTGCTCCCAATGGCCTCTGTGTGACTGGTGCCTGTCAATGCCACCCTCCAACAGCCTGCAGTGAGGCCAGGGAGCCGGCACCGCACCATCACACAGCACCCTTCTCCAGGAACGCCATGCTCCGGGAGCTACGCATTGCATCGTCTCTCACCAGGACTGCAGAACACCAATTAAGCTCCCTCACCCTGCTGCTGCAACGAAACGTGCAAGTCTCTTGGCTTTAATTAAATTAGGTGAGAAAAGCATAAATCGGGCCACGTTACTCGTCTCTCAGCAGCTCTATTTTACATGTCGGAGGGGTCCGATTAGAAACGTTAACTGGAATTTATTGGCCAAACAAGGTAGACAATTTATTAGGAACCTCTTGTTTCCTAAGGATTTAATTGGGTCTAAGACCCCAGCCCAAACCCTAACACTTCCAAACGTGACGATGTGGCAATGAAACACTTCAAAGTGAACTCAAGGGGACTTAAAAATACTCCCACATATTATGGAGAATTTTCAAAAAAGCTTTGTGAATGTGAAGTGGGAGAATAAAGGAAACCTTGATAAGGATTCATACATACATGCATACACACACACACACACACGCGCGCGCACACACACACACACACACACACAGGGTTGTTTGCAGTCGTAGGATGCAGCTTTGTGAGTGGCTTGTCTGTGTCTGAGACAGAAGGCTTAACTGGCTCACAAGTTCAAAGGCTTTCCCTCTAATGCTGCTGCTGCTGCTTGCATATACTCATTTTTCTCCTCTCTCTCTTTCTATCACACACACACACACACACACACACACACACACACACACCTCTTAATTCTTAACACAGCCCTACCCTAACCAGCGTCTGATCTCAGCTTTGCTTAGAACGCAAGGGCCCCAGATATTCACTGTATAATTTGATTTCATTTTCGATTGTTATAACATTCCTGTCAAAACTGCACGGCTGTCTGGAGTGTTGTGACTGCAAACACTCGCAAGCTGCAGTCTTCACCTTCCCCTCCCTTCCTCAGATCACATCTGTACTCTCCTGAAATACTCCTCCTTAGAGGCTCCCCTCCTAACAAGATACGCATCCCGATAAGCTCCCAAATTTATTTTGAAAACATGTCAGAAATATGAAACTCATACCCACGAAAGGCTTCGCTAAGATAAACATTTGTAAGGCACATAAACCGAGTCTAAAGGAAGAGATATTAAGCTTAAGGGATCCTTGATTATTATCGAAGCTCTTCACCATGTTTTGGCCTCGTTGACGCTCACGTTAGGCTGAGCAGTTGGGAGAACTGAAATAAACTTTGGTTTCTCAGGACTTTTTAAAATCTGAATGGCTGAGAATAAAACGCATTGCTGTGTTTGGGGCTCATTTGAACATTTGTGCATGATTAACTAGAGAATTCAACTTCTTTTGGGTGCTTTTGGTTAAAAGATGCACTGAAAACATCACTCTGGAAGTAGAAAATGCCGATTTGATGGAAAAATATGAGATTTTCTAAAACTACAGGGTATTTTTGCGAAACTCGATGCGCAAATCAATAAAAACTGACCTCAGGCCAGCAAAACATTACACATCTCTTGCAAAAGCAAACAATTCTTGTGAAACTCTTCAAAATCGTTTTAAAGAGTGTGTTTTTCATCAATGTAGTACACACACCAGCATCTGAGCAACCTCATAAAGCATCAAATATGCTATGATAGTATCAGTGAAAACACACACACACACACACACACACACACACACACACACACACACACACACACACACACACACACACACACCATCTCAGTGTGTAAAGTACAAATGTGGGTTCCAGTCATAACACACTATCAATCCAGTATTTTTTCCTTCATCTCATCCTTCTCCTCCTCTTGCTTTTTGCTTTGTTCTTTTGTAGTTTTCTGTTCAACCTGGTCCTTTGTAGTTCTCCAAACCACATGTTTACCTCTGATCTGTTTATAGTGAGCCAGTGTGCAAAAGTCCAATGCAGAGACCGATTTGAGCCACGTATCCTAACCAGGGAACTGGAGCCTAAACCAGCATCTGACCTGATCCTCATGTCTTTGGGAGGAAACCTGTCCTCTCGTTGGAAACTCACATGTACGAACATGCACGTTCCACAGAGAAACAACCAAGGACTCCATGACCACCTTCTCACCGGGGGACAAAACTCACTTTCTCATTCTTCCATCCTGAATATTGTTTCAAGCCATGCTGGAGTCTGTCCCAGCCCTCACAGTGCGAGAGGCGGGGAAACACCCCAGACAAACACACACTCACATCTAGGGGGGCAGTTTAGCATCTCCAGTCCACCTGACGTGCATGTCTTTGGACGGTGGGATGAAACCAGGGCTTCCGGGGGAAACACACAGGGACACGAGAAGAACATGTCCGATCCACACAGAAAGTACCTGGGCCCCCCCATCTGGGAATCGATCCCAGGACCTTCTCACTATGAGGTGACAGCACTTTCCACTGTGACATCTTGCTGCCCAACAGCTAGACATGATCATTTTACTAAAGAAGCTAAACACTGATCTTCGTCATTTACACCAGATGTTGACTTCAGACACCGAGCCCACCTTTGGGTCATTAACTCTCAGTTATAGACCTGTCGAAGTGGTGCAAAACAGCTATGCCAAAAAGATCCCCCAGTTTTTTATATAAAAAAAGCTATTTTTGAAGCCAGTTTGTTGGCTCCCCCTTTGTCTAGCAAAAAGCATTGCATGCCCCTCATTAAAATATCCAAAGTTAGCAAAATAATTTGGAAATTACTCAAAGTTACATACAATCTCTGCATCTGCATTTGCTTCCCCAGCCTGCATGCCTCAGTGGAAGCAGATGTAATTGTGGTGTGGGGTTTATATGAAAGGTTAAGGTGACACTTGGCCACGCTCAGGTTGCTTGTGCGTCATTCCCAGCTGGACGTCTGCTGCTCCACTTACACTGATATGCACTCTTTGCTCTCTGTGGAGCAAATGCTTCCACTCAACAGACCATAGTCTCAAATCAAGCAGGCCAATCTTTTTCCAACGATCATTTTAGGAGTATTTATTTGAAGCTGGTTCATATTCTGTTTTCACTTTACCCTGGAAGTGCATCTCCGTTAGACAAATAGAAAACCCACCTCGCTCTTTCCATTTCACGTTAACTGGAAGTTCACTCAGGGAGAGGCGAGGGTGTCAACACTGGCCAACACCGTGCACGCTCTCTGACGTAGGTGAAGAGGACGATGACAGAATGCTCGGCCCTTAAGCCTTTTTAAAGACACTGCAAAAAACAAATGCACTAAACTGTTGTCCATGTTTCTGCTGAAGAAGGAACGAGTGAACTGGTCATGTGAATTACATCCCAGCTTAATAATATCCTGGAGGGAGAAATTTGTCTATAAATTATGCTTCTTTTTTTATTCATCTTGCTTTTGCTGCAGAGTTCATTTAAGCCGTTGCAAAGACGCGATGGTTTTTCTGAAACGTCAACAGCAAACGAACTGGGACACATCATAAATGAATAGCAACATCCGGCGAAGCAACGATCGGCTTCTCCTTCGTTGGGCTTTGGAGTAATGTTTGATCATAACGAACGTTTATGGAGACCTTATATATTGTGAACAGTTGCTGCTGAGCTGCGTAAAAGCTCATCATCATAAAGTTTACTGGCCTTCAATTTCACTAGGACGACTCTGCTGCCTAATTTATTCCCAGCCGTGATGCTCCATGCCTCTGGTTTCCATAGAGAATGAATGACTTCCCGATTCTCTCACCACTCTCACCACAGTGTGAACCCAAAGTTAGGAGTTCTGATCCGGAATATATTGAGTGCAGTAAAAAGGTGTGGTATTGAAGGTTTTTACTCTGTCTCCGTGCAGTCTGGATCCATGTGTGGTTTGCATGTTCTGTCCAAGTCTGTGTGGGATGGTTCCTTGCTCAAGGGAACCTCAGGGCAACCTATTGATCTGGGGTTCAAACCTACAACCTTCCAATCTTGAGGTCCTCAAAACTAAGCCACTTCTGCCCCGGGTGATTGTTTCAGCTAATAGACTCGTCATTGTGAAGAGTTACTTGCATTTTGCTCCGCTGTCGAAGTATAATCCAGCTATTACATACTTAATTAGTGACTTACATTTACATTGATTTACATTGATCGGTGTAAATAGTCTGCAGGGCAGGGCTTTCACATCAAGAAATAACAAAAAATGTATGATGTGTAAATGAAATGTAAATGCACAATAATTGCTCAAGAAATGCAATTTACAGTGAATAAAAATCCCCCTTTTAACTCAAAACAAATGTGGCATCAGTTTTCCAGGTTTACCCATTTTCAGGCTCCAAACAGATCATGGAATTATGAGGACACCCGAGAGAGGTGGCACATGAGGCTCAGGTTCATTTTCTTTTGCGGCAAGGTCAAATGCTGGTGCCATTCATTTCTTTACTATGAATGAGTGATGACTGTCATCAGTAAATATCATGCTTTCATTATCGCTGATCTTAAGTAACCCCTCAGTTGCTGAGTCAGATGTGTTGGAGAAAAGAGCAAAGCGGGACTGGGATTGGGAAGCACCGCTCTGAGCTGTTGGAACGGCAATCAGCTGGGGAATAACAGATGTTGGGGAGGAGTGTGAAGAGTGTGTGTTGTGTTTTGTTTGCAGGAATGGTGAGTGGGAGCTCCCGTGAGCCCACCGACACCCCATAAATATGTGAGTGTGTTTCTGCGTGTGCTCTGCAGTCACAGCTAAGCATTAATATCTGTGTCTGTGTGAGTTACACTGAAACGGAGGCTAAAACAGCGCTGGCAGCGGAGCTACAGGCTTTTGGCTCTGTTCGGATCATGCCAGGCAGCTGACCATAATAAGGAGTGAAACACGGGTAAATCCTCAGTCTCTCAGAGTGATATCAACGACGAGTTCATTTACACAGAGAAGGGGCTGTGATTGATGCTCCTTCCGTGCTTCATCATCCAGCAGACCGTAGAGTGCAGAGGAAAAAGGCCTTGAAAAGACAGCGAGAGGAGAGTGTGGGGAGGGCTGTGTGTTGAGATCTCTCTAGAACAATTTCCTACCATTCCATCTATTTCCATCCTTCCATTTCCATCTGTTTGAAGTGAAAGTGACTATTTGTCATTGCGAGATATGGCACAGCACAAAGTGAACCACAATGAAATGCATCCTCTGCAATTAACCACCACACACCGTGCAGCAGGGGGTGGACATATAGAGCACCCAGGGAGCAGTGAAGGGACAGTACCTTGCTCAAGGGTACCTCAGGGCAATCTACTAGTCTGGGATTCGAACCCATGACCTTCTGATCCTGAGGCCTAATCCCTGTACACTAGGCCACTGCTGCAAGACTATCTGCCACTAGTGGGTCCATTAAAAACCAATGGAGACAAGATAAGAAAAAAAGGCTGAAAAACTTTGTTTTTTTTCATACAAATTCTATAAACATGCTAATGTTAATAGTAATAGTAAGTATAGGATATTATTAAGTAATCTATTTCCTATTATTACTAAATAATTAACACCAAAATAGCTGTAATAATAATAATAATAATAATAATAACAGCAACAACAATAATAATAATAGTGGTAATAATAACAATAGTAGATTATAGAATGTTATTATTATTATTATTGTTGTTGTTGTTGTTGTTGTTGTTGTTATCATTTTATTTGATCTTATTTTATTTCTTTATTTATGTATTTTTAGTAGTAGTAGTAGCATGAAAAAATTATTAATAGACTTTTCATTTATAACTAAATACTTAAAACAAGCTTTAGTTTCTCTCCACTTGGCAATGTATTTTGCTATTTCTTGGGCATGCCAGGAGCAAGATGTACTCTCTGTCTCATTGCACTGATAAGACTAAAACTGAAGGAACTCTTGTGTAAAGCAGATCCTAAAAATGGGCCCGTGTTAATTTGAAACGGTCTATTATCTGTGCAGTGTGCAAGAAAAACAGGCGAATGAAAAACCCTTTGTATTTTTTTCCCTTTTCTTTTTAAAAAAGCTGTAAATCCCTCGGCACTAGTCAGCTTTCTTCTGCGGCGCCCGGCTGCAACATCCCTTGAACATCAAGAGCATGTAGGAATACAGCAGGCTGTCAGTAATGTAACACCGGAACAGCAATATAAGATAATGTTGGCAGATTGTAAGTGCTCCAAGGCTTAATTTCAGCACATTGAATGGGGGGATTTTGGTGACCCAATTATTTTTACTTTTCTTTGGGCACAGAAGTAACTCAATATCATGTGCTCAGGCAAACGGAGGGGGAAAAAAAAAATCTATAAATCAAATTTCAGTGAGTTTTGCATAAACCCACACTTTTCTAATAGAATATGCATGAGAGTTGGGTCCTGCTGGAAAATGAAACCTGGATCTAATCGCCTGCCCAAGTTATTTCCTGCTCCAATATTAGCCAGCTCCTCCCCCCCCCCCCCCCCCGGCATCCGGTTATTGGCTGTAGACATAACAGGACAGAGGAGGAACCGGGAGCCGCCGGTGTTCTGCTCCAGAAGCTTGAAGGAAAGGGGCTCAGGTCATTAACACACATTCGGCTGGAGGGTTTTATATGTTCCCTGTCTCTACGTTTGAGGTTAATGTTCTTCCCCGACAGACTGTATTAAAGGATGTTTTATTGATCGCTGTGAAGCATGAAGGAAGTATGATTACATCACAACCGTGCGGTTTGGATGCAGGAAGACGCTGAGTGGATTTACTGTCCATTCATATTGACAAGTGGAGAGCAGTGGTTTTGCTGACGACATTAACCGGAGCCACAGAGACATCCTGTGGTCCTCAAGGCATCTTTTTGTGGTTGCACATCTTTTCTGGAATCTCTCTGTGAATTAAAACACTGTGCAAAAGTCTTAAACCCCCCCTCATTTCTTTATATTGTTTCTAGGAATCATTTTGGTGCACATATACTATTTTATTCCTGTCATTTTTGGCATATTGAGTAGATTAAATGAAAGAAATGGGGGAAAAAAAATGTTTAAGGACTCCTTGTATGAAGATACAAGGTTCTAGATGAAGGAGAACCACTCAGCATCAGCAGTGAACTAGTCACCGGATCATCTGGAATCATCTGCACCTGGTTCTTCACTGCTTCATGTCTTAATTTAGACACTATGTTCTGCTTGAAGGTTCAGACGTAGATCACTGTGTGGATTAACCAACGCAAAACTATCAAACTGCTCAGGTACAGAGACTGGACTGAAAATGAGAGACAACAACACTGTCCTTCAGGAAGATCTGGAGAACTGCTCAGGTACAGAGACTGGACTGAACTTGAGAGACAACAACACTGTCCTTCAGGAAGATCTGGAGAACTGTTCCTCAACAATACATTAAAAATGCAAAGGTCTCGCTCTCTGGAAGCGAAATATGAAGAAATGAGGCTCAAAACCTTTGCACAGTGCTGTAAAAAAGTCGGGGGGAAATCCTTGCTCACTACTTCTTCTTCTGCTTGTTTTTGCTTTATTTTTGAAGGCCAAGGAACCTAATTGATCCCTAATGCCGGAAGATACATCTGTCTGAAGCAATCGAGTAGGGCCGGCTTTTGCTTAGACTGAATTGTACATCGATTCTTATATATATTACTGGATCTTTGTGTATTTTCAGGCTCTTTGTGTGTCTGATGTGCTGTCACAAGGAACTTCTTCTCAGAAGGAGGCTCAGCTAGCCCTCTTTTCCTCTGCATCTTGTAATTAATTCCCAAAAGGCAGAGCAGTAGTGTCAGGCAGCAGTGATCACAGGCACTAGTGGCTAGCCATACAGAGAGAGAGAAGGAGAGGCAGCCAGAGAGTGTAAAAGGCAGCAAAGAGAGTAGCTTCTGCACCATGTAATCACTTTTCCAGCGGGTTTGTTTGGACGGGGGGGCTGGGTCGGGAGGCAGCTCCACTCCGGTTGTGGCTGGAATACTAAAGTCAGGTGCGAGGGGCTGCTGTGTGGCTGCAGACCATACCCAGTCGAGGTGAGGAATAATTCACTGTGTTCACTCAGCGCTGAAGTGGCGATCGATTCAGACACTGTCTCATCCAGGTTAAGCAAAAACACAGGCTGAAAAGCTCAGTTTTTTGGCAGAGGGAAATAAATAAATAAATAAATAAAATAGGCAGCCGATGGAAAAGCACTTCAGAATCTTTTCTGCTGGCTGGAGAAGGCTCTGGCTGAAGGTTTTGAGCCGTTGTTATCTTGTTGGAAAGAAATGAAGAAAGAGGTAAAAGACTACACAGGGGTGAGTGTGGAAAGATTTCCAATTCTGGAAAGCTTTTTTCATATCTCTTGCTTAGTGGTTATGGATTAGGCTCCAGGATCTGAAGGTCTTGGGTTTGAATTCCAGACCAGTAGGTTGGCCTGAAGTGAAAGTGACTATATTGTCATTGTGAAACAGCACAGCACACAGTGAACCTCAATGAAATGCATCATCTGCATTTAACTCATGCACACATGTGGCACCAGGGTGCAGCTATGTCTAGCGATCAGGGAGCAGTGATGGGAACAGTACCTTGCTAAAGGGTACTTCTGGGCAACCTACTGGTCCGGGATTCGAACCCACCATCCAGGGGCCAACTCCCTAACCACTAGGCCACAGCTTTAAAACTATAAGCGATATAAAAGAAGTACCATTGAGAAGGTACTGTCTCCCATCACTGCTCCTCGGGCACTGGATATGGCTGCCTTCAGCAGCACAGTGTGTTGGGTTAAATGCAGAGGATGCATTTCGTTATGGTGCACTGTATGCTGTGCTGTGTTGCGCAATGACTAATAATCACTTTCTCTTTGCTGCAAAATATTTCACACAAACCCAGTTCCAGTGTGATTCTCAGCCCATAATTTACATTGAGCAGCAGAATAGGGGCCTAAAAGATACAAAGATTTCTACTTTTTGTAAACGAGATTTATACTATATAAATAAACAGGATTTATACTAATGTTTCAAATGTGCTCTTCATTCTTCACTCCATAACGTCCATACAAGGAAACTAAGCTGCAGAAACAGCCTGATTTGAATAAACCGGCTTGTGTGATGTTAGGAACAACAACACATTTACATATATGCACCTGCTCAGCCCACAGCAGTTTAAAACCCCACTCATCTCCACTGAAGCTCTTTTTCAGACGGCACTGGTATTTAAATATGGCAAAACACCGAGCAGCCAATCAGGACAGAGGTCATTTAAATATATCTGTTTTCAAGGCGTAGATACAGCCTTTTTTATTCGGATAAAGGGAGGAAAGTTCTTGCAAGAATGAACTGGAATTGTATTTGAAAGGTAAAACGACACATTTTAAGGGTGCGGGAAGGCGATGTGCATGCAAATTTAGTTTTACCCTTGTGTTTTTAGTAAGTTAGTCAATGCTGGCGGGTCTTGTAGACTCTTGGCATTATTATGATTCTAAATAAATACAGCCATAGTCAATTATGTTGGAATATATACAGCAGATATTTAGACTGTATGCTGATTAGAAGCAATAAATACATCACATTTAGTTTAAATGCATTGGTTTCCAATCACTTGGCTTCAGTGAGACGGAGGGTGAAGTGTGCTGGAATATGGGATCAGACAGGTTCTCTGTGCTTGAAATGTAATGATGTTGCACACACACACACTAACAGCAAGCTCAGCCAGGCGGAGCCTGTGCCTCGAGTCCAAACACTCAACTACAAAAATTAAATACAAGAAATGAAGGACTGAAACAAAGGACAGAACACAAAAGCGATGAAATAAACTTAAAAGTATACAATGACGTGATACAAGGCACACCTGACGGACACACCTGACAAGGGGGAGGAGACATTAACCTGACACAGGTGAACATGATAACACAAGGGCAGGACCAAAGGGAGACAAAGATGGGTCCAGGGAGAATGAGACAGTAACACATGGACCAGAGCACATGGGAAATGTGAACAAGGACACAGACAAGACACCAAGACGAGCCAAGGGCAAATTGTGGCATCAAAAATTAGGAAATAATAAAAGTGGAGGATATGAGCTCTTTAAAACTTTAGCTTGTGAGGTATTGGCTGAAAGCCGTGGCCCATGTCTTCATGTTGGTGCTGTCTGAATTTTTCCTCTCATCACTCATGATGCTGAGGTTAGTGGTTAGAGCATTGTGATGTGTGTATCTGAGTGCTAGTACACCCCTCCCCCACCCACAAGTGTGTGTTTTTAGTCTCCGGGCTGAGCTCAAGGTTGTGGGCGAGGAGGCTGTCAGGATGATGAGTGGGTCTAATTGAGACGGAGCTGCATTGGCCAGGCTGGGGATTGACAGTTAATCACGGCCATGTTAAGCAGGGGAAACCACTGCCTCCTGTTCTGGCACAACTCGCCGAGCCCTCCACCCCTTCACTTCCTGTGCCCCGTCACCGTCTGAGTGAGATTTATGTCATCTCTGTGATGGCTCGGCTTGGCATCCATCCATCAGCCTTTTAAAAACTCGTCGTTCGCCCGTTGGCCACTGGTCTGCTTTCTTTTACCTGAACAGCCGTGGTGCTGCTTCTCGTCTGTGCTCTCAACCTGGACGAAACTAAAAAATCGAACCCTTAAAACATATTTCACGTCAGTCAGTTCACTCAGTGCCATTTCGAGATAACACCCATCGCCATCGTTCTGTATGAAACATTGTATCAGTTAATCCAGATGTAGCATCATTATATGATCTAGAACTGTCACATGATGCCGACATCCAGTATCGGGGTGTTGCGAAAGTGGGGTATCTATTGAGGTTCTTGACGATGACGTTGTCTCGATACGCTCAGAAACCTTTTGTCTTTTGTCAGTTTGACTGTGATAATTATTTTATACATCTACAAACAGTCAGGTGATTAGTTTACTGCTGATGTTGAATGCTAAGTGTTTGGAACCCTTTTATCTAGAACGTTTGGCAATTTTTTAAATTAAATGTACTCAGTATGTCAAAATAAGACAGTTTAACAGGTGTAGAATAGTATGATTGCACCAACAAGATGAAAAATAGAAAGAAAAGGCATAGTTAGATATTTTTATTTTTCATGACACATTTTCTTTCTGGGCTTTAAGTAAAATGAGGTCTGATTCTATCTGTTATGGGATGTTTTATCCGTTATGTTGTATTCGTTCCACAATAAGCTCGACAGATAGAGTCTGTGCAGTAAAATGTGCAGAAACAAGACTGTACTTTGCAAACATTTACATCTCAGAGTGTTGATGGTGGACAGCTTTTCTAAGTCAGGTCAGGTCTAAGTTGGGTCTGTTCCTTTCTTTCCCCCAGGAGCAGGAGCCGGAGTGGCCTACATTTAAGGTCACTATTTGCTGAATCCCTTATTATGCTGAGTTATCAGTATTGATTTTAATTCCAGGGATATTTGCCTCAAGCTATGTAATTAAAATACTGCCCTGAAGCGCCCAGCCGGGGTCTCTCAAATATCTTTCAGATGTGTGGAGCATTTTTAAAATAATGCTTAGTGAGCACTCACATGGCCAAAAAGAGGTGTGAGCTGTTTGTTTAGCGACTATTCGGGTGTTAACTGGAGGTCGGGGAAACGCTCAGCTTGAAGCAATTAAAAAAATCACAATGGAAGAAAGAGCCTGCAAATGTCTCTGCATTTAGGTTACATAAGCAAGCAAGCTTACTCGAACACATGGAGCTCTGCAAAGTGTGTTCGTGTGTGTGTGTGTGTGTGTGTGTGTGTGTTTAGAGCTTTTTTAACACCTTTCTGTCTCCGCTGGGCTGGTGCTGAGGACTGGTGCAGGGCAAACACACACTGGACAGCATCATCAATAGTTTTACACCTGCAACAGGTTCGCCATCTTCATGTAGTGGAGCTTAAGTGGACACAGTGTTTGTGATCCACTCTGTGGGACAAACACACACTGCTGTGTTTGTCCCACACTCCTTGTATCAGGATAGATACGAGGAGGTGTACCTAAAAAAATGGCATATTCAATGTAGATGTTATAGTTGGCTTGTATTTTGGTCTTTTGGTGTCTGTGTCCCAAGGGCTACAGCAGCACTGCAGCGGGAGTGTCACTGATGGGGCAGTGAAGTAGTATCTACTAGCACCTCCTCATAAAAAAGAGAGGTCAGGAAGAAGATCCCGCCCATTGGGACAGATTTGGCGTGTGACACTAATGTTGAGAACTCCACCCAGGGGGGTTTCAGTGAGCTGATGCCCCAGATGCAAGGCAGGAGGGTACAAGTTGATAAAACAGGTAGAATTACTTGAGGGAAAAGGTGAATCACTAGTCAAAAAGGGGGGAAATACCCTGTGTGTTATACATAGATCAGCCACAGCATTAAAACAGGTGTAAATAACATTATTTCATTAAAAAGCAAAGCCAAGGAGTGCTATATAGTAGACACCAAGTGAGCAGTCAGTCTTGAACCCACACACTCACCGTTCAACAGTGGGTAGCCATATCCAGCGCCAGAGGAATAGTGATGGGCATGGTACCTTGCTCAAGGGAACCTCAGGGCAACCTACTGCTCTGGGATTTGAACCTTCTGATCCCCTAAACGCTAGAACATCGCTCCCCTTATCAGCTCAGCACTGAATTCAGCTCCTGTCCTTGACTCGGATGTACAGCTGCACAGCTTGAGTGACATCCATAGAATGATGCTGAAAAAAGTAGGTAGGAGAAGGTAGGAGAAGGTAGGAGAAGGTAGGAGTAGATGGACCGTTCCAGAAAAAAGCTGTTACTGCATCAAAGAAAGATTTATTGGGCTTACATTTTTTCTTTACTTAGTTTAAAAGCAAAACTTTCAAAAGCTGGCCTTCCTCCAGTATTAGCACCACAGTTTTAGTAAAATCCCTGGTCCTTGTGGGACAGTGTTTTCAAAAAGGACTTTTTGAGAGTATTGCAGTATTCCCATCGCACAGGACGGTACTCAGCTGTGTGTGCTCGTGTTGTCCTGCACAGTGAAACTGGGACCTAATCCCAGGCAGCCAGGAGGATCGTCTGAAAGGTCAGAGCATGTGGGCTGCGGTGGCGGAGCTGCGTTTGTGTTTGCTGCCTTTGGCTACTGGGAGCGCTCAGGCAGCAGCTTCTGATACAGGCTTATCTGCCTTCAGCCGGAGAGCCCCAGCCCCAGCCCCAGCCCCAGCCTTGGCTTTTATTCACTCCTTATCGAGGATTTGATTTTGTCGCCGAGCAGCCCTTCTCCACCTCCTCTCTTGTTCTTCTTTCATGATTGCTTTCCTCTCGACAGGCTGTTGTGCACCCTTTAAAATTAAGGCTATTAAATGGTTCTTGGCTCAGACATATGGCTCAGGAAACAGATTTGATAGGACCTGAACTTCATGCCGGGTCTATATCATGGCAGGAGGGATGTTTTTTTTCGAAGAGGTGAAGATTCCGAATAATTCAGTCATCAGTACATGGTGTTCGTACGAAAAAAGCCCATCTTGCAAAAACAGCCTGGTACTTTTTTAAGGAATCATCTATTGACAGATTTTTTGGGGGAACCACAAGTTCTTTTAAGGCATACCTCTTTTTCTCTGTCTTTCTTTCTCTCTCTAAGGAGTGTCTCTCCAGGTGGAAGTGGTACTGTCCCCCGAGGCTGCAGCGATTGTGCTCAGCCTGTGTCATTTCTGAGATAAAGCGCTAGAGCCTGTCAGCAGGATGCTGCTTCGCTGAGGAAGTCTTGTGTTTCTTCTTTCTTATTTTACCGAGAGGAGGTGAGGACAGATCAGGGTGTTCTGTAGGAAATGGCTCTAGACAACTTTTTAAGTCATTTCTTTTCGCGATCCCACCCCAGCTGTAGCTTTGGGTTACCGGGATGTGTGTCAGTGTGTCTCACATGTGCAAGTCACCCACAATTCTTTCTTACATTGTCTGGAGGCACTCAGTCTACTTCGTCTTTAGCAGCAGCAGGAGGACAGCAGGGCTCAGCATGAGCCTCGTCTCTCTATGCTGCATAAGCCCATTACTCTCAGCTTTGTGCTCTAATGGACAAGCTTTCCACAAAGAGAGATGACAGAGGGGTAAAAACACAAAGAAAGAAAGAAGGAAAGAAAGAAAGAAAGAGTTTTGATCTGTTATGACCTTATTCTTTAAAAATGTTTGCAAAAAAATATAGTAAATAAGTGAAAGTGAAATGAAAGTGACAGCACACAGTGAACCACAAATCCATCCACTGTGTTTAACCCACACTCACCGTCCAGCAGTGGGCAGCCATATCCAGCAGTCGGGGAGCAGTGATGGGGACGGTACTTTGCACAAGGGTACATCCGGGCAACCTACTAGTTTGGGATTTGAGCCCATGAGGTCTAGTCCCTAAAAACTGGGCCATCGCTGCCCCATAATAATAAAGAAATAAATTTACATTTACCAGACGCTTTTATCCAGAGCGACTTACAGGTCCTAATTACAGGGACAGTCCCCCTGGAGCAACTCAGGGTTAAGGGTCTTGCTCAGGGACCCAATGGTGGTAGTGCCAGAGGTGGGATTCGAACCGGGGACCTCTGGATCCATAGGCAAGTACCCTACCACTAGACCACCAGCACCCAAATAAATGACGATGATGATGATGATGAAGGTGGACAGAACAAAATAAACAAAGAAAGAAAGAAAGAAAGGTTTTGCAGACACCTCTGCTTGATGTTGCTGGTGAGTAATGGAAGTTTAAACTGCATTAGTTCAGATTGTGCAGACTGGAGGCCTAAACCCTCCCACACTGTCAGATCAGCTCAGATTCCTTAGAAGACACAGATCTGCTGCTTTCTCCTGGAAAAGGATGCATTTAAAATATAAAACTGGGCCCCAAGGAACATGTTGTACCGCAGAGGGTAAATTACACAGTTTGTACACCTTTTTTTGCACTTTTTTTCTGAAAGTTCGTTTGAAAGTTTGTAGACACCTGCTCATCCAGCTTTTCTGCTGTAATCAGACAGTTTGTCCCCTCTTTCTCTGCGGATTGTGCTCTTCTGGGACTTAATTCTTGACGATGAGACATTGTTGTTGGCTAAAGCTTGGCACTGACTGTAGTGGATCAGAATATCCATTTCATAAGCATTGCTTTTGTGTTTTTTTCATTCTGCACTGCATGAAAAGAACAGTATTCCTAAGCCCGTAGAAAGAAAAAAAACCTTTAAGCCTTTTGATATATTTTAGCCACCCCGAGAACATCAACATTCTTGCCAAATGTCCGTGGGACAGAGAATGGACATTGTGCACATTTACAATTCTATGAGAGATGAGAGTTGGGTATTCGTAATCCCACAAATGTTAAAAGTATGCATGAAACACTCCGTTTTTCACACTGCCACGGATTTTTTATGAGCAGAATTCAATGAATTTCATATTAGATGTGTCGAGGTCATTGCGAGTTTCCAAAGAGCAGCTTTCTCACGCTGTCACGCTCAATGTACCACCGCATAAGTCACCCTGTAATTGCATTTTATGGAATAATAGCAATGTAATGAGTGCTAATAATGCTTTCTTCTAATGAAACAATGGCATGTTTTATTGGCTGGCTGAAAAATAAAACTGGTGAGAGAGTGATGAAAGAGAACAAAATATAATTAGTTGTATTATTTGCATCTTAATTGCCGCTGGGTTTAAACGCACCGCTTGGTATACAAATACCAGTTCCTAAAGCGGCTCTTGTTTGATTACTTTGGGTCTTGCTTGGCTGTTGATTCACTACTTGAATGACCTTGACACCTAAACCTCACCTTGCGTGCTTAACCTGAACCAGATCTGCTATAGTGGGGGTGGGGGTGGGGATGGGGGGGGGTGCATCAAAATACTGCAGGAATTTATTACAGATCATTTCCTTTCATGTTGTGTATTGGGGTTTTTATAATACAGAGTTACAGAACAAAGCTGTTTTATAATACATATTTCACCATAGAAGTTTATGTAACATTTATTTTCATTCTTTTATTTCTTTCAAGTTATTTGGAAACAAATGATCCACTGTGGCTACCCCTAGAGAAAGAAGAAGAAGAAGAAGAAGAAGAAGAAGAAGAAGAAGAAGAAGAAGTCTCTGCCCTATGATGAACTGGCAACCTGTCCCGGGTGTTTCCCAGCCTTTTGAAAGTGAAAAAAGTGAAAGTGACTATTCTTGTCATTGTGAAACGCAGCACAGCACAACACGATGGAATTCAACCTCTGCGCTTCACCCATACACACACGTGCAGCAGGGGGCAGCTATTGAAAGCGCCCCGGGAGCAGTGATGGGGATGGTACCTTGCTCAAGGGTACCTCAGGGCAACCTACTGGTGAGGGAAAGTGAGAGTGAGAGTGCTTCACTAGTGACTCGCTAGTACAACAGTGTTACACAGTTTACACACTGTGCACAAACGATTCACAATCATACACCCTTTACACAACATCCACGCACTACACACACAGTGTGCACACGCTGTACAGAACCTCAGCTGGAAACCAGGTCATCAGGTGGTGATCAGGAGTGTATATGTGCACGTTTGTGAAGCTGCGATGGGAGTATTTGCAGCACAGTGGGATGCAGTGTCATATCGTTCACCGAGTCTTATATTTAGAGGGAAAAGAATATTGATGTCAAGCAATAATATTCTAATGTCTAATCTTCTTTCATCCTCCCACCAATCCATCTTCTATTGAATAAAACTCTTCTCCTCCTCCTTCGACCGGGAGGAAGTCCGATATTTCAATCCCACCTTAAACTGTGTAGCTGTGATGTTCAATTCAGATCCGTTTAAGGTGGATCAGAACATTCAGACCCGAGACCCCCCTTTTCTTGCTGACAAAATATATGAGATACAAATGGTCACAGGTCATGAGTCCAGTCAAAGATCATGTTTCATCACTGCTTCACTTATGCAATGCTAAGAGAAATGCATCCTCATTCAAAAGATTCTCCTCTTAGCAGGCGTGTGTACATGCCGACGTGTGTATGGGGTCGCAGGTGGCCGTGCGAGTGTGTGGTTGCACATGTGTCCACGTATGAGTGTGTGTGGTCCTGCCTTTGTGTGCTACTGTAAGTAACCGCTCTTGCCTTTTCCCCTCTCCCCCATTAATGCTGATCCCATCCTGTGATCTTCCATTAGTCCAGGGGAAATGCTCACTTTTCTCCACAGGCTGCCCCACTTCGCTGTTTTGCAGCTCAGTATGCCTTTAAAAGTGCACATGCGAACGACTCCGAGACTTCTATTTATCAGGACTTTGGACATTTAGCAGGAGGACAATAAAGGCAGAACTAATGAATACGAGCAGTGTGTTGGAAAGTGTGTGGGTTTATCTATCTATCTATCTATCTATCTATCTATCTATTTATTTATATATTTATTTATTTATTTCTGGTTGGTCCATGCTGTGGAGAGACGCTCAGTAATAAGTAATGATGATAAAGGTCTGTCTGTCTTTCAACCGATGTGTAAATAATTCCAGTTCTGGCAACAAAGTGAGAAAGAAGCGTTCGACAGCAAAGGACTGCTTTCCTCCAGAGAGTGGAAGCCTGTTAGAACCTCTGCGTGTGTGTTGGTGGAGAGAAAAAGAGGGGAGAAGCACATGGAGAAGGAAGGGCGGCAGCTGTTAGTGTCTGATAAGAAAAGGAGGAAAGGGCTGGGCTGTACAGTAAAAAACAAAGATATCTCTATGTTTATCTGTCTTTTTTGCTGCATGCAAAAGTTTGGGTATCCTGGGTGTTTAAATGGGTCACATGACTGTATTTCTTAATATTCCTGCAAAGGCTGTGGAATGAATAATATTTATTTTCAATCATTATCATTAAAATAAATGTAAAAAATGCAGTTATAAACAGTTATAAACTAGAACCTGTCAATCAGTTTTAATGTTTTTAAAAAAATACAGTATTTTGGATAAAATAATTAATAAAATAGCTTTTTTAATATACATTTTTTAAAATAAAATATTTTGTATTCATTTAACTAATAATGTTTTTGTCTCCCTCTGTGTAGTTAATATTCTGGAGATTTTTTTTTCTTTCTGATATTACAGTGGCATTCCTGCTTGAAAGGGGAATCGAACCATGTGGGTATTTGCTAATCTTTAATACACGTTTAATATAACGATTCTTGTTAAAGTCACTCTTTCAAAACAAGATGTTCTACCAGATCTACCACAATCCGAAGGACAACGATCTGCCCACATGAATTGACAGCAGTGTTTTTCACAGTGATGCCTAGTTTTGTTTCTCTGTCCTGTCTGGAAGAGAAGTGTGGGGATTTGGGGACAAGGAGCTGGCAACCCTGACAAAAAGAAAGATCACAAAGTGCAGTAGGAACGGAGGGGAAAATGATCGATTAATCTCACGGCATAGTCCACGTCTTGCTCCCTTCGTTCACTTGCTATTCTTAAGAGAACCTCTCAAGCCTCCTGATGTTGGAGAGGAACAAATCTTTGTCCAGGAGTTCAAATGGGAAACTTTCACTTTCTCATTTTTCCTCACTCCATCTTCACGCTTTATTAAGATTGCTCTTTTTCCGCTGCCTGACTCTCCAAGTTTTATTTGCTCATTCCTTTCATCATCCTTTTTTCGTGTACATCTTCTCTCCCTCTCCAGCTCTCCATCTGTCCATGATCCTCTGCACACTCTCTATTCCTCTGTGTCTTTCCTCTGTTCTGTGGGTGATAGCATCTCTGCGAGTGACTGTGCTCCTGCAGAGCAGGGGATGAATGATGATGGGGCTGTGATCGCTCCTAATCTCGTTATGTATGTTGCTGCGCCCTTGGGAGGGTCAGTGTGGGACGGGCCGGACTTTATCAGATTTCAACAGCCTCCAAGGCATAATTTGCCAAAGGTCACTTGACGTTTGATATTTCTGCTTCGTGAACAGCAGGTGTGTTCAGCAGAATGAGGGAGTTCGTGAGACGAGGGGAACCAGTCAAAGGTCACACACAGACGATGCCCACCATAAATATCACAAGGACAGGGGGACGTATTGTCCAGATCAGTCCTCTGTGAGCTGTCTGCGACTTCCTTTATATTATATATAGGGATATACAGGGAGTTGCCCCCGCATCGGAATATTGTGGGTTCGATTCTCTCACCAGTAGGTTGCCCTGAGGTATCCTTGAGCAAGGTACCGTCCCCATCACTGCTCCCCGGGCGCTTTCAATAGCTACCCACTGCTGCACGGTGTTTGCATGGGTTAAATGCGGAGGTTCGATTTCATTGTGGTTCACTGTGTGCTGTGCTGTGACCTCGCAATGACAAGGGTTGTCACTTTCACTTTTTCACTTTTTTCGTGTGTGTGTGTGTGTGTGTGTGTGTGTCTATATACCTTTATATGTATTTTACAGTAGTTTAAAAACATATTTTTAATTACATTTTGTCTTAATTAAATTACAAGCACTGCCTTAAAAAAAAAATCTAGTGACACAATAGTAATTTTTTAATTAATTAGAATTATTTTTGAAAGATTATACCCCTAAAAAAGTGAAACAAAAAAATAAATATTTAAATGAACAAAAACAATGAAATAAAATTCATGGTGGTGGGATACTTGCCTATGGACCTGTGGCTCAAGAGGTCCCAGGTTCGAATCCCACCTCTGGCACTACCACCACTGGGTCCCTGAGCAAGACCCTTAACCCTGAGTGTCTCCAGGGGGGACTGTCCCTGTAATTAGGAATTGGAAGTCGCTCTGGATAAGAGCGTCTGCTAAATGCTGTAAATGTAAATGTAAATGTAAAAGCATCGCTGACTGTTAAGTTAATCAATTCGCTCTGTCTACTGCAAAAAAATAAAATTAAATAAAATTAGGGAAGCATGTAAGGTTAGAAGTTCACTGCTTTTAAACCGGAGAAGTAGGACACACTTCTTTTTATTTATGATTCCCTGCAAAGTGAAGCTGTCAGGCAGCAGCAGGGATGATTCCATTTCAACCAAACCTTTGTTCACCTTAGAAAAGTAATGTTCTGCAGTCATGTAATGCAATGAAATGAGGCTTATAATTGAATATGTATGACCGCTAATGCATCAAGTATTGTCCATGCTTCACTTCAGCGCTTTATTTCTGAACACCACTGAGTTGTGAGGACTTCTTGGAAACGCTGGAAATAAATGTCATCCACTACTATTAAAGACGGAGGCCCGGAAGAACATGCTTCACTTTTATTGGCGAAAATATCTTGCAACATTTGTCAAACCTCAAACTAATCTTATGCGTTGGCCCTCGATCAGGACTTGAAATGGTGAAGTGAATGTGTGGAACGGTTCCTGCACACTAAAAATGAAACAAAAAAAAGCATAACAAACAGTTTTTCATAAAAGCCGCCGTCGATTCTTGAAAAGAATGCTGTGAGTGATAATAAAAAGGGTGAATTTCCAGCGATAAGTGAAAGGCATACCATTGTGCAAACCATATCTAGGGCAGCTGTGGCCTAGTGTTTAGGGACTCGGCCTCAGGAGTGAATGATTCATATCCCAGACCAGTCGGTCGCCCTGAGGTACTCTTGAGGAAGGTACCGTCCCTTTCACGGCTCCCTAGATGCTTTATAAAGCTGCATCCCTGCTGCATGGTGTGATGGGTGAAAAGCAGAGGTTGTCCAGCACCCAGGGAGCCGTCATTGGGACAGTATATTGCTCAAGGGGACGCCTTCAGGGTATTTAGTTATGGAACATAACTCCATACGTACACCATATTCCGGTACCGTGGAAAAGTCTTGAGCCAGAATCTTTATATTTTGTTGGAAAAGGAGACAATAGGTGCAGGGATTTATTACCTGTGCAAACAAACTTAGGTGAGCTTTTTTCATGTTTCTTCAAGTCACCTGCAGGAACAGTTCTCCAGGGTTCTTGAAGGATGTTCCACAGCTCTTCTTTGGATGTTTGCCATTTCTTCCATTCTTTGTGGAGATGATCCCACACTGCTTCTGAAACTGCTCAGGTCCGGGGACCGTGCTGAAAACGAGAGACAGGAACTTTATCCTTCAGGAACCCTGGAGAACTGTTCCTCAACAAGATTAAAAAAATTCAAGAAAAATCTGGAATTTCAGAACCAAATATGAAGAAATGAGTGGTGGCTTAAGGCCTTTGCACAGTACTGTACATTTTTGAAGTCACTCCCTGTATATTCCACATTCCTTAATGCGCTTTGTTAAACAACACATCGATGTAAACACCCAAACTATTCGGCGTCATCTGAAGTTTCAAACATAGACATTACAGAACATTACAAAATTGGACGTTTCGAGTTTTTGATTCTTTCTCTTGTGCCTAACTTGAATCCACGGCCTGTCAAACTGGAGGGAACCGCGTCAAAGTGTGTTTCATTAGCTTTTATGACGCCAGTCTCTGGCTGTCAGTGCAGAAAACAGCTGAGCGAGAACATGTACTTTAAACTCACTCTTCTACAAGACACCATTCAGAGACGTCTCAATGCTGTGTCTGCTCAGTTGCATCTGAGGGACCTGTTCTCTTTAAAGACAGAAAGTCTTAAATGCAGGACAGCTCTGAGACAAGAAGGAATGAATGCAACAGGTAAGGATGTCCTGCCTGTCAGAAACTCAGAGTGCTTATCGCCGAAGAAAGGAGCGCTCTCGTTTTCATCTGAGGAACCTGTCCGAGCAGTGCAGGAGCCCAGTCCGTTCTCCATCATCAGGAGTTTGAGTGCTACTCGGCAATCAGCTCCACTTGATCTGACAGCCTTAGAATAACCTGATTTCTACTCACTGGATCCAATCCTGCAACAGGGTGTTCCGGTCTGTTCTTCGGGGAAGGCAATTTTCTTGCAATTTCCTTGCACGGGGACCCAGTCGTGCTATTTGATGGGTGAGGATTGCAAGGTGGGTTTGGTTTTTTGGGCTGGTGCAGCCTACAAGATGGGCGTCAGTGGGCTGAGAGTAAGATTATAGATTACAGGATCTCAAACCAGCAGCTGCCTTTACAGGGAGAAGTCTGCTCTCCTCTGACAGATGTCTTTGATTCATCAAGACCGGGTCCCTCTATGTTTCTTTAATAAGCATCCCCTTCAAAGAGGACTTCAGTTTTTTTGATCATCATCCTGATAGGAATCCTCTGGTGTACAGAGTATTTCTTATTTATTGATGTTTCTTTTTTATCAGTCTCCCACTCCCACTGAAACAGGTCTCAATTTTTTATTTTTTTTTGCTAAAGTCTGAAGTTCTGTGAAAAGGTAGCTGTGTTCCTTTGCTGCGTCTTTCAGAAATGGCTTTTTTTTGTGGGTGGTCATAAATGCAGCATAACACCAGAACTGGGAAGCACGCTGGACTTTAAAATCCTGCTGTGAGGATGAATTTTATGCATTTCCAGCATAAAATTATGAGAGAACGTTACTTTGGGCTAATTTGAGTCTGTTTAAGCAAATGCATTGAGAGATTAAGAGACACTCCTTGCCTCTCATCCAAACCTGTGTAGACTGGAAGAGTCCAGTTCCTACTGTTCCTGGAGCCCTGCAGTGTCAGTACAGCTGAGTCTGAAGCTATTAGTTCTCAGATTTGATATTTTCTGTGTGTGTGATCTGTGCTTTCTTTAAATGTCACAGAAACACTCTTCTGATTATTGTTTTATGATACATTTAATAGTTTGGTGCAATCATGAGGCCATTAAATAAACATTAAGCCGTTTGTGTCTGAGTTTGGGTTTAGTGGCACAGCGAAGGTTCTGGTCTCAGTTCCCAGCTGCTGCAGTCTGAGTCCTTCCTGGGTGGAGTTTATAAGTGAAACTGAAAGTGACTATGCTTGTCATTGTGAGTACACACAGCACAGCACAGCACACCACAACGAAATTGAATCTCTACATTTAACCCATGCACAAACACACACCGTGCAGCAGGGGGCAGCTATGAAAGCACGCAGGAAGCAGTGACGGGGACGGTACCTTGCTCAAGGGTACCTCAGGGCAACCTACTGGTAAGGGGTTTGAACCCAGGTAAGGGTTTGTATGTTTGTATGTTCCTTTGTGTCTATTTGGGTTCAGAGATCAGGATGGATGTCTGAATTTTTTCTGTTGTTGTTCTATAGCGTCTCTGACCTTGAGAGATAAAGAAAAGGGTTTATGCTGGTAGGAATGAACAGAGAATAATGGCAGGAGTAATCTGTTAGGATGGTGATGGTCTATTGGCACTAACACCATCGGGTTCCTGAGCAAGACCCCGAAACCCAAGTTGCTCCAGATAGACTGTCTCTGTAATCTGGAAATGGAACTCACTCTGAGTAGGAGTCTGCTAAATGCCGTAAATGTAAATGTGACGGACAGGAACCAGTAAGAGCGAAAGGGAAGGTTTACAGGTCAATAATGAGACCAGCTATGTAATACTGGTTAGAGATAGTGGTGCTGATGGAAAGACAGGCAGAGAAGCTGGAGTTAAAGATGCTGAGATGGGACTGTGTGGGGAGAGATGAGGATGGACAGAATTAGGAATGAGTTTATTAGAGCGACATCCCAGGATGGACGGTTTGGAGACAAAGTGAAAGATTCGGACATGTGAAGAGGAGAGACGTGGAGTATATTGGGAGGGGTCTTTTGAGGATGTAGCTGCCAGGCAAGAGGGGAAGGACAAAAAGGATGTTTATGGATGCGGTGAGTGAGTGTGAAAGAGGACGAGGAAGATGCAGAGGACAGGAAGAAACGGAGATGGATGAGACATTGTGGCGGCCCCTAACGGAACCAGCCCAAAGAAGATGAATATTATAGCGCTGATTATTTACTGATTAAAGCAAAACAATGGAACATGTTTGGTGGTGAATGAAAAGATGACAATTACTTCCCATGAAAAACTCTCTTAAAACTCTTTCAGTTTTCTTATTGGTAAATACGATGTTCTATAGTGCATTACTTCTACAAAATTTAAATGCAAAGCCAGAAAAGATAATTACACTGTCTCAAATTGCTTTTTATTACGTTCAATTGTCAGATTCTAAGGAAAATTGAGTTTCTGCATGTGTGTTTTCCATCCGTTTCTGCTGAAACCTTAGACTGACACACAGGTTGCCGGAGCGTGTTGTGAATTGTAGCACATTTCCATTTTCTTTTCGGTCAATTCGACAAGCTTAACCTTTGCTGAGGAGTTTTTTATGCCCTTGCTCCTAATAAGGTTTTGCCGTCCCTCTGACCGATAATTTTCCATCAGACAATATAAAGACCCTTGTGGTACCAAGGCAACAAGGACTGTCTGGTCGCTGTCTCATATTTCTGCCATGAATCACCCCAAAGCCCTTGGAGGGAGGAGATGGAAGTCTTCTGCACTGCATTGGTAAACAAGGTCTCTCAACTGGCTTGTGTTAATCTTGTTATCCTGGGTGGGTTTGAAGGTTGGTTGGGTCAGTGTGTCCTGATTATGAGAGGACTGAAGGTCTGGCGTGTGCGTGTGTGTAAAAACAATTTTATGTGTGTATAGAATGACTGGAAGACACTTTTTGGTGAAAAAAAAAACAAACCAAAAAAACAAAAGTTGGCTACTAACAAAGACATCAATCCTTGGTGGAGCTCTTGACCTGAATGTCCTACTGTCTCTCCTTGTGTAGTCAGTTTGCTGGACCATGTGTGTGTCCAATTCCCCTTCTTGTCTGAATGTCTTAAGAGTATTGTATCTGCTTGTGGATATGCCAATAGACTTTTAAAAGCTATAAAGCCAGAGGCTTAAGCTACACTTGCTTGAAAGACTTTTTGAGCGCCTTCTGTTGTGCCTCACTTCTCTCATTCTTGTTTTGCGGAGCGAGATGGAGGGATGCCAAACGTGTTGTTCACTTGAGCTTATCTGGGAAAAAAGAGAACTGCAGAAACTGAACAAGCAGATAAACAAGAGCTTTAAAAAGAGGGAACGGGACAGATCTTTTGTTTAGGTGAAAAAAAGTAGAAAAACTCCAAATTACTATTCTCTCTCTTTCTTCATCCCTTTGTTCTTTCTGAGCTATTTAAACTAAATGTGTGTTTTAAATGTTGTTTGTTTTTTTTTTGCTTTTTTTTAAAGCACCACTTTAATGCGAATCATGTTTCATTCTAAATGCTGGAACTTGATATACTTCGTCAGTGACTAACAACAAGGCTCTTAGTTATTTTGGATTTAGCACAGTGTGAGTCATCCGTTTTCAGTTCCATCAAATAAAATTGCAAAATTATGGTAAATACTTGCCTCACTTAGTGTTTAACTAAGAGCGTGATGTTATTTACAGTAATTGTCTCTCACTATGCCATGTTGTCCTTCTGTTCCTGCAGGCTCCTACATGATGGTGAACTCCTCTCAGCACGCCGCAGGCCAGAGAGCACAGCTGCTGCTGCAGGCGCTCAGCGAGAACGACACACACTGCGTCCAGTTCAGCTACTTCCTGTACAGCCGGGATGGCCACAGCCCCGGGACGCTACGGGCGTTTGTGCGGGTGAACGGTGGCTCCTTGGGCTTCCCTGTGTGGAACGTAACTGGGTCCCAGGGCAAGCAATGGCACCAGGTGGAGCTGGCAGTCAGCACCTTTTGGCCCAACGAGTACCAGGTAGGAGGAGTCTGGGTAATTTTTTTTTTATGGTGGAAAAAAGCTTCTCTTTGATAGAAATGCTTGTTTTTCCCCATTCCTCATCAGCTTTTTTCAACCAGGGCATTTTCTACTCAAAGAGTAATCAAAAAGTACTCAAAAAGCATTTTCTTTCATGAAAAGGACAAATTATCATGAATGAAGTGAAGTTAGGCTTCCTTCCTGAAATATTTAGTGATATTTTTTAATAATAGGGAAACTGTAAATACTTACATGAACTAATAACTGTTAGTAACTTTGGACTACAAATTAGGAAGAGCACTGCCGTCCTGAGGTCGGTGCAGCTTTGACTGAGACCTATTTTTTTGTGACACATGGAGGTTTTAACACAACGTATCCAATTAGAGCGCCACTTATGTCTGACCGTCCCGACATCACCTTTGGCCTCAGTTCAAACATTGCACAACACAGTTGGAGGGGTGACCCTCTTATTACTCACACCCCCTGCTCTTTTTAATTAGCATCGATCTGTGCCGACATGTAGGTTAATGCTACAGGCCATGGACAAGCGTCATATTCACATTACTGGACAAGAGTTGGCCTAGACTGACCAACGGGGCAGGGGTGAGGA
This sequence comes from Hepsetus odoe, assembly GCA_017165825.1. Lineage (NCBI taxonomy): Eukaryota > Metazoa > Chordata > Actinopteri > Characiformes > Hepsetidae > Hepsetus > Hepsetus odoe. Next base: position 3,974,498 of record CM029379.1, read on the forward strand.
CTTTGATGGTCAGAAACCATTAACAGGACAAAACACAAGTGAGAATTACTTTGGCAGCCACCAACTTTCTTTAAAAAACCAGAGCGAGATTGTAATATATGCCAATCAGGAGTCTTACAGACACACACGGACACACACACACACACACACACAAACACACACACATATATTGGAGCTGTTCTGCTCCATATCACAACACCTGAATCCCAGCTCTACTATTACAGCAAAACCTCAGCAAAGCAGTTATAAAATCTCTAACTATGGCAGCCTCCGACCTGTCTCACTGTCCCGTGATTGATTGGTGCCTGTGGCCCGCACCCTGGTTGCCCCGTAGGCCGTCAAGGGGGCGGAAGCCGGCAGCCAGTTTGGTGCTTCATCCATAAATTCAATTTCTCCTTTCTGCAAACTCTGCGCAGCTGTCAAAAAGCAATTAAGTTGAGTAGTGTGTGTTTTATCGAGAACTGTCAATCCCTCTTAATTAACTTTCCCACGCCGGTGAAAAGATATGACCTTCATGTGTAAATAATAGCCCCCTCGCCAGGCCTCATCGGTGAAAGGTGGGGGGCAATAACGAGAGCATATTAGACTCCAGTGATGAGAATTCAGCCTTGGAGTGATTGCGATCTGCCAGTAAAGACCCAGCAGGACAAACACATACAAACAAAGTGAAAAAGCAATCAGAGAATATAACCAAAAAGGTTCCTGTTTGGGGTCTTGCTCATGAAATAAGCCAGGTGATTCATTTTTGCCTCATATTTGTCTGCCGGCGAAGTTTTTCTACCAGTTCCTACTGATTCCTCATTAAAACCCGAGTGAGTAAGCCGATACACCAGGCTGTGTGGGCGATCTGTGAGAGATTGCGAGTTACATTAGTGTGTGTGACAGACTGAGGGTCGACCAGTGCATAAACGATGCCTGTAATAGCAGATGCGATTGGCTTGATGAGTTTAATCTTTGCTTCTGCCACAATGTGGGAAACTAACTCAGGATCCGGGTGGGACTTAAAGCTCACACGCTCAGACGAGGGCTAAGCTGATGCCAGTGTGCTGGTTAGAGAGTGGGTTGAGTGGCTTAAAGCCACACTCAAGTAAAAGTATTGTTACAGCAGTACACTACAGACTGAAGTAAACAGCTTGAATAGAAATATCTTTCTACTCATATCCGATCTAAAAACGTCCTTATTATACTTTTACTTAACTGAGTTCTTAATGCATTCAAGATTCAAGCTCTTGATTCATGCACAGTTATAAAGTGTATCAGTGAAATGTTTCTGAGTCACTCCATTATTGTGCAAAAACATGAAAAGGAAAAAAGAGAACGAGCATAGAGGTTAAGGATAATGGTAAAATAGAAATAATGGAATAAAATTAGGTACGTAAAATCAGTTTGGATGGAAAAGCTGTGCAGGAATATGAAACAGGTGTAAGAAACTTGAATATGCAAATGTAAAAAAAAAAAAAGAAAAAACTAAGGGAAAAAAGAGGGAACTGAAGAAAGTAGGGATGAATCATGTACAGAAAAATGTAAATACCCAAAGAATGATGGAAAATGATGATGTGAAAATGTGAAAGTAATGTGGAAATGTCATGGTGAAGCGACTTAATAAGTTCTGCATCTATTAGTTATATATATATATAACTTTTATAGCGTGCTTAGAAAGTATGTAATTTTATATATCGGTTCATGAATCTTTCTTTGCATGGTAAAGGATGCTGCTGCAGATGATTCCATTGGCTATATATATATATATATATATATATATATATATATATATATATATATATGGAGAGAGAGAGAGAGAGAGAGAGAGAGAGAGAGAAGTTTAAGACAAGGTCCACCACGCCCCCTACAGGTATGCATCTGGTCTTCTTCCGAGTATGAGGTGCTGCTCCAACCTTGGACACACCCACCTCTCAGGTGACACACCCGTGTCCAGTTCACCAGCTGATCTTGAGGATATTTTGCTCGTTGCTAGCACTCCCTGGTCAGTGAATTCCATGCTTGTTGTCTTTTTTGGATATTGGACATTTGAATCTTGTCTCTTGTCTCTGATTGCACCGAATGCTTCCTGGTCTGAAAATCTTATGAAATATTGAAAATGCATGAAGATACAATGTTCTTGTAATTCCCACGCACTCTGGTGTAATAAGTTTTGTGAAGGAGTTTCAATAGGCAACATCAAAGTGCATGTCGTATTCCAAATGAAAAAGTGTGTATTATATCATCTATTACACAAACTGTGTGACTGCAAGGAATCAAAAGAGCCTGAACCCATTCCTGCATCTCTTACATGCACATTTGAGTGGGTGTGTGCTGTGTGATATTTACCGATGCCCAGCAGTGTATGCATGTGCACACGTGTGTGTGATGTTGTATGAAAAGGTTACACTAATGTGTAGGTGGGCTTCTGTTTGAAATGTTCCACCGCAGATGAAGGAGAGATAATCCCATCCTGCCTGTTCCGAGCAGAAGCCTGCTTTAATGGAACAGAGGAAAGCTAGAGTTGTCTTTGCACTGCAAAGGAGGAAAGTAGGAGTGGAAATCTAATTCTGGTGCAAGAAACTTAGCTGGTTTTCATCTGCTGAGTATTAACTCTCTCAAAAAGGCAGTGGGTCTTTTGGGTGGGTCTTTTATCTTTTTTTCTCTGTATTTTTGCTGTCTGTCTGTCAAGTCTGTTCTCTCTAGCCTTCAACCCCTGTTGCCAGTTCAGCCACTTCATCTGAAAGCTCAAATCCCAGAGAGAGCTGAGCAAGTGAGTGGGGACAGGTTCAAAATAGAGAAGAGAAATGGGGAGCAAGAGGATGCTGTTACAGGAACGTAGAGTGGAGAGAAAGGAAAGAGAAAAATGACAGGAAGGGAGAAGGACAGAGGAGAGAAATGATGCTGAAGAAGAAGGGAGCGAGAGATGTAGCAGGCAGGAAGAGTCTCAGAGTAAAGGGGATGAGGAAAAGAAATGAAGGCATGGACAGAGGGAAAGAATAAAGGAGAGAACGACAGATGGAAAAAGGTGGGGAGAGAGAGCAAGTGAGAGAGAAATGCAGAGAGGGGGAAAGAGAGAGGGGGCAAGTTTGCAGAAGGGACAACAAAGAGATAAAGAGCGAGGAAAGGAAGGAGGAGCGATAACGAGTAAGAGAGAGAGAGCATGAGAGAGTAAAAAAAGAGAACTAGCACACACACAAAAAAAGAAAACTCAGCTTACTTATCGAAAGGACGGTGCAGAATGAATAAAGAATTACACAGGATCCCCAAAGGCCATCTACTGCTATCATGCTCCGTGTCTCGGCCAACAAATGAAGAAAGCACTGTGTGGAGGAGAGCGCAGACGCCTCCAGAGGCTCCACAGGTTGCCTCTGATGTTTGATTTCGCCAGAGGCTTTTTAGTGTTAAATCTGTGTGTGTTTAAATATTTAGAGGAGCTGGTTGCAGCATCCACAGCAGTCGCCCGCCCTCCTGTGGATCTGAGGCAATAGCCCGGGATAAAGAGGTCTACCACTGTCAGGGGCAAATGAGGAAGCTGTCAGTGGAAGTGTGAAGCAGCTCGCAGGTGATCAGCACCTTTCCTTCACACATCATCCCAGGCTGTCAGTGTGTTGCGTATAGATTCTAATCTTTCTTTTTTAATAAAACTGTGTCTAAATAGTATGCATTATTTTTCCTTCATTCTATTAAAAAGCTATACTGCAGAGGAAAGAGAGGGGTTAGTGGCCATTACGGTTAACGGCAGCTTCAGAATTGTTTGCAAAAATGTATAATTAATAGCAAAACAAAAGGCGCTTAAGCAAATGAGCGAGCTCCAGCCAATGAGCTGCTGCTCCGATGTCAGACTCCACAATAAGTTAGATAATGGAGAGGCTCACTGTTCATAAGGCAAAGATGGGCCCCCATCCATATTTATGACGGTTGATGCCACATTGCCTGTTATCTCGGCGTATGAGAACATCAAGACGGGATGGGCCAAAGTGAGAAATTGGAGAAGAGGAGATAGGGAGAACTGGGAGAGAGAGATGAGAAGAGAGAGAGAGATCATGGGTGGTGTTTGAGAGGGAGAGAAAGAAGGAGAGAGGGAGAGAGAGATGAGGTTGAAATATCACCTTGAGCTTGAAATATTTGATTTGAAATCTGCCTGGCTCTGCTGCGCCTAGCGTTGTATTTCTGCTGTTATTGGTGTAGTTGGTGTGAGATAGGGAGTAACCTTGTTAATAAATATTAAGATGTTATTCAGCTCACGCAAGATCAAGGAAGAGGGTGGATCTCGCCTTCTCTTTCTCTTTGCTCTCTCTCTTTCTGCCTCTCTGGCACAACATTAGCGCTTTTCCGCCCTTATAATAACATTCATATCAACAGTGCTTCGCTGCCATGACTGTTTCCACTGGATTAAAAACAAAGCCTTCAAGGAAAACAGGGGCTGGAGTACTAAACATGGCAATTCTGTTCAAACAAAGTGGGGCTTGATTATGAAACAATAAGGCTGGGCATTAATGGTGGGAATGAATAGGTATAACAACAGGAGCAGAATGTAAAAGCAAGAAGATTTATGAGATCCTCCTAATTTATGCATTAAAACAGAGATGAATGAAATACTGGGAGATAAAGCATGCAAAGTTATAAAGAGAGCTATCTGATCCTTGTAATTCCAGTAATTTGTCTACATTTGAAAATAATACATATTTGAAAACAAGCTTTCAGAAGCAGGAGAGCTGTAAAGTGGATTTTCACCTTTTTATTCATTCCTGCTGACATAACACATTCTAGATGGCTAGGCAAAAAAAAAAAAAGGCATTGGATATTAAAAACACCCTGGTGGATCAATGATAAGATATGATTAGCTCAAATTATATTGGGAATAGAATAATTTTCTTCCCAGGCAGTTCAGTCAAAGCGCCACTTGTTCCTTTGCTTGCCCCATTTATGTATATTTGAGGAGTGTATACATGACAATAAAACGAATAAGCAACAATGTGTGTAGCCATATTCTCATCACCAGAGTACGAACACCTACTTAATATAAATACTTAAGTAAAAAGTACTTCTTAGGAGGAACACTGCTTTACTTGTACCAGTCCATGGAGGTGCAGCAACGGCTCTGAAATGTACTCCAGAGTGTGTGCTGGAAAACGTGACAGGAATGTCAATACCTAAAGTATAAAGTGTCAAAGTACAGGGAATGTAACTAGAGTACAAAAGCAGGTGCATAGACCCATTCAGTATATAAAAGTACAGGAATGTAATCAGAGCATAGAAAGGTATGGCAGGAATTGTATCAATAGAGTATAAAGTAAAAAGTACAGGAATGTACTGAGCATAAAAGGTGCACAGAACTTACTCCGAGTATAAAGTTAAAAGGCAGGAATGTAATCAGAGCATATGCTTAAAAGCACAGGAATGTACTCAGAGTATAAAAGTAGAAAGCAGGAATGTACTCAGAGTATAAAAGAAAGTACAGGAATGTACTCAGAGTATAAAAGTAGAGCACAGGAATGTACTTAGAGTATAAAAGAGAAAGCACAGGAATGTACTTTAGAGTATAAATTACATGCGGTCTCCCTCTGAAGATCTAGCACCAGCAATAATAATTTCACATGATATCACGCTAACACGCTGCTCTTTCTCCACCGCCCACTTCTCCCTGTCCTCTCTCTTCCGCCTCTCTATCTGTTTAGTGGGATTTACACCGATGGACATTTAAAGCGTTCTTGTCTTTTTAGGCTAAAAAGGTCATGATGTTGGGAAGGTGATGGGAGATAAAGATAACGGAGCATTTCTCCCAGATGTGCTGATGATGTGTGCAAGATGGCAAGAGTAGAAAGGACAGACATTTGGGTGGAAATGTATGATCAGCAAATGTTTTCTGAAAGCTAAATACACAAGCCACACAGAAATCAGAAACTGTGAGTACTAAAGTATTTATACTATTACCTCCCAAATCTGCGTAGATGTACATTATGAGTTGCTCCATACTTGGAAATGCACGACTTATTCCTGTTCATTGGATCAGATAAGAACACGTAGTTGCACCAAGAAATGCTGCAAAATGCAAAAATGCTTGCAAACCCCGATAACACACATAAAGC